>CM060732.1:28165552-28688552 GCA_030704615.1 Takakia lepidozioides | reverse complement strand
AAAAAGGGTGACTTTTGCTGCACAGACTTTGGCTGCCAAGAAACAAGGAAAGGGAATTGATCAATCAGGTCCTGTCAATCTGGTCAGGGAGGGTATTTGGAAGATATGGGTGCAGGAAAAAAGGAGGATCCTGCAATCAACAACAAAGAAGAGGAAGATCTGATGACCTTTTGTCCCACCATCCATGTGATTACCCGAGGATCTCATGCTCGTGATCAGGAGCTAAGCAAGGTACAGCCAGCCTGCAAAATTGTGAAGGAACGATCAAACGATGAAGAGGGGAGCTTGCAAGAAACACCATTCCTTCAACAATCTACAAGCACAGAAACAACAAGAAAAACTCGGGTGACTTCCTCGTCAGAATGGCCAGTTGAAGAGAACATGGGGGGTGAGTGTTCCACCAAGACATTTTATTCTTCAGACAGTGATGGGCCACATTGTTCCGAACAAGACACTTCTTCTTATAACAGGGATGATGAAGGGGACTGGGTGCCATGGAGCACACCCACCAAGGCCACTCAGATGTCACTATTACGCGAAGCTGAAAGATGGGGGAAAAGGTCTCTCATCAGCTCTGACAATCATACAGTGGCTGTTAAGGAGGAAAGGCAACCTGATGTACTTGATGATGTGGAAGTTATGCATCTCTTATGTTTTGGAGAAGTCAATGACTATCTGACAAAGGAGGAGAGCAAAAGAGCCAACAGGCGGGCAAGGCAGTACTCCTATCTCAAGGGTGAGGTCTACTTTGAGGGAAGGGTAGTTCCACCAAGAACGGACAGAGAGGCAATAATCACTGAAGTGCATAAGGCCACGGGCCATTTTGGAGTCCGAAGAACACAAGAGGAGATATGCCGACGGTATTTCTGGCATGACAGAACAAAACTCATCAGGCAAGTACTCAAAGGCTGTGGCAAATGTCAGATGGCTAAACAGAACGGAGTGTTGCGCTCAGGTAGCTCAAAACTGCACAGTATTCCAGTAGTGGATCTGTTTTTCAGAGTTGCAATTGACACGGCAGGACCATTACCTATAACCAGCAGGGGAAATCAGTACTTTCTAGTGGCAATAGATCACTTCTCAAAATGGATAGAGGCTGCACCAGTGGCAGATCATACAGCAGCACTTACTGCCCGCTTTCTTGAGGAGGAAGTCATTAACAGGTATAGCTGTCCCCACACATTGCTCACTGACAATTGCACGGAGTGGGGAGGTGAGTTTGAAGATACGTGCCGCGAATATGGTATAAAAAGAGAGCATAGCGCTCCCGACTAGCCGCAGTGTAATGGTATGGTGGAAAGAGTGATTAAGTCACTCAAGCAGAGCATCACCACCTTGGGAGTTGGAAACGACACTGAGTGGGATCAGAACCTATACAAAGCCTTGTTTGGTTACAGAATGGGTATTCATGCTTCAACAGGATTCTCACCTTTTCAAGTGCTGACTGGTAGGATTCCAAGACTGGGGATCGATAACAGGTTGCACTTTCTCACAACAGCAGTAAATCTTGATGGATCTGTTGCAGAGGTCACACTTATGATGCAAAAAAATCCAGCTCCTCTCAGAGATAAAAGCTAAGCTGCGAAAAAATGTGAAGAAAGCGCAGCGTCAGCAGGCAAGAGATTATGCAAGGAAACATCAAATAGGGCACAGCTACTGCAGGTTGATGGAGAACAACAAGGTGATGATGATGAGGCCTGGGAAGAAGTCTTCCATGACATCTCCATGGGAGGGACCCTATGACTTTTTGGGGTACAAAGATGCGGGAAACACCACAAGGACAGGGGAAGTTGCACGCAGATGCAGGCTAAGAGATGGGGCAAACAAGGAATGGGTAAGAAGTAGGAGGGACTTGAAACCCTTCATACCACCAGTGGGTGATCAGCCAGTGAAGGTGGTCAGTGAGGACCCTGACACTTAAAAGGGGGACACACTACATATGTAGTGTGAATGCAGGGGAGTGACATTACATCTTTGTTTTACCGTTAAGACCTACATCACATAATAGGAGTGCCCGTTATCCCAACTGCAGGAGGGATGTATCCCTGCATGCAGGTAATTTCATGGGCACACTGAGCTTATGCTTTGCCAGGAGAAAAAATGGCTAAGTCATGACAATGCGTATTTTCATCCATGCGTTGAACGTTTTCATCACTGGTGCTTAACCTAAAATCACGGGTTGAGAAAAACAAAGAGGAAGATGACGGGTGACTCGTAGCAGCTGCTGCGAGCAGTGGTGTTGACAGGGCAGCCTGTTGTTGGGAGGTTGTACCTACGCTGTGGGATTTCGCTTGGTTTAGGAAGCGGCATTAAGTGCCTCTGCTTGGTATTCTGTGTAAAGGGAAGCGGTGCCGCCTCTCTCGGAGTGATGATCAATTACAGGAGATAGGAGCATGTAAGGAGAGCGGCGCACCACCGCTGCCGCCATTGCCTTGAAGATGACAGTTATGGGCAAATGAGCAAGCAAGGAAAACGGCCAGGGCTGGAAGCACAAGGAAGAGAGTCTGGGCACAATCAATGGGGGGGATAAAACATGTGGAGTGCTGGCTGTATGGCATCTCAGGTTCTCTGTCATCAAGCTTCTAGCTGCTTTTGTGTCTTCTTGTTATAGGACCAGGTCGATTCGTAAGAAGGAATTGCATAGAGCAATTTAGTGGGCAAGCCACAGGATGTTCCAAGGGATGAAGAGGAGCCATCATGGCATGATAAAGACTGGAATCAAGACAAGGAGAAAAGGTTGAAGTGGCTGCTGACAGGCGATGGCGAGGTGCCACCTTGGGGGCTGCTATTTCATGAGCCATGAGCCATGAGCGGCATGAGCCATGAGCCATGAGCCATGAGCCATGAGCAGAGTCGTAAGTGTCGAAAAAAACATGAGCAGGACTATTTTCCGGAAATGAGTGTCCGCGGGAATAGGGTTTAGGGTGTCACGGTCATAGGGGGAGAAGGACCTCCCGATGAAGGAGGTTCGGCAATGTTTTTTAGAATTACATATTGAAAGGCAATGTTTCACGAATGGTAGGGTGGTACCGATCTGTACAATGGGGGCCCATTTCAGCCTACCAGCCACTTGCAAAATCCACCCACACTCCCAATCCCAAACGAAATGAGGAATGACGCATTTTGGGAACGATGGATACAGAATAGAACAAAAAGAGGGCACAATGGGATTTTTATTGATCCACATGAATTGCATTTGAAGCACGTCTACTGTGCTGATTGTGCAAACAAATCTTTAGCCCTGTGCCTTCTGAATACAAGTCGCGTTGTCAATGGGACTTCGACTGCTCTCAAAACTAGCTCATGAGTCTTCGGGCTCCTCCAGGTAAACTGGATTGCAGCCGTTGTACCGCCCTTGTTGATGTTCACCACAATGTCCTGCCCTTCAATCATACCACCATCAAATATGGAAAGCTTCACGTTTTCGGCGTCCACACCAATGCGAATGTCCCCATACAATGGAGAAGATGAGCGCACTCCTTCAGGAGTATAAGTCTCTCCGATGGAGTCCACTCACGTCCACTGGCAGCAGTTCCACCGCAACAGCATAGCAGTGCGCATTCTTCTGCATGGGTGCCCGTCGTAGCTGGGAAAATCGGAATCAAGGATGCGCAGGAGCCACGGACTCCTCAGACCCAGATGGTCACCCCGCTCGAAGGCGTACTGGCCTGGGAGATACTCAAAAGCGGACAATGTCTCCACATTCGAACCAGTATCTTCTGTGTAATCTGTGTACCAGATAACGATGTCTCCCGATGTGGCCGAATACATTGCATAATCGATGCCTCCATAAGGGCAGTCGTCCCGGTTCCGGAAGCACGACATCCTTGCAAAGGAGGACCTGAGGACGTGTTTGATGCCGATGAAAATCACCTTGCGGACAGCAACGAAGCCCTTAGATTTTCGAAATGATGAGAAGCGGAAGAGCAGTGCGGGCTCCAATAATGGACCATCTGGGTCACAAGTACCCACCAATCATCGTGTAACGTGTTCAACAAGCCAGCGGTGGATGAACCGATACCTCTTTCTCATCCATGGGGTATAGTTTGAAATCTGCCACCGAAGTCCATCCCCCGGATGGAAATTCGGCGCCGCATTTACATCGAAGGGGGGATGGACTCGTCGTCTTGAGTGGCTATAGGCCCACCTGGCACTTACTGCCCATAGTTTGCATGGCAGGGAAGGAAACTGAATCGGCTACATCCATGGATGAGCCAATCTTCAGCCCTGCAGGTTCCTGTAGGGGGAAATTTAAATGTGCCCTGGAGTATTTGTGACGAATTGCAGCGTTTGCTTGAATTTCTTCCAGCCACCGCGCTGCTACCTCCTCCATCCGAGAGCTGCTGTCATTGAGCGTACTGCGCTACTCTTTTTCAGGGATGCCGTGCCGCCGAAATCCTGCTGACTGCCCTTATCATGGCCACGATTATGCTATGTTCAAACCACAATCAGGAGACATCATTGTCTGGCTTTCACTTTTCACAGACGCATTTGGAATCAAGCGGGAGTCTTTGCGCGCAATGGAGTATCTGGAGGGCTATTACCGCTTTGAGCGAGGTGAGGGCGAGGGTCAAGGCGGTCCGTGGGTCCTGAAAATTGTTGACCTCGATATACCAAGGTGGAATGGGATGCCGGACAGATCACGCACGGCCTCACTTTGGCGCTGGAACTGCTGCCAGTGGACCAGGGAGGACGGCATCGGGGAAAACTATATTCGTGGAGTTCACTCCGCTTTTCCAGTGTATGGAGACATTCGGCTGAGTTGCGAAGACGAATCGCACGGGCACATGAGGGCCACATTGACCTTGTCGATGTATGATGGTGGTATGATTGATGGGTATGACATTGTCGTCAGCTCCACCAAGGGCACCAGATCGACCGCATTGCAGTTTACCTCGAGATGCCGCATCAGTAATGAGCTAGTTTTGAGGGCTATCGAAGTTCCGTCGACTTGGTGACACCCATGTAGAAGGAGGAAGGGCTTAGATTTGTCTGGAGCTGCTAAATGTGAGACACCGTGTTCGATCAATAAAACAACCCATCGTACCTCACTTCTGTGTGCTTGTGTTTCATCGTGTTCAAGAACTGCCGTAATTGGCCCACTCTTTACAATTTGAGGTCTCATTTCTACAATGTGTCTGTCCATATGAATATACCAGAGTCAGCAATATCACGGTCCTGAGGTGAAGAAAATCCATGTACGAGTTGTAGGAAACATGTACACGCCGAAGCTCGAAAATTCGGCACCGCATTCCATTTTCTCCATGAAGCTTTTTCTGGCAGCTCCCTTTCCTCCGCTGTCGTCGTAACGGAAATGCTGTAAAACATTTCATTTCCTGACATGGCATTACCATACTTCGAATTTGAAATGCGGCGCCGCAACACCATATTCGACCTTGCACTATCCAAGCATGTCCAGTCGGTAATGCTTGCCCATGTCCATACTTGAAATGCGGCACCGCATTTCCATGTCCGTCATCAAAATTTCGTACCGGACAATGAAATGCGGCACAGCATTTCCGGAGAGCACAATGGAATGCGGTGCCGCATTTCCGTCGAAGGGTCTGGAATTGGACAAACAACGATGGAAGTTCTGGAAATGCGGCACTGCATTTCCATGTCTGTCATCAAAATATCGAATCGGACAATGGAATGCGGTGCCGCATTTCCGTCCATCAAGACGGAATGCCCACACGGGTCTGGAATTGGACAAACAATGATGTCTGTTTTGGAAATGCGGCGCCGCATTTCCCATGTTGGGCAATTGAAAGTTTTTATAGGACAATGTAAGTTTTTATAGGACGATGGAATGCGGTGCCGCATTTCGGTCAAAGGGTCTGGAATTGGGCAAACATCGATGTCCCTTTTGGAAATGCGGCGCCGCATTTCCATGTACGTCATCGAAATTCTTATTGGACAATGGAATGCGGTGCCGCATTCCCGTCTAGCATCATGGAATTGGGAGCCCAAGAACGTTGATGGGTCTGCAGTTGGAAAAATGTCCATCTCCAAAAGGTAAATGCGGCACCGCATTTCCGTGTTCGACCTCCGCATTTCGATTTACATCCATGGAAGGAGCTGCTAATCGGCAAAACTGCCATGTCGGAAACGGAAATGCAGCACCGCATTTCCGTTTGTCCGAACAGTTTCTGATGTCCAAACCATGAATCGGAAATTTGTTCTTGCCCCGGCTTTGGAAATGCGGTGCCGCATTTCCAAACGAGGTTTTTGCAGTTGCCACATTTCCGTTCAGACATTGAAATGCGGTGCCGCATTTCTGATTTTGGGAGGGACCAGGTTTGGACGATGTTGTCGTTTAGAAGCACATGGGAGAGGGGACATGAAGGACGGGGAGAATTCCATTTTATATACTCTGGAATTGAATTTAAATGTACAGAGAGTTCATTAAAATTGTATTAATCTTGAAAATCATCACTACTGTCGGCCTGTTCTTGACTGTCCTGCTCCGCCTCCACCCCGTCATTGCCTTTCTCATCTCCAGCGGACTGGTCGTTGGCCAGGCTTTCAAAAATCCCATCTTCACCTTGCGGAACCGACCATCTCACCTCCATTGGCTCATCGTCCTCCCTGTCTGCATCGCTCTCATCCGCTGAATCACATATGAACTTTCGCACCCGTCTACCTGCCTCAGCTATTGCTAACTCTTTCCTTATCCTTCTGTCCTCCCTAGCCCTCTCCAAAATCTGCTCTACTTTACTGGGATTCTCACATCGTCTAATCGCTATATTTGCGAGTTTAGCTGCATAACTAGGAAGGGAGTAGTCCTTCACCGGGCTCGTCATGAAGTCGGCCCTCGCAAAGAACGGGACATTCTTCCTGGCAGGAAGTGTAGGCCTTACATGTTTCGACCCGGATCCTCCAATCCTGCATATAACAATCACCATAGAGACCAATGAGAACCACAGTCCGGAAATGCGTTTGACAAAAAATCACCCAGAAGGCTTTGCAAACTTACAATGTTTGCACTCACTCGTATTCCTCCTCGGCATCAATGTCCACTGTCTCTTCCTCCGACTCCGACGAATCCGAGGGGTCTTTGACTTCGATGGGAGCCTTCACATTCCGTTGCAGCCCTTCCAGATGGGATCCCCAGACGCCTGTGTCCTCCTCGTACGCAAAGAGGTGCCGGTCGGAAAAACGCCCAGCCCACATTGAGGCACCTGTTACAATGCCATCCACACATTATGACATGGCCCTTCAGAAGGTTGCGAATGAAAGCATAACGAGAGTTTGCAGAAAAACATACAACAAGATTATGCATACCTGTCCCACAGATGAGGTCGAGCACTGTGCCCTCCACGTCAGTGCATGTCTCCATAATTGTCTGAATGAAGGCAGGGCTCCGAGTGCGTGAATACCGCAGGGGTTCAGTTGAAGTGAGGCTATGAGGGAGAAGTTCTGTGGGAACGTTGTTGAACAGGACGTCGTAATCGATGGGGTCGCAGTTCGGGTCAAGTGGGGGACGATTAGAAATCGAATGCGGCACCGCATTTCAAGACTCCTAAGAAAATGAAAGGACGAGTGCCAAGGTCGTAATTACCTTCTTCCCTTCCGACCGAAGGCCCAATGTGTTGATGCACGTCCACTTCTTCTTCAGAATTGGGACGGCGCTCTTGCGGGTCCACTTCGCAATTCCTGTCTGCGTGTTTTTGCCTCTGCTCGCCAGGACAACCACACAGCCTCTGTCGTCCAACACCATGCGGGCGAGCCCGAATCCTTTCTTCCAAAAGTCCTCGGAGTACCTGTTCCAAGATGGCAAAGCTTGCAGTCCTTCCACAGGCTCTCCGTCTGGAATATCCAAGATGATCATATCGCAAGACCAATCGGTGGAATTTCCGCCCCTCCTGCAATCCTTGTCTGCACACACCCTCTCAAAGAACGAGACCATCTTCAGAAACCTGGGGGTGTCAGAAGGCTCTTCGGCAGCCGCCTTCTTCAGTGCTCTGCCCTTCAGACCCTCCATGGTCTTCATGTATGCCAACTTGGCTGCCCGTCCATCCAAAGCCGCCAAGAAACTCTCATTCACACACTGGACTACTGTATCGGGATCCACTTTCGGCCTCTTCATTTCCACCGGCTCGAAAGGGTGCCCCCCCCCTCTTTCCGGAAAGCAAAGGTGGAGTTCTCCTTCACAAAGCAGTATGCATCGAACTGCTTTGTCTGCATATGGGGTGTTGAAGAGTGCCTTCTTTGCCGAGCCAATTCTCGTCCCTCTCGTGACAACGGTGGGCACAGGGGATTTCGGCTGCGTCTCGGGGGGTGGGCTGGTTGCAAAGTCTCCATCGGAGTCCTCTTCCTCACCCTCTACCTGCACTATTTGTTTCTGCTTCTTCGTTTTCTAAGGTGTCACAATTGCTGCTCCTTGCTGGCGAGTCCGCTTCTTCGACCCCTTCTGTTGAGCCTGCACAGCTACATCCACCGTTTTCTGTGCCATCTCAGCTGCCTTTCTGGATTGTTCCAGAGCAGCAGCTTCCTTTGCCGAGCAGGGACACGTCTTTCCTTTCTCTTCTCTTCTGCTTTCGCGTGCAGATCTTTCTCAGACTCGTCAACAATTCCGCCAGACATGTCCAGGTACCACGGGCATCCAACCAGATGCGCGGCATGCCATTGTTTCTGCAGCTCGGGTGTGTAGACACAGCTTGGGCCCGCCACGGTCCAAGCCATGAAGAACGGGGGCTCTTGAGCCAGGGCCCCTGTCTGAAGAAGCACGTATTTTATATACCTGTAGGGCAGTCAGCATGCGTGAGCAAAAGTTGAGACCAACGTACTCGCAGAGTGCAACCGAAAACATAAAATGCGAATGCGGTGCCGCATTTCCCAGACAAACCTCATTACCAGGCTTTGCGTACAAGGACAGCTGGGCTTCACCTGTAAACAATTCGCATTGCAGCTTTTCCCGCTCCCTCCTGATGTGTAAACTCCACGCTCCTTCTTGCTGTCTGTAGCTCCCTGGCGAAGAGGTTGTCCTTGTAAGCACATCTGAAACGTGTCACGTAGTCTTCCAATGTCTGTGTTCCATCCCATTTGACGTACAAGCCGAACGAATTTGTATGCATTACGACTTGCTCCTTCGCATTCGTCATTACCTACGATTCCCACATGCATTGTCACGTAGCAGTTCAGGGAATTCATTTCAGAAAAGCAACTCTGGGGAAGTACCTTGAATTACCTGGAACCACCAAGTCATGCGGTTGAGCCACACATCCACTGCAGGGTCGGAAACTTCGAGTGGAAAAGACCACATTGTCCTTATACTCTCCGATGCATTCCAGATCGACAGCCACCGTGTCTGCCATTTCCGATCCAATGTCAGTCGCAGGAAGAAGAGTGGCTATTGCTAGGAAGGAACTTCAGTGAATTGAAACATCACCTTCTCTTTCGCTTCAACACATGCCGTTGAGAGGTGATGCAGTTTCTCCAACTGCATGGTCGGCTGCATGGCCCGAGAATAGTGTTTTGCAATCTCGGGGATGAAGTCCTTTCCAAGTGCCGGATTTGCAATGGCCACCAGCTTCACAAGCTTTGACTTGTATTTCGTTCTGGACTTGACCCCGGCTTCCTTCAAGTGCTCAGTCAATGACTGCAACGTTTTGACCTGCCCCTCACTTTCCATGAAGAAGCGTTTGGCATGGGCCAAATCCAGCTTGATGTTTGACTGCCAACAAAAACATGCATAAGCGTTACATTTGATTCATGTGGAAAGATTACCGGAAATTGGGGAAGGATGAGCAGAGGGGAATGGGAGGATGACTTACTTCGTATATCACCTCCACCATTCCATCCATAGTGAGACGATACCATGTCCGGTCAGTTTTTGCCACGGCTTTCTGAATGAGCTCGGGCTCCAGCATTTCCGCGAACATGTACGGATCAGTGAGACCAGTTTTCCTCACCCTGTACAGCATATGTGCCATGTGGGTATGCACGTACGCATTTTCAGTGACCCTGCAAGGCACACTCTCCAGTTCAGTCCACGGAAGCACGGAAACAAAACAGATTGGAAACCGAAATGCGGCACCTCATTTCGAACTTGGTTGGGAGGGTATGAGTATCTTACGAGTTGAGGTCCGCCATGGCATTCTTGAGCAGGGAGGAATCTGCCGCCTTCACCTTGAGGATGACACACTCCACCATGTAATGCCAGCCAATGTGCTTGGCATGGTTCTGCTTGATGTACTCCCACCAGGCGAGAAGTCGGTGATTCCCGTCCCACACAAAGAACATTTTACCCGACATATGGCCGAAGTCGGGATCACCCTTCAGGGTTGCCTCGAATTCGTCGTTGCGAGTGTGCCAGTGGGTATCCCATGTTGACAATTCCTCCGCAATGGGTCCACGAGATTCGCCGTCCTCATTCTCAAGGGAAACGTAGAAGGCTGGCGAACCTAGACGGTACCCTTCTCGAAATGCGAACTTGAGCTTATCCACATCTCCGGGAAGTGCCTGCCTGACGATGGGAAGGGAGACCATGCGACAGAGTGGGATTTGAAGAGTCCGCTGGAATACCCTGCTGCCCAGAACTCTGCCAATGCTACTATGTGTCTCCTCCAACATTGTATCCGCTGCACTTTGGAATTCCTCCGGAGACATTTCTGCTGGTGGCGGCAAGGGCTGAGCAGCTCGAGCATCCCAACTGGAGCTGCACTCTGGGGAATCTTTGCGGACAATTGTGCAATTGCAGAGGCCTCCTCCGGGCCTTCAGTGGTCAGGTCTTCCTCAACTGTGGTCAGGTCTTGCTGAGAACGTTGAGAGGCAGCACCCTCCTCCGGTACCAGATCGACGGTTGATCCCATTGGCTTCGCTGCAGCAGGTTGGAAATCAAGCAGGAACTGGGCTTCAGCTCGTGGAATCGGTTTTGCGGGAGATTGCTCCGCCCTCCCCCTGATTGCCTTGTGCTTCCTCATTCTCGCAGGTGAAGGTGTCTGCTGCAATTGAATCTGCTTCATTCTCCTGGGTGGGGGGGGAAACGGCCTGGTCCGGTTCAGAAACAAGTTGAAGGACGGGCTGCTTCTTCTTCATCTTTGCTAGAGAAGGGCTAGACCCCTGCTGGCGATTCTCCATGACCTTGAAGGCGAGTCGCTCTCTGGGGCTTTGAACTGCAAAGACTTGGCCTTCGAAGCCGCGTCCTTGAAACGCACAGGGCTAGGACCGGCAGGAAGACCAGTGCTCGTGGATCGGCTGGGTGTGCGTGCTGCAGCTAGCTCCACGGACTCTACCTGCAGCTCTTCGGATTCCTGCGATCCCTCCAGCACGTCCACCTTTCCGGTTAGGCATGCAAACATCTTCTGCAGTCAAGTCTCCTAGCATACAGTCTAAGAATTGCAGAAGAAAAATGAGGCGGGTTTCGTTGCTCGATCAGCTGGCGAATCCCGATAGCACGGAGCTCTCACTGGTGGCTGGGTTGCCTGCGTGGCCTGATGCTGCGAGATGGCAATCTCCTCCTGTAGACGCATCTGCTTCCTCCCCTTCGGCATTGGCCTACGTCCGAAGTACAATTTTCAGAGCTTGCGACGATGTCTCTTCTCTGGTGCACGCACTCCCTCCCTCTCAGGTTCGAGCATAAGAAGAAAAGAGATAGGGAAAAGGGGCAAAGAGTGCAGATGGAAAGGGCGCGAGAGGGGTGACTGAGGAGACACGACAAAAGCAGATGAAACGGCAGTGATGCAGCACTTGGGTTCGAAAGGGTTGGAGGAAAGTGTCTCCTCGTGGACTTTGCGTCATTACGAAATTTGAATCGTTCAGGATACGCCTGCCGTTCGAAAAACAAACATCATTATCCAACGGTCAGACCGCGCCGCCTCATGCCACTTCAGTCAGAAAGAGTGCAGACATGTGCCGCAATTCCGTTGCTCCACGTTTTCAAATTTGGAGTTGGAGTGAAAATGCGAATGCGGCACCGCATTTTCGTTAAGTACCATCACGAAGCTACACATCCGTGCTTGTTGGAAGAAAATGCGGCACCGCATTTCCGTTCCACCTTCACATACCTTAGTTGTTGAACGGAAATACGGTGCCGCATTTCCGTCCAACAGCTCCATGTATGAGATACAAAAGGGAAATGCGGCGCCGTATTTCCATTCTGGAATGTCGAAACGTGCGATCCGGACGGAAATGCGGCACAACATTTCAGTTCCCGTGGTTCATGATTTTCAATCTGAACGGAAATGCTGTACCGCATTTCCGTTCCCCCTTCACATACCTTCGTTGATGAACGGAAATGCCGTGCCACATTTCCGTTCGGGAAAGTATAGAGGTCTCAGCTGAACGGAAATGCGGTGCCGCATTTCCGGTCTGGAAAGTTTGAAGGTCTCACATAAATGGAAATGCGGCATCGCATTTCTGTTCCTGCTGTTGACGATTTTCAGTCAAAACGGAAATGCGGTACCGGATTACCGTTCTGTAGAGTATTAAGGTCTGACCCTGGTGGAAATGCGGTGCCGTATTTTCGTTCCAAAGCTCTATGCCTCACATACAAAACGGAAATGCGGCGCCGTATTTCCGTTTTGGAATGTCGGAAGGTGCGACTCCGACGGAAATGCTGTACCACATTTCAGTTCCAATGTTTCACGATTTTTCATAAGAACGGAAATGCGGTGCCGCATTTCCGTTCTAGCTTGTGAGGGAGGTGCGACTCGGATGGAAATGTGCTGCCGCATTTCGGTTCCGATGGTTCACGATTTACAGTCAGAACGGAAATGCGGTACCTCATTTCCGTTCCGGATAGTCTGAATGTCTGAAGCGGTCGGAATTGCGCTGTCTCAAGCGATCGGAATTGCACTCGGCTCCATGCATCAGATACAAAACGGAAATGCGGCGCCGCATTTCCGTTCTGGAATGTCGAAAAGTGCCACTCGAACGGAAATGCGGTGCCGCATTTCTGTTCCCGTTGTTCATAATTCTCAATCAGAACGGAAATGCGGTACCGCATTTCCGTTACACCTTCACATACCGTGCTTGCTGGATGGAAATGCGTTACCGCATTTCCGTTCTGGAGAGTATGAAGGTCTCACCCGGGCGGAAATGCGGTGCCGCATTTCCGTTCTGGAATGTCGGAAAGTGCGACTCGGACGGAAATGCGGCGCCGCATTTCGGTTATGGAATGTCGGAAAGTGCGACTCGGACGAAAATGCGGTGCCGCATTTCTTTTCCCTTTGTTCATGATTCTCAATCAGAACGGAAATGCGGTACCGCATTTCCGTTCCACCTTCACATACCGTGCTTGCTGGATGAAAATGCGTTACCGCATTTCCGTTCTGGAGAGTATGAAGGTCTCACCCGGGCGGAAATGCGGGGCCGCATTTCCGTTATGGAATGTCGGAAAGTGCGACTCGGACGGAAATGCGGTGCCGCATTTCTTTTCCCTTTGTTCATGATTCTCAATCAGAACGGAAATGTGGTACCGCATTTCCGTTCCACCTTCACATATCGGGCTTGCTGGATGGAAATGCGTTACCGCATTTCCGTTCTGGAGAGTGTAAAGGTTTTGCCTAGACGGAAACTCGGTGCCGCATTTCCGTCGCTCTGGTGCTTGACGAAGACGCAATACAGAAATGCGGCTCCGTATTCCGTCCAGCAGCAATCGAAAGAATCACTCCGGATGGAAATCTGAAACCTCATTTCCGCATGCTGAACCTGAATGGGTTGCATTGTTCCAAAACAACAGAATTGCGGCCAGTCTTGATGAGCACAACTAGGTTGTCTAACCGTTTTAACTAACAGTCCTAGCACTTGTCAGTGCGAACGCTCCTGTCCGTACCGAGAATACTGCTGGATCCACCCTCAGGAGAAACTGTCAGGAGATGTTATTTCGTCGCCGACTCGGCCATCATTGTCTAACTTACTGGCTATGGAATCACACCTCCCACCTTCATGCATGTAGCTTGAAACTATACTTTCCACTTCAATGTGTGACTTCCAATCGTCGATGGACTCCGCATGGTGCCTGTGAGCCTTCGTTTGTCGCTATACTGAACCTCGCACTTGCCAACTTCGTGCGGTGTTCGATGGCTCTGAATTCCTACGCTATAGTTTGTTGTCCTCCGCAACTTGGGAGAGCCTGGATCCCAAACGAGGGAGGACTTTTGCAGAGTGACTGAAACTTACCTTTGTTCTAAATTCAAGCTCAAACCGGGCACAGTTTACTTGGAAGAAGAAAGGAATGATGGTCCTGGACAGGTTGACGAGACCATTGTCGTGCTAGGTAATGACGGAGGTTGCGGAATCGAATGGCACGTACCCCCATCAGACACCATCCTATACCGAGCTGTGGGAATGCCCATTCCCTTTCCGAATCAGTCGCTGCCCACACCATCCACAAAGGAGTCCGGAAACCGACAGGCGGCCACTGCCAACAGAGAGGTATGCAACGATAATAATTCCCGACCTGGACCGTCAAGACCCTCCATAGCTTCTCGTGTGGACGTATTCGACATTTCCGACGATGAAGATGAGTGCATTGAGGTCCCCATGTCCTCCACACGGTCGTTCAAATCCGACATGGACGTCTCTGCAGGTGCTACGCAAGTACTCTCGAGCATAACTCCAACCCGGTCCATTGTGCAGCTCCTACGGCAACATCACCTCGATGGTTCTCGCTCCGAGCTGGCTACTCTCGACTATGCCAAATTTCCAGTCAAGAAGGTAACGTATCTGCCTCCCGAAGTCGATGGCAAAGTCATCTTCGAGTTTCCACCTGTCACTTCCTCAAACAAAGCCTAAGGGATGTTAACAGACATGGATCGAAAGCATGACGGACACCCCTGGTGTGTGACAAAGACCAGTAGCACGAAAATTGCTGATGGTGTTCGTGTACGATACGTCCTCTGTGCGGGGAAACTGAGGTGCCTGAATCCCGCCTGCTTCCACTTTCTTTCCAGGAGGGCGGAGAAACGAGACGGATTGGACTGGCACAACGCATCATCCATTCATTGTCTCCAGCCAAGCTCCTGCGGGTACTTTCAAGTGCGCACATTGCAAAGAACCACCGACGTGCATGTCCATGTGCAGAGCCAAGCAATATTACGTTATCCATTTGCTCCCGGACTTGACTAGAGCTTGCATACACGTTGGGGTCCACTGCCACCCCTTGGCGAGAGGCAACATGCGTGAGGCTGTGCAGGAAGCACACGACATCATAAAAGAGGAGGTGAAATTGAGCCCTAGAGCAAGACCAAAGCAGATTCAGCTGAAGGCAGCCCACAAGATTGCTCTTGGAAAAATCATGTCTGAAGATGGTTCAGACCGAGTGCCCTTGAACGAAAAGGAGATGCTTGACCTGTTGGAGTCCGTCTCGCACGTTTGTAGTCCGAATGTGCGGAATCACATCGTATCTTGCAAGCAGGATTTCGGTCGGGGGTCGGACATGCACTCAATCCTGGAGGTGAAACGAATGACTGGATATGACGAGGTTTGCTATTTCATGAGCATGAGCGGCATGAGCGGCATGAGCGGCATGAGCAGAGTAGTAACACAATCGGTTTTCATGAGCAGAAGTACAAATTTCGAAAATAAAAAACAATAAAAAACAATAAAAACAATAATTTAATGCAATGTGTCAGAAAAAACAAATATATTATTCGGCCCCTTGAAGGGAAAATTGCACTTTTGACAGTTGTGCTCATGATATTTTGTCTTCCGCTCATGCCAATTCCTAGCGACATGTGCAAATATGGCGCCGAATTTCGCGGTAATAGGGTCCGTAACCTGAAAAAACGGCGACGTATTTCGCGGCAATAGGTCTCTCTGGCGAAAAATGGTGCCGAATTCCGCGGCTATAGGTCCCCTCATGACAGGTAATTCGGCGCCATTTTTCCAGTGCATGTTCGGACTTAGCCAGTTTTCGGCCCAAAAAGAGAAATTCGGCGCCATTTTTCCAGACACGGTACCAGTGCATGTTGGGACTTAGCCAGTTTTCGGCCCAAAAAGAGAAATTCGGCGCCATTTTCCCAAACACAGGTACCAGTGCATGTTGGGACTTAGCGAGTTTTCGGCCCCCAAAAGAGAAATTCGGCGCCATTTTCCAGAAATGGCCCCAGAACTGCTTCTGTTGGATCTCAGTTTGAATGGAATATTGCCTCATTCCAGGAGTTTTGGGGTGCATTTCATTACACTGCAAAAAAAAAGTCTGATACAGCAAAATGCATTTGAAAAAATATCCATATGGAGGATTCCGTTTGCCCCATCAATGATTTCTGGAATCCCTAAGAGGAGTTTGTGCAGCTCGTTCACGCTCAACGCCGGTGCATGAATAAAGTCATCAATAGTCACGTTCATCCTCAACCTCTTCAGGTAAATGTAATACAGATGCTTGCACGGATAATACTTCGAACCCTTCTTTGCTTCCATCAACGAGAAGTCCGTACAGTTGCAAGTCGGCTCCACTCCAATCGTAATTGTGTATACATCGTCGCGTACAGCCGAGCCGGCCGTTGCCATCCGATACACACGCCCAAGGCCGGGTGGGGGTACGTCCACGGAGCTCTGAATAGTGCAAGCCATCCCAAGAGCATTGGCAATCCGAGTCTCATTCAACTTGTTGGGAGGGTGTCGTCTCTTCACTCTTCCGAATCGCATTGTGGGATGTGCAGAATTGTCCAATCCGTCTCTACTGGACCGAGCAGTATGCAATGGCTGGGTCTGAGGAACCGGAAATGCGTGGGCCGGGATGTCTGTGCGTTGCAACATTCGAAATCCTGCTGCAGATAGAGCATCCGCCTCATTCTGAGAGAGGCTGCAACCCGGTGCAACAGGCCAGACGCCCGGAGGCCTCCGGCATTCCCTGAATCCCGTACTTGGGCTTGCCAAATACACAGGTCATTATGTCGTGCCTACAGAACCAAAATGTCTGCGTTGTGGCGTGAGCAAATGTGGGAGTCAAAATCTGCCGCTGAAACAAGGTGCAGGTACAGCACCGTGTGGGTTCCTCCGATCATCTCACCACAGCGTGCTCTCGTATCCACCCGGATGGCGCAACACTTCCCTCGAAATGCCGGCAATGTCCTCGCAATTCTCCACTGTGACTCCGACACTCTTGTCTCCACAATGGGAATGTTGTATTGCTTTACTACAGATGGCTCGTTATGTTGCCGGGGCACGCGCCCTGTGCTCAAAGGAGATGGCGATCTTGAACGTGCAGGACTTCCGGTGCTCGACGAGACCTCCTCGGACAACATCACCGGACCACGAGGGAGCGTGCGAATATTCTTGTCAGCTCGCCATGAATCCTCTTCTCCGCCAGGTGCCTCGTCAAGTCTTCGTCTCACTGGACGGGTATGAACATCTCCTTCCAAATGTTGGCCTCTTCGCAGCAATGGCGTGTCCCGAAGGCCCTCTCGCAAGGCCGCCGCCCACTTCCGAGGATTCTTCGATCTGGAGGCAGTCCGCATCAGCATTTCCTGCCTGTCCGGCCCCAAGCCCCACTGTTTCCCTTTCAAGAACTCGTTGTACCTGCATTGCTGCATAATTGACCTCACAATGTCCTCCGTTGTGGCAGTGAGGATGTCCACCAGATGCGCCGCAGAGGACTCACGCCAGGAAGAGTGCCACTGATTCGGCCATGTTGTCGTGGGCATGTCGGTGTCGGAGTCGAGACACATTTCCTGCACAAGCACATGTTGAGGTTACAAGCAAGTTACAAATATGGCCAGAATAATATCCAACGGGACAGGAATTCGTGCAACTCACCTCCCGCATATAGTCGCCGAACTGGAGGAAACGATAATGCCACCTGCTAGCCAACTGACCATTGCTCCTTCGTCTGATTCCTTACAGCACCCCTGACGATGTCCACCAAGCCCGTATGCATGCAAACTGTGTCTCTGCATCATCCAAGGTGGGAGCGCGCTTCCACGCAAGGCACATGGAACGGTGCTCCTCTCTGAAATCTGGCGCCACGAGCCTGGTTGTGTACTGCGAAAGGCTCTGCAGAAGTGGAACCCACAAGATCTCTCCTTGCCTTCCATGGGAACATTGGGGTCTTGCCCGTACACCCTTCGGATGGCAGCCCAATTTGCTTGTGCGTTGTCCGCCATGAAACCACGGAAATTGGGAGGGGGCAATCCCGCCTTGGCCATCTGTTCGTTTATTCCCTGCCAAAGAAGCATCTCCGATTGTGTGTCCTCTCCTTTCATCTCACAAATAGCAATTGTCATTAGCATCCTGCAGTGGGTGTCGTAGACATGTGCACCCATTGTCACCCACTGGTGATTTGTAATTCGCTTGATATGGTCGAACATGACCCAACTGTTTCAAGTTCCCACTCGTCATCCTGTCGACCAGTTCGACGCCACTGCCAGGTCCACACGTGGACATTTTGAATACGAAACAACGATCTGCCTCAGTCCCTTGTCCTGAAACCTACTTCCATGAATGTAGTCATATCCACATCGTCGCTTCACCTCCAGAATGGAGTGCATATCCGAGCCACGCCCAATTTCTGTTTGCAAGAGACAATGTGGTTTCGGACATTCGGTGAACATACGTGGGACACCGACTCGAGCAATGCCTCCATTTCCTTCTTCGTCGAGAGGAACTCTATCCGAGCCGTCTTCCGACATAATTCTGGCCAATGCCATCTTATGGGCGGCTTGGAGCTGTATCTTTTGGGTTTGGCACCCGGTCTCAACTTAACCTCCTCCTGAACGAGCTGCTCTGCTTCGTGGGCAGCCTCCCGCGAGTTCCCCCCTCGCCAATTTGTGACAATGGGAACCAACGTTATGCAAGCTCGGGTGAGGTCAGGGAAACGGTGCAACACATAGAACTGCTTGGCATTACAAACAGACATGCAGTGTGGTGTTCTTTGCAATGCGCACACTTAAATGTGGAGTTCGGAACCTTCTCCTGAGCTCGAAATGGTTGTGAGCTGTGCCCTGTCCAATCGGTCTCGTTCCTGTGACCTCTGGATTTAAAGTGGAAGCAAGTTGGGGAGAAACAACCGCAACGCGCCCGCACAAACAACGTAGCGCACCCGCACACCATCAAGCATCTTCATGCTGGTGGTTTTGGTAACGCACCAAGGATGACCGTCATGTTTTCTATCCATATCTGTCACATTCCGGACGCCCTCGAGTAGTCCGCCCGAGAGGGAACTCAAGAAGACATTACCGTCGACGTCGGCGGAAGGCATGTAACCGATTTAAATTGCGAACTTGCTGTAGTCCAGCCCGGCCAGCTCCGACCGGTGTCCCTCCGGTGAAGCCCTCGCAGAATTTCTAGAATAGATCGAACTGCGGTGCTCGTGCTGGGAATATGACTCCCTCCTCCACTGACGTCCATTGAGGACTTGCTGATCTCCAGGACGACCTCGAACTTCCATGACCTCGTCTGAGTCGGACAGGTTGTGAACAACCCGGTTCTCGGTCGTCTTCATGATGGGTTCGGCTCTGATTTACTACTTCGTTGCGACTTCTCTCTTTGAGGTACCCACTCTTTGATTCGCGATTGTTTCGTGGAAGGCGCACAGGATAGACGGTGCATTTGGCGGCAAATGAAGTCCCCAACAGCCCTGTATATGACGCTGTCCGATGGTGAACTCGCCATTCCCGCCATCGCCCGAAATCATCGTGGAGCACAACAATACTCTCGACAACAAGCCGTTTGAGTCCTTCCTTTTTCCTCCTCCAAAAAACCGACCCCAGGTTTCAGGTGGGTATCGAACGCACAGATTTTCTCCATCACCCGGCAGTGTCCCCTCTGCACGGAATGAAGCTCTATGCTCGTGAGGAGGGCATACACTGTAGCGCTCGGGTTTTCCGCCATGGGAGATGTGCACACAAGACTGCCAGGATGGCGTGCGGGAAGCTCCCTGGTAGAGGGGGTGCACAGCGATGGAATGAATGCGATGCCGATTTGTCCGAGCGACGAAGCCTGATCCAAATCCAGGGAGCCAACTTCTCAAATCCACAGTCAGAGTGTTAATGAACCTTGTCTCCGGATGAGCCCCTCGTCTTTGCGCAATAACTGCCAACGGTATGCAGTCAGAAAGTGGGGGGCCGTCCGGATGATGACGGCTGAAGGGATAAGCCGGCACCGTGCCGTCACTTAATACCCCCGAATGGAAATTCGGCACCCAACATCCAACAGAGGAAGCCCGGATGAAGTCGCCTCGGGCGCAGAGGCCGGAGTGTGTGCGACAGAGAACATCTTCTGGATGGAGATTCGGCGCCGAATTTCCATCCGGTCCCCCCCAAAGGGAGTCGTGTCGGGGGGTCAGGCCGAAAACTGGACGGCATAAACAATCCCCAGATGGAAAAACGGCGCCGAATTTCCATCCGGGGCGATTCGGATGCAGTCGGGGAGGGGGGAGTGGCATGCAGTTGGCTGTCACATTCAACCCCCGACGGAAATTCGGCAACGAATATCGAACAGGGGACGCCCGGATGAAGTCGCCTGGGGCACAGAGGCCGGCCAGTGTTGCGACAGAGACATCCCCTGGACGGCCATTCGGCGCCGAATTTCCATCCGGGCCCCCCCAAAGGAAGTGTTGTCGGGGGTCAGAGCGAAAACTGGCCGACATAAAAACCTCCACAGATGAGAAAACGGCGCCGATTTCAATTCGGGGCCGTTCCAATGCAGTCGGGGAGGGGGGAGAGGTCGGACCTGGCCGTCATATTTCAACCCCGGGACGGAAATTCGGCACCGAATATCCAACAGAGCGGCGGAGAGGCGGCACCTCTCCGACAGAGACCATCCCCCGGATGGAGATTCGGCGCCGAATTTCCATCCAGCAGGTAAGTGGAATCTCGGATGGATGGAGATTCGCGCCGAATTTCCATCCAGCAGGTAAGTCGGATCGGTGCCATATGGATATTCGGCGCCGAATTTCCATCCTGCAGATAATTCGAATCGTGGATGAATGGAAATTCGGCGCCGAATTTCCATCCAGCAGGTAAGTCGGATCGGTGCGTATGGATATTCGGCGCCGGATTTCCACTCGCCATTTATTTCTGAGCGAGAATGTGCAGGTAATGAATTACCTTCGTGCAGGTAATTCGCATAAAGAATTACCTTTGTGCAGGTAATTTCCAGATGACAATTACCTTCCTGCAGGTAATTCCAATCGATGTTTATTCCTCGTTTAGAATTACCTGCACAAAGGTAATTCCCATCTGGAATTACCTGCATCCTGATGGAATTACCTGCACGAAGGTAATTCTTATATGGGAATTATTTAACAGAATAAATGGCCGAAATTCGGCGCCGAATCCATATTCCGAAATGGAAAGCCGCTCGCTGCAGGATGGAAATTCGGCGCCGAATATCCATATGATCCGACTTACCTGCTGGATGGAAATTCGGCCGGATTCGAATTACCTGCGAATTCGGCGCCGAATTACCTAATTCCATTCCCTGCTTGAAGGAAATTTGGCGCACCGCCCTGCGCGGATGGAAATTCGGCGCCGGATTTCCATCCGCGCCGAATTAAAGGAAATTTACCGGCGATGGAAATTCGGCGCCGGATTCCAATTACCTGCATTCCGCGCGGATGGAAATTCGGCGCCGGATTTCCATAATCCGATGCAATTATTGCGAAGAAACGGAACCGCGCTGCAATTCGGCAACGAAGCGCGCCCAACCGCAAGGGCGGCCCCCGCCTTTGCGATGGAAAGGCGCTCATCTTAATATTCGCGGGGAATTTTCATTCCTATTTGGGAAAATTTAATCCCACGCTTTTTTTCAATAATCGCTTATTGGGCGGAGGCGGCGCCCATCCATTTCCGGATTTCCTGGCGCGGCCATCCCGCGGCCCCGGAGGAAATAGCCCGGCGTCCGGCATTCGGAGATTCCCGGCCGCGCCCTTCCGGAAATATTCTTCCCCCGCCGATCCTCCCGTCCGGCGCCGCCTTCGCGCCTCCTTTTCAAATTCCCGCCTTCCGTTCCATTCGCGTCCACCTTTCGGCCCTTACATCTGCCCCGGCGCGGATGGAAATTCGGCGCCGGATTTCCAAACCCTGGAAAACCGGCGGATGAAATTCGCGGATTTCCATCCGCGAATTACCGGAAATTTGCGCGGATGGAAATTCGGCGCCGGATTTCCATCCGCGCGCATCCGAATTACCTGCTTGAAGGAAATTTACCGCCCTACCTGCGCGGATGGAAATTCGGCGCCGGATTTCCATCCGCGCGCTTCCGAATTACCTGCGTGAGGGAAATTCCGGGACTGTTTTCGTCTTTCTTCCGACATGGAGGGCTTCATCCGACATTTAATTGCGCAGTTGGGCAATAAATGTCGACGGCCGTCGGTTATTATTCGGGCTGGCGACGCATGGCTTCCTGGACACGTACCCTAAATCTCATGCTATACTTGGCTTAACATGGTATTCCAGGCATGTACCCCAAAAAAGGAGATCTTTTTGGCTGGGACTTATGCCGCCTGAAGGGCGTGGCTCTCCTGAGAGAGACCTCAGATCCAGACCGCGGCGGAAGTTGAAAGCTCTGTACTACGGACGACGGCCAATCTCGCATGGCCAAACTGAAGCTCCAGCAGGAGATTCCAGTGTCTTGCTCACCTGCGCCAACTGAAGCGAGTACTCTCAGGCAAGCCACTTCTGCTTTCGGTTTGTTCGATTTCTTTTTTGCTTTCGCTTCGTTACCTCGCTTTGTTTCTGCATCTTCATCCTGGCTTTGCTTTATGAGTGAACTTTAGATAGTTGACTGAACCTTAGATTGTTTGCAATGCGTGTGCAAATCCGGCAGCTCTGGAGAAGGCTGCTTGTGCATCATTCTTAGGCAATGGTTGCATTTGTTTTCATTGTTGTTGCATGGCTCTCCATACTTCCTAAACTTTGTTATGTTTTCATTTTTGCTACATGATTGCTGCTATGGTGGTTGCGCTGCTGCTTTTTGCACCACTGTTGGTGTTCACGATTTTTGTCAATCACAGAGTGACGACGAGCCCGGCACGCTGGTGGTATCATCGACAGCTCCAACTCATCGCATGTTTGAATCGCCCAAACTTGGGGCGAGAGGGCAAACTTAAATCTTTTGTTGGTGGACGGGAGGACTTGCAACGAGATTACGATAGAGTAGGCATTGGGGAGGTTGGTGCAGGCGGCATGGCAGGTGAAGGGCGTGAGGACATGAGGACAGCAGATCCGGCAATGGAGGTTGTTCATGCACATGCAGTAGGGCCCGCCCACGCAAAGAAAAAGAAGAAAGCTAAGCACATGCAATCCCCGGCGAGAGAGCAGTCACGGGCTGCGGAGGGGGGAGTGAGCAGTGCGCGCGAGGGTGTCAGTTCGCCTCAATCAAAGGTGGTCGTCCTGGAGGGCTCCCCTGTTGCTAGCCCTAGTAAGAAACAGAAAGCCCGTGAGAGGGCAAAAGAGAGGGCAAAAGAACAGACGAGACAGAATGCTAGCAAGGAGGAAAGACAAAAGGCAGCTGAAGAGGCCAGGGGTGCCCAAATGACAGATGCCAATGTAAGCGAGGGACACACAGAGACGGTGGATCCCTACAAGACACCACAGAGAGGCAGTAGCACACCGGGTTAGACCATCGCGGGCAAGTGCAGCCCCCGCAATTACCCATACGGTGGAGAGTGGAGGAGAGGAAAGAACACCTGAAAGAGCACCGATTGTGCAAGTTCGAGGTGAAGCCAGGGAGAGCAGTAGAGACGACGAGAGTGCTGGAGGTGGTTTCGCAGGTGGCTGACCCTGTTGAGGAGGACGACATGGATGTTTCTGACCAGGATGACATTCTCCCGGACATCCCCAGGCCCCAAACCCGGAGCATACAGGCTGGATTTGGCGGTCTGGTGGGCTGCCGGAAAACCCCTCTGCAGCAGACGTCATGTCTGAGGCGGATATGAAGTTGGCCGCTGCCAAGATGTTGGAGGCAACCCACAGCAACATTGGCAGGGTGCTGGGGGGCATGGTGTACCCGGCCAAGCTTCGAATTCCCCTTGCCGCTTGGTGTCATTGCAGGTGGTGAGACCTGCCCTCCCAGGCGATATCGACAAGCTGAAATTCTCTTTCCGGGATGGATATCGAATGGGGTCTGCCGCCTTTTACGTTTCCATTGAGAACGACCACGGAGCTTCCCGTGCCCACACTTCCGATGAGGTGGACAAATGGGGTCCCCATTGGCAAACGCGAAATGAGGAGTTCGAGAGATCGATTGCTAGTGATCCTCTTTTCCAGCACATGTCCGGTAAGATGTTCTACGTGTGGGACGGCAATCATCGCCTCCTGGCATGGATGGAGCACATTGCCCAAGCCCACCCCAACGATCTCGATTGGCATTTCGCCGTCGATTGTGTTGTGCTGAAGGTTGCGGGGCCCAAAGATCGCAGTCTTCTCAAAGCTGCAATGGCCGACATCAACTCGTAAGCTACAACCCCTCTCGCTTTTGGACTTTGAATTTGGAAGTCATTTCATTGCGAATCCTCATATATGATGAAAATTCCCATTTCAGTATTGTTTGATGGAAATGTGGCACTGCAGGGTGACTGAGAATGCCTTCATTGCCACCAACTTGTCCCATATGCTCTTCCGAGTGAAGGATGTCGGGAGCAGGGGGTGCAAGAGTTTGCCAATTCCCTCAGTGCCGACCTCCTGCGCAAGTCGGAGGCAAAGGCAGACAGAACCTGGTATAGGCTGAGCGTCGACGCCATGGTGGACTACATATTTCGGGTAAAGCTCCTGCAGTTTTGTTGAGCTAATTGTCTCTCCTCCCCCAATAGAAGAAATTGTGTTGAGCAGGATCTCTAATCTTATGTGCGCTTTTCGACAGACGAAAATACAGCAGGATTTGGCACATGCGCGGAGGTTCTACATGGAGTCAGAGGAGAAGAATCCAACCCTCCCGGAACTCGAATCGTATGTCAAAGCTGCGGAGGTGAGGGCCCGCATAAAGTACAAGTCGCGGATGGTAAAGTACGTGGCCATAGCTGATCCCGCCCTTGGTGCCGACTTTCTGGTGGAGGTGGGAAAGCACTACTCTCGCGCTCTGAAGCCCACGATGACATTGGAGAAGCTCCATCGTCTAGCCACATCCTGTGTGGATGCAACAGAAAAGGTGATACATTCTTAACCAAATTGTGGTGGCAACAACTCCTTTTTGTGGTGTTTGGCGCTTACGAATATGCTGGGTGGTTGGACAGACCCGGTGGCTCCAAATCTGGAATGGTTCCCAAAGTACAGGGACATGTGGAGCTTCCCCAAACCGGACAAACTCTCTGACCCCACATTCGACATGTGGATGAACCGCATGACATGGTGGTTTCAGGTACTTCCCCACGCTTCGTTTGGGGCTTGTACTCTAGTAGGGGGGGATTCATTGTATTTTGAGGAAAGCGATCTGATGGACAATCTCCACAGGTGACGACGAATGCGCAAGAGCAGCTGGACACACAAGCACATCAGTTCAAGATGGAGATATCTCCTGCAGCAGAGAGCCTACGTGACTATGTGACGAGGTACTTTCTGCTCTACAAAACCAACCTATTCTTTCGGGAGATAGCAGATGCTCGCCGGAGCCACGAGTTCACCGACCAGCCGAACGCGGACAAAGCAGCAATGCGCCTTCTGTACAGGTACATACGCGCTGCCTTTCTTTCAAGTCCTGGCATTTCAGGATGTTAGAGGCCTAAGTGGTGTTAGGGAAAATGGCGCCGAATTTCCAGTCAGGGCTCCGAAAATGGCAAAGTCCCTAGACTGGCTGGCCCGGAACTGGAAATTCGGCGCCATTTTCCAGTTCCAGGCCCTATTGCCGTTCAGGGACTTAGCCATTTTCGGCTAAGTCCCTAGGCCCGGAACTGGAAATTCGGCGCCGTTTCCAGTTCTAGGCCCTACAGGGACTTAGCCATTTTCGGCTAAGTCCCTAGACTGGCTGGCCCTGAAGTGGAAATTCGGCGCCATAAGGCCCTATTGCCGTCAGGGACTTTCCCTAGGGTGGCTGGCCCGGAACTGGAAATTCGGCGCCGTTCCAGTTCTAGGCCCTATTAGCCAAGTCCCCAGGTTCCGTTAGCCATAAGTCCCTAGGGTGGCTGGCCCGGAACTGGAAATTCGGCGCCGTTTCCAGTTCTAGGCCTATTGCCGTCCAGGGACTTAGCCATTTTCGGGCTAAGTCCCTAGACTGGCTGGCCCTGAAGTGGAAATTCGGCGCCTTCCAGTTCCAGGCCTATTGCCGTCCAGGGACTTAGCCATTTTCGGCTAAGTCCCTAGGGTGGCTGGCCCGGAACTGGAAATTCGGCGCCGTTTCCAGTTCTAGGCCCTATTGCCGTCCAGGGACTTAGCCCCTAGGGTGGCTGGCCCGGAAGTGGAAATTCGGCGCCGTTTTCCAGTTCCAGGCCTATTGCCGGGACTTAGCCATTTTCGGGCTAAGTCCCACTGGGTGGCCCTGAAGTGGAAATTCGGCGCCATATTCCAGTTGTAGGCCCTATTGCCGTTCTTAGCCATTTTCGGACCTCATTGGGTTTTTCATGAATGCAGGTACTGTAAGTTCTCGCTTTTGGAGAAAGGTCATCTGTCTTTCGAGCCACCATTCTTCCTGGCATGGAGGAACCCTGGGGCTGACTCCATGTACACTGACGATATTGTGAAGGAGTGGCATCTGGAACATTTGCGTGATTGCCCTTGGTATGTGGACCTTCCGCCCGGCTCGCTCGACCCATCCGAGTTTCAATTGAAGCTGGATGCTGAATTCCGACGAAACCGGGCTCCGCTGCCTCCGTTGGGTGCAAAAGAGGCAAAAGCGCTTGCGAACTCCAGGAAAGCGGCAGAGCTTGCTCAGGCAGGAATTCAGGAGAAATTGCATGAGAAGAGTAAAGGTCAAAGGAAAAGGACAAGGAAACAGGTGACTGCAGTAACACCCAAAAAGAAGAAAACCATCGGGGCATCGGAGGAGGCGCAGGAGGGGACCCAAGAGAGTGACTCCGACGCCGATTTTGTTCAAGGTCCTGCGACTGCTGTTGCTCCTACCCAGTCACCGGTCGTCCGGGTTCCCAAGTCAGTTCGGAGTGGGACTGGCTCTGCCAAGAAGTTGGCATTTGAGGGCGAGCCTACACGGCGGTATTCGGCGGTGACGTTTACGCACAGGCCAAAGCTAGAACCTCCAACCATCATCCAATGCGTCAATGAGAGCTTCCTTGACGCTCTCGCTGCCAGGGCGAAGAAGGTGGCACACAACAAGTCTCTGGCGGAGCAGAAGGGGAAAGCCAAGAAGAGGGCTGCCGGTACAGAGCCTAAAGACACCCCTGGTTTTGAAGCCATGATGGAATTCTTCACGGCTGTGAGCACGAATTGCAAGAGCACTCGGGGGGGGGTTGAGGTGGAGAGAGCTTGCGACATGATTCTCCTCGACATTCCAGATGGGGAGCTGCTGGAGGGCCTGGATGGTGTGCCCACCTGGAACAGGTTTACTGAGGACTACTGGAAAGCCGGGTTTGGGCTGGCGGGGATGCTTCTGGATGACGGTGGATGTGTGGTTGTCCTTGCCACGAGAGGGAAGACCACAGAGAATGCGGTGGCAAGGTGGACACCGAAAAGTGTCACCCCGGTCCTCCTCAGAAAATGGTTCTGCATCAGTACGCAGGGGTTGCGAACAGAGGGCCAAAGTGTAAGTTATCAATCTATTGCATTCACTTCATATTGTGGTGTATGTTAAGTAGACCCTGGAATTGATCCCTTCTTTGTTGGATGTGCAGACATTGGTGTTTGAGGCATATTGCTTTGTGAAGAGAGGGTCTACGTTCAAATTCCGCAACGACGGTCGTCTTGTTGATGCCGCTGTGGACCCTGTAACCTACGATGTCCTCTACAACTATGTGCCCCACTCTAGTATGCCGAAGGACACAAAGACAGGCAAACCGTGGCGGTACAGCCGGACCCGAAGCCCTGCTTTCATCCAAACCCTCATGGAGACGTGCTCGGATGTCCAAGGGCGGATTCTGGACCTCACATGCGGCACGGGTAAGCCTTCACGTGCTCAGTTTGTCCCCTGGCCCCATTGCAATTGCATGCCGCAAGCTATTAACCGCCCGCTTTGTCCTCAGGTGCTTCAATGTGGGCAGGGACGTTGTCCGACAGGCATGTGTTCGCCTTCGAGCCAGATACTGCCCTCCACAACTCGGAACTTGCAGCGGCTGAACGTCTGCCGAAAGAGGAAGAGGCATCCTCGGAGGATGAGGAAAAATCCGAGAAGGAGCAGGGGGAGGAAGTTGGGATCGAGGCCGAGGAGCCCCCGGTTTACGAGTGAGTGGTGGCATTGTAAGTTGCCTCCAGATTTTGTGAGGCACCTCCCTCCGCTCTCTTATTTCATTGAAAACCCTTTCTGGTTGTGCTGGTATTGACATTCTTCAAGTGGATTTGTTCTTACTGTAGGATGCCAAGTACTGCCGGAGGGACGTCTACACCGGAGTTCATGGGCAGGAGGAACGTGCCTTTTTTTGCCAGGGGGATTTCATGCCTAGTCCAGAAAGGGAGTACATCCTCCTACTTATGCTGCCCGGCTTGCTTCGGTGTCCATTAGGAGGTGTTCCGAACGTAGTCGTGTACAGCAGATTTTAGACGAGGCAAGCCTCAAGAAAATGAAGATGAGGGAGGAGGCAGCAGCTATTAGAGCCCGTCGGGCTCGTAGATTTGTGTTGGATTCTGCTGAGGAAAGTGGGGGAGAAGACGCAGAAGATTCCCAGGAGGTGAGGTGGACAGTCCCCCAAGGAGAGGACGGGATTTTTGAGAGGCATAGTGGAACTGATGCATCACAGAGCTCGGAGGATGAGGGGGATGAGGGGGATGAGGAAGAAGGTGGGGCAAGTTCCTCGGAGGGTGTAGGAGAGTAGTGCCCATTCCGGCTATGACAGTTAGAACACACTTGTATAGACGTGGCTTGCCACAAAATTTGCAATAAAATGTTGCATTTTAAGTCCACTGGTGCCACATTCCAACTTCACATGACCCTATTTCCGTGCCTCCTAACCCTATTTCCGTGGACTCACAATGGTCTGCTCATGCTTTTTTTTTTTCCGCTCATGCTCATGCCGCTCATGAAATAGCAGCCCCCTTCCAGCAGTGGAAGCCAAGAAATTCCAGATCGCCATCGCCTTTAAGCGGGGATTCCGTCCGAGAAATTCCCACCGCTCGCTTGCCCCAGATTCCGCCCCCTGTTATGCAGTATGGCCAAGCCATTGTGGAGACGACTGTGTCTGCGTCACAGTGGAGAATTGCTCGCACAAAGCTGTCGTTTCGAGGCAGGTGTTCCGCAATTCGAGTGGATACACGGCAACGTTGTTTAGAGATGATAAGGAGGAATCCAGATGGTGCTGTCCCTGCTCCTACTTTTACAGGAAGATTTGTCCATGCAAAGTTTGCGGAGGCGACAACCACCCAGTTCTGGTTCTGCAGGCACGACATTATGACTTGCGTGTATGGAAAGCCCAAGTACGGCATACAAACAATGCCAGAGGCTCCCCCGGTGTGGCCGGTGGAACCAGGCTGCGATCTGAGTCAGGTTGAGGCCGACGCCCTTACCGCCGCAGGATTTCGGATGGTGCAGCGCACTGACGTCCCCAGACAACCATTTCCACTTCCACAGCCTCACCACCGACCCCGTGAGAGCAAGAACAATGGGACCCGACAGCTCTAAGCATCCTACACACCGTGGGGGAAACCGAAGAGGCGGCGACCTCCCTCAAAAGTGAACGAGACGAGGATGGGGAATGCACTTCGGATGAACTGTACAATCCAGAGCTCGACAGAAGTGCCCCACCAGGCTTCGGGCGTGTATCAGATGGCCACTGCAGGCTCAGCTGTTCGCAATGAGGTGTACACCATCGCCATTTCAGAATTACCCACCTGCAATTGCACCGACTTTCAGATCATGGCGAACAAGGGGGGATCATACTGCCCTTGCAAGCATCTGTACTACGTGTACCTAAAGAGACTCCGGTGTAATTCCACAACTCATCACTTCATACATGCACCAGGGTTGAGCCCCCAAGAGGTGCACACTCTTCTGAATATGGATCCAGGGGACCAGTGACCTTGGCTTGCGGTCCCAACACATTGGTACGCCCATCCTTTTCGGATAGTAGAACTGTACTGCTGCAAGTAGCTCTAACTCTGGCCACAGAAAGGTCCGACTTATGTTTGCAGTAACCTGTTTTGGCTCGAACGTCGATAATACTATGTCAATCACTCGTGTTTCACGTGCATATTTGGTGTGTTGGAGGGTTCCTGTTTTTCAGCTCTCCCAAACTTTGCTTTTTCTCATTCGACCCCCGGCAAGGAAATGCGGCGCCGCATTTCCAAGTAACGTCGTAGGTACTGGTAGATGCGGCAGTCAACCACACCAAACCGCCTAGAAATTTCGCACGTGCGAACCCTAATGCGGCACCGCATTTCCTAGTTCACTTGCAAAACTTTTCCGCTGAATACTGGAAGATGAGCGGTGAGCCGAAGTCTAAGACACGCGGATTTCATGAGCGGACTCCTCCAAATTTGGAAATGCGGCAGATTAAACAAGTATTAAAATAATAGTTTTATATTTGACCTTGCCGTTTTTGGAAGTTACGGATCCTGTAATGCGGCAAAGATATGTCGTCAGTAACAACTCCGCTCGTGGTTTTTTAGATCCGCTCATGGAAATGAGTGACCGTGCAACGAGAAATCCAGTATACCACGGCAAAAGGACGTCGCATACTGGCCTGTATAGAGTATTCCGCGGTTTTCCATGCCTTAACATTGGAATGAAGCTGACCCTTTTGCCGCGACTGAACCAATAGAGTCTGCACAATTATGCGGCTCATGGCTCATGGCTCATGGTTTCTGCTCATGAAATAGTAAACCTCGCCACCTTGACAGGCAGACCCACCGCTTCACTAGAGGATAAAAACAGATAAGTCTGTGGACTGTTGGCCTTTTTTGGAGGAAACTTAGAAATTGCTTTTGGTAGATTTAGGACTGCATCTTGGTAGAAGAGAAAAGGTGGAGACATGTGATAGAGGAAAAGGTTTTTGGAAATGGAATGGAGACCCTGGACTTCAAACCAGAACATGGAAAGGATGGATGCACCTGTGTGTGGTGTCAGTAAGAGAAATGAGTGAAGAGAGAGAGAGAGAGAGAGAGACTGTTTGTCACTGAAATCAGAATGGTCACTGTTGTCTTCATTCTTGAATCTTGTTTCAGTGTTATAAACCTGCACACAATGCTGCCGTGGGTAGTGATGCACTGAAACCAATGTAAATCTAGCTTGTTTGCCTGGAGAGATCAAATGAGGGTTAGCTGGAACTGTTGAAAACATAGAAAGGATAAGGTGATCTAAGTATGGTGTCAGGATATGAACAACTGCGTTTCACAGTTGAAGGGAAAAGAGGGATGTTGGGGTATTTGGTTGAAACCTGAAGAAGGGATGAGAGCTGTTTGGGCAATGGGTTCTTTGGAAAAAGGTAGTGTGAAGGGCTGAACATTGACAGAGAGAGAGAGAGAGAGAGAGAAACAGAAGACAGAGGGAAGAAAGAGAGACTGATGAAGAGGATGGTGTGTGTCTTGAGAGACCGAGGATGACTTCAAGGCTGGCTGCACTGGGCTTGGGAGTGTGCATTTGCATTACATGATAGATGTGCTGCTGTGAAGAAGTGAGGAGCCTGTAGACATAGACAGAGATAGAGAAACAGACGAAAAAGGAGAGAGAGAGAGAGAGAGAGAGAGAGAGAGAGAGAGAGAGAGAGAGAGAGAGAGAGAGAGAGAGAGAGAAAAGGGATTTGGGAAAAGAGAGAGCTGTTCAGCAAAAGGGCTGATGGGGGGGGGGGGGGGGGGGGATGGCCAATTTGGGGAGATGAGATGAAGAAAAACCTGAACCCTGAATGAAACCAGTGCCTCTGCAGTTCAAGAAGACCTGAGCTGCCTTCTCCTAAATGTGTGTCACCATTACAAAAGGGGATTTCCGACGTGTCGCTGCTCAAGGGGGCTTCACACAAAGGGTCCTGTTTACCGCTGCCATTGGGCTGCTTGCATCACAGAAAAGATCACGCCAACACTGTTGGCGCCGTGATCATAGGGCCAGGCTGTCGTATAGAAGTAGAACCGAGACCAAGAACAAATTCAAAAACTCCCCATCATGTCTTCTCTTCCGCTGCGGCGTGGATGAGGATTCCGTAAACTCTGATCACGAACGAACCTAAAGGAAAACCCATATAGCCGTGTGACGATGGTTGGACAGAGTAAGAATGCTCCTTTCCTTTGCTGGGCACAAACCAACTGGGGGGGAGGGGAGGACCACAGCTTTAGGATTAACCAAAACGGGATTCACGCCCCTTCTTTTCACACTACAATTCCTTCAGCATGGTACTTGCCTCATGCCAGTACTGCGAAAAGTAATGATCCTCAATTGGTCGATTGTTCGGAAGAACTTTAGTCCTAGTTGCCACTAGCAGCCACAAATGCGCATGATTTGATGATAGTAATGTGCCAGCGACTGCGGAGGACTAAATTCTTTCCAGCCAAATCCAACACAATGGGAATTTGGTTGAAGGGCATAATCATAGCCCTACTGTACTCCCGTGCAGTAGGAGTTTTAGGTGGGTTAAAAGCAGCATTCCCCCATACCACAGGTTGTGGTGGCTGTGTGGCTGTAGTAACATCAGGGTCAGCTACTGGCACAGTGACTTGTTGTGGTGTTGGTGGCACTGGCTCTTGTACCATTGGCATCTCCTGCACCCCCTGTGAAGAAGATTGAAAAGCCAAAGTTTTCGCTTGTAAATAAGAAGTCATTAGTTGTTCCTCAGGTACACAGACTCTCTTGTCAATATTTGAAGTGAGGTCCTCCACTTGATTCTGCAGGCCGTCTACATCCTCCTGTAACTCGCTATCCTACTATAACATTGTCATATTAGTGTGGCAATGTTCTGCACTTGCAGTCTGAGCTCATTCATTCGCTTAGGGTGAGCTTTCGTGGTGCTTTGCCATCCACCGGCCCTTGTGCTAACTAGACCTGCATAAGGTGGTTATCCACCAAGTTGCTTGTGGCACCCCTTAGAGTCTGGTTCAACCAAACTTGTATAGGCAGCAGCCAGATTATTGGCTTCCTTCCAAGCCTTGTTAGCCACAGAGAGTTCATTCTATTTACCATGAGCGTTTGTTGCAACTCCAGGATGTACCTCTCTTGGTCAGCTTCAACCTGCCTGTATTGCTTGAGTATTCTCAGGCGACAGATTGTATTCTTCATATCGACAATGAGTTTCACTTGCTCAATATTCTCTGCCTCTGCCTTCGTACATCTTTCCGCTTGACTGTTTATTTCTATTGTAGCTTGGTCAAGCATAGTTGTGAGTGTAGCACATTGTATGGCCATCCTGTCATGCACTGTCTGCAACTTCATATGTAGTGCAGTCACTTCTTGCAACTTGCTTTCATGCTTCATCTGCATTTGGGTGTTGCTGTTATGTGCTTCGTGCAACTGGTCTTGTGCGAGGCCTGCCTCAATCAATTGTTCCTTGACCAATTGCAAAGCCGCTTCTGTACTCTCTAAGTCTTGTTGCATCTTGAGAGTGACCTCTTCATCGACCTTGTTTGCACACTCAGTGGCAAGTCGAGCCTCAAACTCCTTCCTGAGTTCCTCCCTCAAAGCTGCCAATTGGGTAGTTGGAACATGGGATTTGACATAAGTGCCCAACAAATTAAAGTGTCCTGCTTATGGAACTCATAAGCATGGCCTGTTGAGGGTCATCATGGTGAGTTGCTGCTGTTCTCCCTGATCCTCAACAGTGTGATGCCTCACGAACCACTCAGGCCATTGCCCCCCAAATTTCTTGTCGCGCCCTTTTGCCTTGGGGGTCGGGACACATGAGGAGCTGCCCCTGTGGCTGGGGGACCGGGCAGGGCAGTGATAGGTATGGGGGCTGAAGCACCCTTGAGTGCCCAAGGCACTCAAGGAGGCGGAGGGCTCTCACTAGGTGAAGCCCCGCACCACGGGTTGCGGTGGGGTGGCTCCACAAGGGTGTGGTGGTAGCTTAGCGGGACTAGTGGGGGGGTAGGACTCACCATGGGGTGGAGACCTCGAGGGGGGAGTCGTGGGGAGTCTTGGGACCATCACGGTCCATTGGGGCCGCGGTGAGTGGCCAAGACTCACCGCGACTCACCACCGGGAATCGAGGGTCTCCGTGGTGGTTCGCCATAAAATGGCATGGGTTGTGAAAACCCCCGCGGACAGCTACAGAAGTATATATAGGGAGTAGTACCCCGAGAACGGTGCAAGCCCGTTGGTGACCAAAATCTAGTAAGCAAGCGAGCGAGCCGGAAAGCGACCAAAGAGTGGGGAGCTGTTCCGGACTGCCAACTACCAAAGGGAATTCCACTAGGCCCAAATAGGGGGGGTCTTCGGGAGAGCGTAGGGGGGACCGTTATGTCCTCGGTGAGCAGCCGAAGCTCCAAGTTGGCCCGGCGGCCAGGTTGGGAGTCAGGCGCGCGCATCAAAGCGAGTAACTATGACTTGAAGGGGAGCTTACCGAAGTGAGGTGCGCGACACTTGGTATCAGAGCTTAGAGTTCAGTACGCGATCGTCCTTGGGATTGGCCTCATCATGGGGTCGGGCAAGCCGAAGCGAAAGCGGAACGGCCCAAAAGATGATGATCCCGGTGAGCCCGATGGGGGCGACGTGTCACCGAGGCGGCCGTTTGAGGAAGCGATGCATGTTTCCGAAAACGAGGCCGCTCAAGAGCGGGAGGAATCCGAGGAGTCGGAGCCCGAGGAATCCTTGAGAGCTCCGACAAACCAAGAGATGCCTCCCATGCCGGCAGCCTTTTGGGAAGGTTGTTGGCGCAGTTTGGCGGGACGTTGAAAGACGTGTTGAAGGCGGCTAATGCCACTTCCACTAAGGCAAAGTTTAAGGTGAAGCCTAAGGAACCCGGCACCTTCGAGGGCGTCCGAAATCGGAAGGCACTCAACACCTGGCTCCTGGAGCTAGAGCAGTACTTCCGGGCGGCCAAGTTGAGTGACGAGGATCGGGTGGAAGTGGCTCCCACCTATTTGAGGGGCTATGCTCAACAATGGTGGCAGAAACGCCTTCACGACCGAGGCCCAAGCCCGGAAACCTTGAACTGGAGTGGGTTCAAGGAATTGATGAAGAGACAGTTTGTGCCCCTCAACGCGTCCTGGCTTGCCCGGGACAAGATGAGGAATTTGAAGCAAACAGATGACATTCGGGGATATGTCCAGGCTTTCAATGTGCTTTGCTCGAAGTCGCGACATGGCAGAACCAGAAATGGTCTTCAACTTTGTGGCGGGACTGGCCCCATGGGCCAGGCGGAAGTTGGAGGAGAAGCCACCCAAGACTTTGAACGAGGCAATTGAGAGGGCTGAATGTTTCTCAGATGTCCCTAGGGGTGAAAGACAAGGCCGTACGGAGCTGAACCACAAGAAGACCCGGCGGGAAGGTGACTCCTTCCGACCGGAAAAGAAGTGGGATAGGCCACGCGGCGAAATGGCACGTGGAAATCGAAGGGAGGGCCTTCACACGTCAAGGCGGCACCCGGTGCTTCGAAAGGAAAAGCGGGTGGAGCGGCTTATGGCGGAGAAGGCGACCTTTGATGGAGTGTGTTTCAATTGCGGGGAGCCCGGGCACATGGCCAAGAAGTGCACGAAGCCCCGGCAATTGAACATGACTCGGGCGACCACGGCTGTCGGAAGATACCATCAGTCGCTTGGTGGAAGCGGTGGTCGCCAGGACTTGCAAGGTAGGCAAATTTTCTTGTGAGTTGTATCAGGAAACTGGCGCCTTACGAAAGGGAGTCAGTTATTGTTCGTGGATGGGATAATATCCGGAACTAATGTGTCGTTGTTGGTGGACACAGGAGCGTCGCACTCCTTCATGACACCGGCAACGGCACAAAAGCTGGGACTCCCGACAAGTGACGTGGGGGCCTCTATTGAGGTGCGTTCTGCCAAAGGAGAACCACAGTGGCGACAAGGTTGGCGTTGATGTTCCTCTTCAACTGGGGAGTTGGGAGGGACGTGAGAACTTCACCATCTGCGAGATCGATGGAGTGGATCTCATTTTGGGGATGACCTTTTTGAGCAAATCCGGAGCGGTCATAGGCCGCAAGAGAGTAGTCACGCTGCCATGTGGGAATGGTGGCGAGGTTTTACGAGTGTCGGAAACGCCCCAAATCCGTGGGAGGGCGAATAAACCTTCTGTCAGCAAAGGAGTGGGCCGTGGAGGAGGCACACGAGCCCCAGTTTTTGCTTTACATTAGAGAAGTGAAAGGAGAAGGCGATGGGGAGCCGAGCCCAGATTGGATCAAGGGGATTTTGGAGAAATACCAGGATGTGATGCCGGAGGATTTACCAAGCGGCTTGCCACCGCGAAGAGGAGTTGACCACAAGATTGAGGTGATACCGGGATCGGAACCGCCTGCCAAGGCGCCCTACCGGTTGAGCCACAGAGAGTTTGGTCGAGCTGAAGACTCAGCTCAAGGATCTAATGTCAAAGGGGTACATCCGGCCGAGTAAGTCACCTTACGGAGCCCCGGTGCTATTTGCAGACAAGAAGGATGGGACGCTGCGGATGTGTGTCGATTACAGGGCTCTGAATAAGGTGACTATCAAAAACCGGTACCCTTTGCCAAGGATCGACGACCTCTTCGATCGGTTGGCAGGAGCGAAGTATTTCAGCCGGATCGACTTGCGCTCCGGCTATCACCAAATTCGGGTGGCGGAAGGAGATGAGGAGAAGACCGCGTGCAGGACAAGGTATGGTTCATATGAGTTCTTGGTGATGCCTTTTGGGCTCACCAATGCACCAGCGACATTTAGCACGCTGATGAACAGCCTTTTCCAGGAGTGGTTGGATGACTTTGTGATCGTGTACATCGACGACATCTTGGTGTACTCGAAAACAAAGGAGGAGCACCTGGAGCACCTCAAAAGGGTGTTCCAAAAATTGCGGGAAGGGAAGCTGTATGCCAAAGCTTCAAAGTGCGAATTCGGGGTCACAAAAGTGGAGTTCCTGGGGCATGTGATTACACAGGATGGGATCAAAATGGATGACAGAAAGGTGAGGGCGATCTTGGACTGGGAGCCTCCGACTTCGGTCCCGGGAGTGCGATCCTTCCTAGGACTCGCCTCCTATTACCGGAAGTATGTGAGAAATTTCGCCAAGATCGCGGGGCCGCTGTCGGACCTTCTGTGTAAATCCAAAGTCTGGGTATGGAACACATTTTGTGGCCAAGCTTTTGCTGAATTGAAGCAGCGGATGGCGGAAGCTCCAGTCTTGAAAATCCCGGAGTTCGATCGTCCGTTTGAGATTCATACAGATGCGTCGGACTTCGCGATTGGGGGTACTTATGCAAGATGGACGTCCAGTGGCTTACGAAAGTAAGAAACTGAATGAAGTGGAGCGACGGTGGCCGACGCACGAAAAAGAGATGAAGGCGGTGGTGCATGTCTTGAGCTTTGGCGCCACTATGTTGGTTCCAACCCAGTGAAGGTGTTCACGGACAATGTCACGGTGAAGTATTTTGCCACGCAGCCCAAGTTGTCCCCAAAACAACTTAGGTGGCAAGATACTTTGGCATGTTCGACGTGGATATCCAGTACAAACCGGGACGAGACAACGTGGTGGCCGATGCTTTAAGTAGAAAGCAGCAGCTCTTGTTGGTGTACAAGGGCGAGACGGCGCTCCAAAGGAAGATCCGGAAGGCTTGCCGGAAGGATGAGCTGGCGAAGTCCGTGATGCAGGACTTGAGGATGGGGGTTAAATCGCAGTTCCACTTGCAAAATGGACTGCTCCGGTATAAGCAAAAACGTCTCTACGTGCCAAAGGGAGGGATCAGAGATAGCCTCTTGAGAGAATGCCATGATAGCCCGCTTGCGGGCCACGGCGGAGCCAAGCGCACTGCGGCACTCTTGAAGAAAGAGTATTTCTGGCCCCAAACTGAGGGAGGAGGCAGAGGAGTATGTCAAGACATGCACCACATGCCAACAAAACCGGAGCGAGTACAAAAAGCAAGCGGGGCTGTTACAACCCTTGCCGATTCCAGAGGGGACTTGGGAAAGCGTCTCGATGGATTTCATGACTGCTATGCCGCTGTCAAAAGGATTCGATGCAATCATGGTGGTGGTGGATAGGTTCAGTAAAATGGGCCATTTCATCCCCACCAAGGAGACGGCAACGGCGCAGGAGACAGGGCGACTTTACTTCGCCCACGTCTTAAAGCATCATGGAGTCCCGAAGGATATTGTCTCGGACCGCGATCCAAAGTTTACGAGTAATTTGGAGGACACTTTGGAAGAAGATGGGGACGAGGCTGAAGATGAGCACCTTCCGACCTACGACGGACGGCCAAACGGAAAGAGTGAATTCCGTAGTGAAGCAATCTTGCGGAATTACGTGTCGGCAGACCAATCAGACTGGATGGAACACTTAGACGCGGCAGAGTTCTGTTATAATAACACAGAACACTCCGCAACGGGAGTTTCCCCTTTCGTATTGGTCTATGGAAAAGCACCTCTGGTGCCGACAAGTTGGGCCGCCCAGGACGTTGAGGAACCGGCAGTAGCGGCGGTACTGGAAGAACGCGAGCGTTTGTTGAAGCTCGCAAAGTACAACATTGCCAAAGCTAGGAAACGGTATGAAAGGCAGGCGAATCGGAAGCGGAGGGAAGTGAAGTTTGAGGCAGGCACAGAGGTCTGGTTGAACATCAAGAATTTCCGACTACCTCCGGAAGTGAGTCCGAAGTTCGTACCTCCGTATGCGGGACCCTTTCGCATTCGGAAGGTTATGAATGAGGATGTGTATGAATTGGAGCTGCCGGCAAACAGCAAGGTGCACCCAGTATTCCATGTCTCCCTTTTGAAGCCTTACTTCAAAGATGAAGCGCGTCCGAATCGGCATCAAGTGTTGCGTCCGCCACCTATGCTGTTGGATCATGAAAATGAACCTGAGTACGAGGTGGAGGCAATACTTAAGTCGAGGAGGTTCAAGAACCGAGAAACGGAGTATCTCGTCAAATGGAAGGGCTATCATCATGTGGAGGCATCTTGGGTGCGTGCCTCAGAAATGGGAAACGCATCCGAGGCGGTTGCAGCTTTCGAAGGGCGACCTCAAAAGCGGAAGAAGCGTTGATGGGGACATCAACCTTGGAGCGTGGGGGAGGAAATGCATGCTTAGCCCGGCTTAGCTAGCTTAGGAATCCGATTGCAAAAACTTGTATTGTACAAAACGTGTATAAATGAAATGGGTTCCAAATGTTGTGCGTCCTATTTGTTTGGAATGGTGATGCATGGTGTGGTTGGCTAGTGTGTAGAATGCATGCTAGCTTATAAAAAGTGGGAGAGGTAAATTGGGTTAATCGTGTGTTTGCGTAGTGCCGAAATCGGGTGACCCCCATCCAAGGGGCAAGGAAACTTGCGCTTCTTTGGGAGTTCACGTGCTAGTGCGCACCTGGCGCGTGCGCGTACTATAACTGCGCTACCGAGGGGGTTGCCTTGTAGTGCGGGCTAACGCGGAAGCTACGTGCTTCCGTTCACGTACTATAATCGTGTAGCCTCGGGACGAAGTCGTAGTGCGGCTTCGGCGTGTTCCCGTACCTCAGGCCAGCATTCCAAGGCGGACCCAATTGTAGTGATTGGGGCGCACGGTTGGTTCAAGGTTATCTTCCTAGTCAAAGAGGGTTCCAGGGAACCCTTGCTCAAGGTGATGCCAAAAGCGGCATCATGCGATCGCAAGCAATGTTGTTGCAGTAAGGCGATTCGATCCTCGGGGAGGATCGTTCCTTGGCCTTGAAGTAGGCCAAGAAGAGTGCACTGGGAGGAGCTGGAGAGGCTCCACCCTTGGCCGGGACTTGGAGGAAGTCGGCCGAACTAGCTAGTGGAGAGTAGAGTCAAGTGTGGGGTTTGGTTCTTTGCCATGGGACGCCATGGTGCGGAAACAAACTCCTTGATGTGGGACGCCACAACTTGGATGTTCGTTTCTACAAAATGGACAAGTCGATGAGGACATCGACTCCCTGTTGGTAGGGGTGTGTGTCGCGGCCCTTTGCCTTGAGGGCAGGGGGTCGGGACACATGAGGGGCTGCCCCTGTGGTGGGGGCAGCGGCAGCGATAGGTATGGGGGGCTGAAGCACCCTTGAGTGCCCAAGGCACTCAAGGAGGCGGAGGCGCTCACTAGGTGGAGCCCCGCACACCGGGTTGCGGTGGGGGGTGGCTCCACAAGGGTGGTGTAGCTTAGCGGGACTTAGTGGGGGTGGCATAGGACTCACCATGGGGTGGAGACCTCGAGGTGGGAGTCGTGGGGAGTCTTGGGACTCATCACGGTCCATTGGGGCCGCGGTGAGTGGGCCAAGACTCACCGCGACTCACCACCGGGAATCGAGGGTCTTCGTGGTGGTTCGCCATAAAATGGCATGGCTGGTTGTGAAACCCCCGCGGACAGCTACAGAAGTATATATAGGGAGTAGTAACCCCGAGAACGGTGCAAGCCCGTTGGTGACCAAAAACTAGTGAGTAAGCGAGCGAGCCGGAAAGCGACCAAAGAGTGGGGAGCTGTTCCGGACTGCCAACTACCAAAGGGAATTCCACTAGGCCCAAATAGGTGGAGGGTCTTTCGGGAGAGCGTAGGGGGGACCGTTATGTCCCGGTGAGCAGCCGAAGCTCCAAGTTGGCCCGACGGCCGGTTGGGAGTCAGGTGCGTGCATCAAAGCGAGTATCTATGACTTGAGGGGGAGCTTACCGAAATGAGGTGCGCGACATTCTTCTTGAACCACTTCATCCGTCACCGGTGTTGCAGTGTCTTGACATTCTCCCTGTGGTACCTCCGTCACAGGTGTGTGTATTATATACACCGCAGGGTTTCCCCTGGACAACCGTTGCACCTCCGGAATCACTGTTTCCCTGACCAGACCAGAATATTCATATAGAAGGTCCCCCTTCTCAATTTCTGCCACCACCTGTTCTGTAGTGGGAATATCTAACCCTTCTTTCTCCAAATCAATTATTTCTGGTGGAACTGCATGGACAACTTGTGGTAACTCTGTGGAAAGCCGATCATCTGGCTGTGATGGCTGTGATACTGAAGTAACTTCCTCTTCCCTCTCTGAAGGTCCTGCTTCCAATAATAGCAGTTCTCTGTGCTGTTGTGCCCCTTCTTGCACAAGAGCTTGGGAAACATTATCATGCGGTTTCCGTGAAGCCAGTGGATCCGCCACTACAGTCTTTCCCCGCCTCTGTCTCTTAGTCTGGGGTTGCCCTGCCAGTCCACCCTCACTGTGTGAAGAGCCTTGCTCTTCCATTGCAGTGGTTTCAGTTTCAAACACTCCCATCTCCTTTCTTTCTCGAGCATCAAGTATGCAAGAATCAAGAATTATTTGAGCAATGATTGGGCCAGACACTATGATAGGAGACTTTGCGGCAGTGCCCTGTAATCTTTTCATCTCCTCTACCAGTGCGTTGTACATTATGTCCGCCCATGCTACCTCTTCTCCTCTCAGGGCTTTGAGTATTTCCTCTGTGAAGGATCTGCTCAAATACTGTTGGTTCTGTTTCATGGCAAACAGAACGTTCAATACCTGGCCTACCTCCCTTAGCCCTTCCTCTACTAACTTTTATCCTTGATTGTTTTATTGGCTCTGCCTTTAGCAGGACTATGCATTCGTCTGCATGGAAGTACCTTATGACCCTATATCTTGAGTGGGTCCCAACTGGGCACACGTTCTTTATGTTCCATATGTGCTCCAATGGTAGATGAATGTGAACATATTACTATCCATTGTACTTAGGTACCTTATATATTGAGTGGGTCCCAACTGGGTACATGTTCTCTATGCTCCGTACTAAGGTAGCATGTGCCGTTGGCCCAAATGTCCAACTTGTCATCTAAGTCCAAGTGCAATCCCTATGTATCCAAGTGCGTCTCCTATGTCGAGGCCCAAGTGTGACCTCTAGGGTACCTGTGCCTTTGGCCCAAGTGTCCAATGTTATGTAAGTCCAAGTGCATCAATATATGAAGCAAGCCATATCTAATCATTTTTTTCCCACAGAGCATACGACTAGATTTGAACCGAAGACCTTTCCCTTGATATCTCTCTTGTCGAGGCTCCAATCATTGTGCCAGGAATGCCCACTTTGCTATTTTTCGTGAATTTCCAACGACCCAAAGTACTTGAAATTCCACATCTCCCACACCACAAGTCCAAAAATCATAAGACTAAGCCTGTGCACCCCTCCTCATCGAGGGCTTTCCAACGGTACCAAGCACTAGGGCTGGGGCCGCAGTTTGGGACATCTCAACTCTACAAAACAAAACAAAACAAAACAAACGCCTCGCTTCATATATTGATGACTTCCCTTGGTGAACGGTGAGTTTATTGACACGCATTGTATTGGAGGACCTTAGGTATCTTTAAGTTATATCTTGAGTGGGTCCCAACTGGCTACATGTGCTCTATGTTCCATATGACTTCCCTTGGTGATGAGTTTATTAACAGGCACTGTATTGAAGGACCTTAGGTACCTTATATCTTGAGTGGGTCCCCACTTGGGCACATGTTCCCTATGTGTTCCATGGATGGATGGATGGAGATATTTATAAGTTTATTGGCCCTGCCGACAGGGTAGGGACTACGCATCAAGTTGGCCAAAGTGCCCTTAACCTTATATCATGGGTTGTTCACTTAATGGGAACATGAAAGTTTTTAGTTCCCAATTAGGCACATGTTACACTCATTTTTTTCATTTTTTGGTTGGCCTTGATCAGTGACTACATTAGTATGCATGCATATGCAACATGAAGTAGGTACCTTATACCTCGAGTGGGTCCAGCTGGGCACATGCTCCTCATGTTTTTAATGTGTTCTATTCACGGCTGATTGTCTATGTATATTCATCTATTCATAGATCAAATGATAAAATGTGTTTATATCCCAAGTGATCAGAGGTTCCTCATGTTCTTTATGTGTTCTACTCAAGCCCACAATGCCATTTTCATTTTCCCCTCATTGCCAAAAAGGTAAGTGATAAGTTATGAATGATATCATATGAAGATATATATGTAATATGCTATAATAAATAGTACAAAAAAACAATAGTACATACATTATAGTAAAAATGATAGAGACTAGTGTTGTATTGCTATATAGGTGAAAGACTCATAAGTGCACAATATATGCACTGGTATTATATACCAAATTAGTCAACAACATGTATCTCACGCCTTGTTTTATTGGCTCCTCCCTCAAGAAGAGACCACGCATCAATGTTGAAAAAGGGGGGTAACCCTGATATACCTACACCATTACCTACAACGAGGATATAGCACCCTCGGATAAGCCCTATGTTGTAGATATACCTGCCCTAGTGAGTAAGAAATATTAATATGGAGGAGTTCCATAAACGTTCACTTAATGAGGTGTGTACCACATTAAATGCAGTGAAGAGGAAAAGGTGAGGAGTTGGAATCCTTCTAAAAGAACTTTTTGAACATGTAAACAACTAGGATGAAAAAAGGAACTGCACATTAATAGCACATTAATAGCAGTCAAGATCATTCACATGTACATGCCAAGATCATTTTCATATGTTTACAAAACAAATATAAAAATCAATAAATGGAAGAACAGGTTATAGCTTGGTGGTATGATGGTTGTGGCAGGTCGTAGAAGTGGAAGGGTCAAACCTTCGAGTACCGTAGTGGGAAGGCTGATCCGGCACTAAATAATTAGAAATGAATCTGCCTAATAATTAAAGTGAAAATTTAGGAAAAACTGCCGAAATTCCAGAAACTTTTAAAAAAAAAGCCTAAAATCTCAAACAAACTCCAAATATCAAATTTCCAAATGCATGTTTCAAGGCATAAAGCTCTAGGAAAATATTTTCCTTAGCTCTGAGAAATCCTAGAATAGTTGGCTGAACAATCACTGCATTTGATGATTGACCAGATGCTCTCATGGCTCCCCACATAATTTGTTTTTTTTTTTGTTTTTTGTTTTTGAAAAAGGGGAAACACCTGGGAGCGACAGCTCACAAGTCAGTCCCCTTAGTAGTGAGAGAAGAAAATAACCTCTTTCATTTATGCACCATGGAGGCGAATGAGTGGGACACTGCCCAGGAACCATACCCCACCCGTCAGTAGCAAGATTTGACCCTAGAATCATCTGGGTGGCACTCAATGCACTTAACCATCTGAGCTACTGATTGTTGGTATATAATTCTTTTATCACACTAGGGCTTCGCGTTGCTTCGCAATACTAGCGACGAATTCTGCGAACTAAGTTCAATTTTTCACAAAAAAAGGGGTTGGTCATCCCCACGTTGTTACATGGAGAGATCCCGTGTTTTGTTTTTTCTGGAAGAAAAATGGCGGATCTGCATTTCAATGTTCAATTTTCGCAAGCCTATCAATCAGTAACAACATACCCAAATACCCTTACATTCACTATATGAACTTTCAAGCATCCACCGTGGGATTGGATCTTGGTGAATTAAGGCTAGCTTTTGACAATATTCATGCAAATTCGTCAAGGGCTCCATCCAAAGCCTCACCATGAGAAACAAACAAACATGTCCAAATTTAAGATGCTGAACAAACTTGTGCATAGGACTGCCCCTCTCATCAAGCTCATTAAAATTCGTATTCACTTCTATCTTCAAGCTTTGGAGAAGCTCCACCACCCAAACCCAGAATTATAGCAACACATAAGTCGCGGCATCCTGTTCATCCCACTTGAGGATAGATGTTGCCACACATTCAGCCATCTCCACATTGCCATGGATTCTGCAGGCACCAAGCAAGGCTTCCACACCACAACATCTGGACTGATTCGCATTTTATTAATCAGGTACCCTGCCTCATGTAGTTGTCCCGCACGTCCAGAAGGCTACCATGCAGCCAAAGTGCTTTACTAGCAGGGTGACACCATGATGTTGACTCAGGGAATTGAAGTAGCGTCTTCCTTCATTCAGTAGGCCAGTGTGGCTGCATGCATGACAACCATGCTGGGCATATCCTGCGATCATCGGATTCCACGACACCACATTTCATTCAGCCACATTGTCAAATACTCCCTTTGCATCCTCAATGCACCCACATTTCACATACATGTCCACCAGGGCAGTGTCCAGAATGACATTTGGTACAATTTCAGCTTTGATGATGTCACCATGCACCCTTTGCCCTTTTCCAAGGCTGCCAGGCTTGCACAAGCATTGCAAACGCACACAAACGTGATGTGGTCGGACTTCACCCCTTACCCATCATTTGCTCATAGGTCTCCACGGCCTCCATCCCGCGCCCCTGCTGTGCATATCCTACAAGCATGACATTCCATGATACCAAATCTCGTTCAGCCATATTGTTGAACACTCCCTCCGCATCCTTGATGCACCCACATTTGGCACACATGTCCACGAGGGTATTGTTCAGAATTACATCTGGTACAATTCCAGCTTTGGTGATGCAACCATGCACCTCTTTGCCCTTTTCCAGGGCTACCAGGCTTGCACACGAACTGCAAACGCACACAAACGTGATGTGGCTCCACCCCTTCCCCCATCATTTGCTCATAGGTCTCCAAAGCCTCCATCCCACGCCCCTACTGTGCATACCCCTACAAGCGTCGTGTTCCATGACACCACATCTCGTTCAGCCATGGTGTTGAAATTAACTCCCTTTGCATCCTTAATGCACCCACATTTGGCATACATATCCACCAGGGCAGTGTTCAGGATGACATCAGGTACAATTCTAGCTTTGACGATGTCACCATAGACCTCTTTCCCCTTTTCCAGAGCTCCCAGGCTTGCACACGCATTGCAAGCACAAACAAATGTGATGTGGTTGGTTTTCACCCCTTCGCACATCATTTGCTCATAGGTCTCCAAAGCCTCCATCCCGCACCCTTGCTGTGCATATCTTGCAATCATCACACTCCACGACACCACATCTCGTTCAGCTATACTGTCAAACACTCCATTTGCATCCTCGATGCACCCACATTTGACATACATGTCCACCAGGGCAGTGTTCAGAATGACATCGGGTACATTTCATCATCCATTGCGACACGTGTCTCTGTCCAAAAATAAATGAAACTATGCATAAAACATCCAATATTTAGTACTTATGCCACTTTTTTGTTGTTTCATCCCTCTCCGCAACCACCTTTTCGTCCTCCTCTGCTGCCACTTTTTTCATTTATAAGGAACTTTTTCATCCAGTCCACCACAACATTCAAAAAATCTCTATTTGAGTTTACGGTAGTGGGAAGGCTGATCCGGCAGTGAAGTGCCGAATATTTATTTTCTTTACAACAAAATACTTCGGCGCAACTTAAGGAAATTTCTAGATTTTACGACACTGCAACGAAGAGATTTTAAGTAATTCGGCGGTGCCTCCCTGCATGAACTTGCTCTATCTACTGTACCAGATTCTAGCGATGACCGAAGGTCGGAAGCTAGTTTAGCGTAGAGCAGGAATAGGGTGCCATAGTGCCACGTCATCGTCGCCACGTTTCGTCGTCATCAATTTTCGTCGGACCTGCCCGAAAACCCAGAACCTTTCTTGACCCGAAGCTTTCTTGAATGGCCTGAAGGGGCGCTGCGCATTGTGAACCAAGGAGGTGATTCAGCACACCAAGGGCTCACCTCAAACAAGAGGGTATTTTTCTGCGTTCTTCGTGCGTGTGAGAGCCTCCAAGCTCTTGAGAAGGGCACAGAGGTACATGCTAACATCATCAAAGCTAGAATTGGGTCAGATATCATTCTGGAGACAGCTCGCATGCTAAATGTAGAAGCGCGCAAAGTGTTTGACAATGTAACTCAACAAGATGTGGTCTCTTGGAACGCCATGATCACGGGATATGCTCAGCTGCGGATTTTGTGGGTTGTCAGTGGAGATTGGTAGAGGGAAGGCATCGTCTTCTGACGATTCCAGGCGCAGTCCTCACAAGAGCCGGCAGAGGAGGGAGAAGGGGGAGCTGGAAGAGATGCAGCTGACTTTGGAATTTCGGTTTGTCTCTTTACTCTCTTTTACCCTCCTCGAGTGATTGTTTGAGCTAAGTCCAAGTGAAGTTTTCTGTCTTCTGGCGCTCTTGTTCTGGCGCTGGTACTGGTGTCTCTCAATCTGACAAAATTGTGGGTACTTGTTTGTGTGTAGAGGTGGGCTGGACCTGCTGTTTGGGGCTAAGACGAAACACGAGGTTGATGTTAGCCCCACCAATGGCCACGCTCAGGTGCTTCACCTTCCTATCGGTATTCTCGTGTAGATACGACCCTCTTCCGCGGGCCCTACTATCAGGCTGATCTCGTTAAAACATCCCGAAGAACAGAGAAAATTGGCCAATCCTGGAATGATCTTAAGGTTTCTCTGGTTTCACGTGGCAACCAGCGGTTCTCTCTGTACTTCATTTTGCAGGAACTTGACCTCTGACCTTTTAAGGGTTTGAGAGCCCACGACCAGGGCACTGAAGATTGTACTGGGTGTGAGAGAAAGGTCGCATCAAATGTTGCTCACTGTGTCATGTAGCACAGGATTAAAATAACTGATAAACATCCACATATACGAAGCACACCATAGCCGGACAGCAGACAGAAAAGCTGAAGTCTGGTTATCTCTCTCTCGCTCTCTCTCCCTCTCTCTCTCAGGATTACAGCTCTCCTTGCAGCCAGCAAGCATGTGAATAATAATACCCAGTGGAAATTTCTGATATTCTTCCTTAACTGCAACTGAGCATATGTAGCCCATTATGTATGTGATAGTAAAATATGCATTCCCAAGTAATAGATGTAAATCTTTACATTTTTCTCTTAGTCGCTGCAAATTTCATGATTGCCTGTGATTTTTATTTGGAGTTAAGAGAACCAATGAGCTGTGAACTTGAAGTACCCCCAGTTTGGAAAATTTCAGTCCCAAAACGTCTTCACCAACCCTGACATCACCTCTATGTTTAAGTGGTCTTAGCATGCAGGCCAAACATTGTGCCAAGATCAGCTCTGGCAGGAATTCTTCTCAGATCCTTAGCTTTGGTGGGATAAGTTGATAAGGTGAGGCTACTTTGGTTTAGGGCCTGACAGAGTTTGCCAAGTAGGGCTTGTGACAGAATGATATTGAGTGGCTTCTATCTCCAGAAGCTTACAGTAGTGACTGGAAAAAATAGCAAATAGTGGTAATACTTTACAATCAGTAGTTTGTTTTTCCTTGTTAGCAGGGCATACAAGTTCCTCAAGGTTAGTCGCAGGTATTTTAAAAATGATTGGAGCTTAGGTGGTTGTAGCTTGGTTATGTGAGTCCGTCATTCAAGCAATTGAGCTCAGCTGCCCAGTAGTGGGTTTCACAGAGAAGTCCAAGATTACCAGACTTCCGACATAAGTGGACAAAGGATGCCCTTTGGATCGAAGGTTGGTCAAACCCTCCTTGGGTGAAAGATAAGCTAGCTTCCACGAGACAAGCTCAAGCAGAATGTGGTAATATCAGCACTCTATGTATGGCAGGACAGTTGACAGAAGCCCTGCACGTTTTAAACCAGCAAGGCATTTCAGCAGACTCCAAAACGTATGTCTGTCTCTTGCAGGAGTGCATCAACATACGAAGCCTAATAGAGGGAAAGAAGGTGCATGCACACATAATCCAAACTGGATGCAAGCCAACCATCTTCCTACTCAATGCCCTTGTCAATATGTATGCCAAGTGCGGGAGTGTGGTAGATGCCCGCCAAGTGTTTGACGGGATTCCTAAGCGAGATAGGTTCTCGTGGAATATAATGATAGCAGGGTATGCCAAGCATGGGTATGGTAAGGAGGCCTTGGAGATGTACGGGCAAATGATTGGGGAAGGGGTGACACCGGACAGGGTTACATTCATATGTGTTCTCAAGGCATGTGTCAGCCAGGCAGCCCTGGAGAAGGGCGTAAAGGTTCATACTGACATTATCAAAGCTGGAATTGTGTCAGATATCATTCTGGAGAATACCCTTGTCGACATGTATGCCAAATGCGGAAGCATAAGGGATGCACGCCAACTGTTTGACAATATGGCTAATCGAGATGTGGTCTCATGGAGTGTGATGATTGCAGGATATGCTCAGCATGGGTGTGTTAGGGAAGCTTTTGAGGCCTATAAGCAAATGATGCAAGAAGGGGTGATGCCCAATCAAGTTACATATGTTTGCATTCTCGATGCGTGTGCTAGCACGGCAGCCCTGGGAAAGGGCCAACAGGTCCATGCTGACATCATGAATGCTGGAATTGCACCTGATTTTATTCTGGAGACTGCCCTTGCTGACATGTACGCGAAATGTGGGAGCATGGAGGATGCCCGTCTGGTATTCGACGATATGACTAAAAGAAATGTGGTCTCATGGAATGTGATGATTGTGGGGTATGCCCAGCATGGGGGTGGTAGGGAGGCTTTCAAGGTCTATGAGCAAATGATAGTGGAGGGGGTGACCCCTGACAAAGTCACATTCATTTCCGTTCTCAATGCATGTGCCAGCCTGGCAAGCCTGGAAAAAGGCAAAGAGGTCCATGCAGATCTGATGAAAGCTGGGATTGAGCAAGATGTTATTTTGGAGACGGCCCTTGTTGACATGTATGCCAAATGCGGGAGCTTGAAGGATGCCCGTCAAATATTTGACAGTATGGAACAGCGAAACGTAGTCTCCTGGAGTGCGATCGTGGCAGGATATGCTCAGCATGGGTTTGGTAGGGAGGCTTTTGAGATTTATAAGCAAATGTTACCAGAAGGGGTGATGCCAAACAAGGTCACATTCATTTGTGTTCTACATGCGTGTGCTGACCTGGCAGCCCTGGAAAAGGGCAAAGAGGTCCATGCGGACATCTTCAACGCCGGACTTGCACAAGATGTCATTCTGGAGACTGCTCTGGTGGACATGTATGCCAAATGTGGGAGCATGAAGGATGCATGTAGAGTGTTCGACAATATGGCACACCAAAATGTTGTCTCATGGAGTGCCATGATCACAGGATATGCTCAGCATGGGTTAGGTAGGGAGGCTCTGCAACTGTTTGAAAAAATGCAGCAGGAAGGCTTGAAGCCAAATGGTATCACATTTGTATCAGTTCTCAGCGCATGTCGCCATGTGGGTCTAGTGGATGAAGGCTTTCATTACTTCAATTCTATGAGTCAAGAACATGCCCTCACTCCTACTCTGGAGCATTTTGGCTGCATGGTGGACCTTCTTGGTCGTGCAGGACTAGTCTATGAGGCAGAGGCCTTCATTTACAAAATTCCAATTGAACCAGGTGCTGGAGTGTGGAAGGCCTTGCTTGGTGCCTGCAGAATCCATTGTAATGTAGAGCTAGCAGAACGTGCAGCAACGTGCATTCTCAAGTGGGATAAAAAAGACGCTCCAACTTATGTGCTGCTTTCCAACATCTATGCTGCTGCTGGCAGGTGGGATGACCAAGCAAAGGTGAGGCAGATGATGGAAGGCAGAGGTGTCAGAAAGGAGCCAGGGCGCAGCTGCATTGAGGTGAACAACCAGGTGCATACATTTGTCGTAGAAGACAAATGGCATCCACGAATTGAGGAAATCCATGTTGAGCTGAGGAGATTGTCTGGACAGATGAAGGAGGCTGGATATGTGCCTGATACGAGCTTTGTATTGCATGATGTGGAGGAAGACCAAAAGGAAATTTCTCTTTGCCACCACAGTGAGAAACTGGCCATTGCTTTTGGCCTCATTAGCACACACTCTGGGATGCCTCTCCAGGTCATCAAGAACCTTCGGGTTTGTGGTGATTGTCACACGGCGACCAAGTTCATCTCAAAGATTGTTGGGCGAGCAATTGTTTTACGAGATGCCAACCGGTTTCATCACTTCCAAGATGGGCTTTGTTCTTGTGGGGATTACTGGTGAAAAGAAACACAGGTGAAAGAAGGGGAGAAAGAAACTTTATAATGAACACTGGAAGCTCAAAGAGCTTATGGGACAAGGAAAGCATGATGCATGTGAAAAAGGAAAGTGCGCGACAAATTGTGCGAAGGTGTTGTCATGTCTGATTTTCATCCATTGTCAGGACTTGCCTCAACCCCCACATAGTTTCTCCTTGTCTCACTGCAAGACACTTGGATAGATCCCACTTAAATTTGCACATCGAGGTCTTGTGAGAGGAGAAAAGTAAAAGAGAGAACAAAGTCGTTGAAGAAGCAAGTTGACTCTCAGCTATGGATAGAAGCCTTGGGCCGATTAGATTTGAACTGATGCTGCAAACAAAGCTCCTGCGCCATTGTGCCCTTCTCAAACTCCCAAAACACGTAGAGCTACTGTGGGTATGCAGGCTGGACCCAGTACCCACAATTACAAACGTTTCCTTGATGGTTCCAAACTTTTTGGCCAGTTCCCACAAATGGAAGTCCTGATGGATGCCATTGAAGAGAGAGTGGCTTGTGGGTGCAATGAGACCTTGCCAAAGTTAAATGAGACTAAGATTTTAAGAAGTTTGATGACTTCCATCCCCACTTCATTGGGATCCTTTGCCACGGTCAATTAAAACAAGTATTGAAACATTTGGGAAATATATGTCAGATATGCTCGGGTACATTGAGAGAAAAAAATTAGTAATTGGCTATTGGATGCAAATTTTACTTTCTTTTTTGGTTGGAAGGAAGGGCCCGCGTTGCCCTGACAGTGAACTTTATTTGGGATTATTAGGAAGGAAAAACTAAAACCTTAGGTGAAACCATAAGGCATCCACAGTGTTGCAGAAACCTCATAAATGGAAACCAAACAAGCACCCCAAACAAGGGAGCAGAGAATGCGTAAATAACACAACAAGGCTCAAAATCAGAGATCCCAGTAAAAGGGCACTGCAAAGTGGTCACAAATCACAACCCTGTCCACCCCTTCAATCTTTTATTGTATTAATTCAATTTAATATGTAATATGTAGCCCAAGTTTCATTTCAAGAAAATTCAGCCAGTAAGAAGATGGCATGACCAAGTGGAGGGGCGGGTGGAAAAGGAGGGGAAGGACAGGCAGATGAGTGGGGCTTCATGAATGGACCGGTGGGTCTGGGCCGGGGGGACACCTAGAACGAGGGGGGACACAATGTTTTATTTATGAAAGGTTAAATAATAGGCGCACCATTGGAACAGCCAATGGTGGGCTCACATTAGAGTTTTTGGGGGGAGCAATTACTAGACACGTGTCAAATAGTGTGTGGTAGGACACATGTGGGGTCTTCTGGAGGGCTCCACCACCGCCTGGCTGGGGAAGGCCCGCCACCTCCCAAGGCTATATAAGGAGGTGCTCACTAGTATTGTTATGGTATATAGGTGAAGGATTGGTATAAAATATTAGGGTTATCTTCCATGTAAACCCATTCCGGTTACATGATGTCATCCAAAAATGGGTTTGACCACGGGTCATATCTAGTATTGTGCGGGTAAATCATTTACTCGGATTTACCCGACGGGTAAATCAGGGTAAGGGTAAATGAATTACCCGGATTGGCCCATTTCATTTACCCTTACCCTTCAGACAGGTAAATAATATGAGATACCCTTACCCATCTGAAGCGTAAATAGTTTCCATATACCCTTTACCCACGGGTAAATAAATATTTTGGAGGGTAAATAGCAAAAGGTAAATGAAAAACTAAAGATAGGAGTTGCACCCTTATTGGTCTATGAAGACCATGTTGCCATATAAATGTTGAGACTTAAATCTTAAAGCTTCTTGAGAAATCCAAGTGATACTCTGTGTGTCCCACTCTTGTGCGTGATCTCTATGTGTGTGTAACCCTGAAATCAGAGCTGATAAGGCCTGCCCATTTGCCAACGACAGCAAGCGATTCAGCTACAGTTTTACTGGAAACTCTACTGACCTTGACAGGGAATGACACTCCCAGGGCAGGCTCCATTATGGACCATCTCATCCAGAACAAATTGTTCTATTTCGTCCTGGCATTTTTGTTACAGTGGTAATTATTTATCTTATTTTAAGCTACCAACCATAGCCTAAGGATTTTGCCTCACTTCATTACCTTACAAATGGAAAATGCCATCACAATTGAATCAATTCTTCCCTTTGTTTCATTATTATCTTTATCCGGATTTCTTGGAGGCACTAGTTTCGTGGACAAGTACATGGTTTTATTTGGCTTTATTTTATTTTTATCTTTGGTGTGAAGACACCCGCTCTGATCATCCTCATATATATATATTTCTTCGCCCTCATATTATTCACAACATATGATACGATGAGCCTTATACTAAACCAAAAAATAGACCATAACTTGATTACCTTAATTAGTTATTTATATTTTTTGAGTTGAGCATAACAAACTAAAAAATATATATATCCTTCAATATATCCTTTATTAATCCAGCGGGTATAAAAAGGATAAATCATTTATGTTTACCCGGAATTTATCCTTACCCGGTCAAAAATATTGGCCTTTACCCTTTACCCGTAGGATAAATAAATGACAAATAAATAATTTACCCTTACTCGTAGGATAAATAAATGGACATATAGATAATTTATCCTTACCCGGAGGATAAGTAAACCTCTGATTTTTATTTACCCTTACCCGGAGGGTAACCAAAAATCTATTTACCCGCACAACACTGGTCATATCCATTGACCAGGGGTCACACCCATTTCCATGCACCACCGTAGAACGAAGAGGAGCCTTCCATGTACCCAGCCCACCGTTTCAGGGAGGAAACGGATAAAAATGGCCGGGTACGATTTTCGCTTCCATGCATGGGGCGGTGGGGCCCGGCGGACGAGTTCCCGTGTCGGTAGCCCAGCCCCATAAAATGGGAAGGGAGCTCGTCGCCGAGTACCGCGAATTGATTGCAGCATGTATTTGCCTACCACGTCCTTGCTAAGGTCACTCTTACCTGCAGTACCCTTTACCACGTCATGCTAAAGTCCAAATCTATTACTCGGCCGCCGAGCTCCACATGACATTGGAAATTCTTGAATGAACCCAGCCATCTTTTTTTAGCACCCAGCAAATTTCATTTTCTGCGGGCCGAGCTCCTCCCACATGGAAGGACGCTCTAAACCCGTTCGGTGGGTTCCACCGGCATTTTTGCACATGTGTGACAAAAAGAAAATCTGCTTCCTAGGAAGGTGACCTATTTAGCAAGTCATGGGAAGAAAAAGACTCGCTAGTATAGGTCAACCATGGAGAACGGGACCCTACGCCCAACTCCTCAAAAGTGAGGCCTCCACTCCACCCTACGCCCAACTCCTCAAAAGTGAGGCCTCCACTCCACGGGACCCGGCCAGGCCCTGCACGGGTCTCGACATCCATGGAAGTGCATGGAAAAGGGTGCATGGACCCGTTCTCCATTCGTGTGACATCATCACAACAGGAGAACGGTCACATGGAAGGTAACCCTTAAGGCCGGTTTACACAAGGGCTCGGGCCCAAGAAATCATGGGCCCACAATTGGGCTGATTGAACTGATTAAAATATAATTTTTAAGGAATTGGGCCCTCTCCGTCTAAACCTATTGGGCCCAAGCCTAAGGCCCAACCTACACTATATCAGCCTCTCTCCCCCTCCACTCTCTCTCTTCTTTGCTTCGCAATGTCTCCCATCAAATCTTTGAATCCCTAAACCATGGAAGCAAGAAGTAATAATATTCCTATGGCCTTGGTCCTCTTCATGGCCTTAAGCACATGATTACAACCATTTTGGCATTGCAACAACTTAGTATAAACGATTGCAATATGCTAGATTGTTGATGACTTCATCATGGAAAGAGAAGGTCCAAGAGATAGAGAGGTACGATGATTCTACATGGCAGCACCTGCGTCGCGTGGCGGCCGTCGAGAGTCTCTAGTCTCTAGTCTCTACCTGCGCACAACCCCATATGTGACCTCTTTCCATCCTACAGCTGTGATAGGCTTAAACAAATATATTTTAATGCTAGGTTTCTTGGGGCTCAGGAAAGAGTTGGGTCTCCATCCGAGGAGCGTTCCTTTTGTTGGGCTGGGCCCAAGAATTTGGCGCCATAAATCATGCCATCTAGGCAGCCATGTAATTTTCTTGGTCTTGGCCCGGACCCTCGTGTAAACCGCTTGAGCCCGATTTGAGGCTCTTGGCCAATAGGATTTCTTGTTTCTAGCTTGGTCTTGGGCCCGCTCGTGTAAACCGGCCCTTAATATATGCAGTGGTATAGACAACCAACATGTTAGCCCAGTGGTAAGGGCACACACCCTCTCACCCTCTCACTAGTGGTTGTGGGTTCAATCCACCATGTTTGAAGTCATTACGGTGTCCACGTGTCCACCTTCCCACCGGAAGGCAGTAGCCCTATGGGGTCAAGTGACACCATAAGTTCCCCCTTTTTCTTTTTTGGTATCAGATACCCGACCAGTCTGGTATCATTTGGGAGAATATTTGGTCATGTACTAGACCATGTTGGTATCAATTTTTTTATACCAACCACAATACCAGTACTCCCCCACCGTCTTCCTCATTTACTCTGGTATGTGTACTATTCTAATTTATTTATAAATATGCTATATACTTGTTTTTATGTATTTTTCTAATTTGTATTGTATTTGTTTTCACTTGATACTTGCTATTTGATAAACTTGCAATTCAAGATGGATTTGGAATGATACCATAACTCATATCTCGTATGAGTGGTGTTGTGGTCATGATACTCATACTCGTACCAATATCTAGAAAAAAATACACCCACCATTATATAGACTAGACTGGTATAAAACTTTTGTGATACAACTAGTACCAGCACCAGTCTGGTGTGTCTGGAACCTGATACCAGAACAACACTGATCCTCACCAGTGTTGGGCGGTATCACTTTTCTAATACCAGCCAGGTCCTGGTAATTCTGAAGGTGTTGGACTGGTATATAGGGTCCGGACGAGTATCAACCAGGGTATTGAATAACCAACCGGCTGGTATTGGCTATTGTAATACTAGGGTTGATAACCGAACCGGTTGGTATTGGCAATTCCAATACTAGGGTTATAACCGAACCGGCAATACCCGTCCAATACCAAGCGTATTATGGGCAAAAACAAGGCCTATACACATGGTATAGATATGAAATTGGTGAGTGCACATATGGGTCAGGGCATGTCCAGCCCCAAGGGCCGCCACTATTCTTCATTTTTTAACACATGTATTATGTCTTTATCTGCAGATCTGGTTGCTGATGCTAGTTTCTTTGACCATGAGGCTTGCAATCTGTTTTCTCTTAGGGTATGTTGGCCTATGACCGTTCAAATAAGGATGGTGAAAAATCTAACGGTGAATTTCGGTCAATTTTTCCTCAGGTAATTTTCATAAGGTGTATAAGGTGTCCCACATATGGGGCAACCTACAAACTTGGAACTATTAGATTTCATGAATCCTACACACAGTTGTATGGTTTCAAAGTCGAACCAATCAGAATGCTTGTATACACCAAGAGCCCTATGACCGATCACACGTTTGGGGGGTTATATCAATGATTGTTTGCCAAGTGACAAAAATGGACTGTCTTGGGACGAGCACTGCATGGTCATAGGTACTGACAGAAGCGTTAATGGGGTGTTCGGTCATAGACGCCTGTTCGGTCATAGGCCAACTTACCCGAGTCCTTCCAGGGTCAAGAGACACCCTAATATACGCTTCCTTTGGGAGACCTCATATATACATATATATACACACACACATAATCATACAATAAATTATGTGGTTGTAGTTGCAAATCAAGGAACGGCCAATTGGAAGGCTCGGACATATATTGACATGACATTAATTTTATCAATATATTGCTACTTCTAAGTCTTACATGAGTACTGTACTGAAAAAAAAAGTCTTGTTAGAGCTTGCCCAAGGTGGCCTGTCTTAGATTTACCCTATCAACGTGATGTAAGAGCCACTTTACATGCTTACTGGTGCGTGTTGAATGATGTCACCGCTGCCACGAGTCACACTTGCCTTTTAACCACACTGCTAGGCAAGAATGCCTTGACATGCTAGGATCGCTTGGAAGCAAAGAGGTAAAAGGTTACCACCGGCTTGTGTGCCATGCAACTCGCTCAGGATATCATCACTGTCGTGGCAAGTTGAAGGTTTGTTAACTTGAAACTGGCAACGTCTTAGAGACAAACTTGGTAGATTTTTATTTCATTATAGTGAAGGAAAAAAAAATCGATGAGGGCTTTGGAAGGAAGCGTAACTTACCGTGTCTCTTCATCCTGAGGGTGCTCACCAGCGTTGGACGCGTGCTGGACTGGTATGCCCAATTTTTAATAGGATTGGTGTGTCCATTTAATACCACCCTCAGGGTCCTGCTATGAAGGTCCCACCTAGGGAATTCCAAAAAAGCTTTGATGTGAAATGCATCACAATTCAGTTGATCACCCACTACAAGTGCATTAATTCAACGAAATTGCAAGGGCACTTTAATTGATCCACAAAACTTCAATGGAATTGCAAATTGACAATTCAATTGAAATTATGCACGATTTTTTCCCTTCAATAATATTTAATAAATTTCTAAAGGGTCTACCACCCCTATCTCTAATTTTTTATTTTTTAAATGAGCTATTTTAAAGGCTACTGCAGTTTATATTTGTCTCAATCAGCTTGACTAGGAGATAGAACTGCAGGCCGACAATTGGATTGATTTGAAATGGGTCCATCAAGAGATTCCAACAATTTTCCTTCTGCAATACTTACAACTGGGGCTCGGTAGCACCATCATATTCTGGCAACCTCGCTTTTGGCAACTTGTCGCTGGCCCCACCCATCAAATCCAAACAGATCCGCGGCCCTACCGCGGATATAAAGAAGGCACCTTTGCGGGTTGTTAGGGCACCGCGATCCTGCTCACCACTCCGGGTTCAAACCCCCACTGTCCACACTGTCCCGCTTCCGCAACGAACGTCCACCCAACGTTCCTGAAATATGACTCGAGCTCCCACCCACGTCATTCATTGCCTCCATTAAAGGCGCTGCAACTTGCGCGGTGGGTCCCCCCGCGCTGCCAACATGTGTCGGAGAGAAACCAGCAGGCAACCCGCCAACGGATCGTCGGCCCCACCACCCCTGCCGTGGTTTGACCGGCAACTTATCTCCTGTCACTCTCCACCCCAAACTTTTCATCCACTGCCTTCCTTCCTCCCTCCCTCGTGGACCGAACAGATTCCCGCACCCTCCAACGAAATGCATCCAATCACCGCACCAGCCCCTCGTCACCCCGCCCGTCGGGACGCCGCAGTGCCGAATTTGACACGTGCCAAGTCGCGTGAGCGAACTAGCGCCACCCTGCGGCCTGGGCCCCCAACCACCGTTACTTGAGCCACGGGCGGTGCTGCCTGCCGCCCTCGCGATGGCGGCCGCGTGGCGCAAGCAGGCGGCGCGTCGCCTCCCTTCCACTTTTGCGCCGCTCTCGTCTGCGCGCTCTTTTTCTCTCTCTTCTCACGTGTTGCTCTCCTCCCGCATGGGAGGCGCGCGCCTTGTGCGTGTCGCCGCCACGTGGGCGCGCGCACCCCCACTCTCACTCGCCGCGCGCTCCTGCCATCCCTGTCAGACCCCTGCGCGTACGCCACGCACCCATTGGGCCTCGGCCCTATCGCACATGTACGCGCCCCGCCATTGGCTGCCGATACTTTGGCACCGTTTGTGCGACGGAGAGCGCGCGCAGGCAGCAAACGCGGATAAGCGCCAATGCTCGCGTGCCAAAATCTAGCCATCCGCTTACCGCCCTCTTACCGCTGCCTTGCCCGACCTACCCCCCTGTCCTTACCGCGACGTGGGCCCAGTGTAAGTGCCACGCGGCGCATGGCATCGCGCGGGTTGGTGGGCGTGGCCCACACGCGCAGCGCCCGCGCGGTCTCCGTCTGCCCGTCCGCTGGTTCCGGCGGGCTGGCAGCACGTGGCGACCGCTATGGAAGGATCCCCTTGCACGCCACGTGGGCGTAGAAGGTCGGAGATGGCATTGATTTGGTGCGGGGCCTTGACTTTTCAGTGGCTGCGGTGTGCGAGACTGGGTGAAGGGCGAGCAGTGATGGCCCCGTTGGTTAGGTTACGTGGAGGCACGGCGAAGGCTGGAGCTGTAGTTTCATGGTGATAAGGTGATAGGTGGGCCTCATCCGTGCGTGAGAATATCTGTGGAGTAAAGAGTGTGTGGAGGCAGGTAGGTAGGCTACGTAGTCAGGCAGGTAGGTAGGTGCTGGTACGCGGGTGGAGTTTCTTCCACTTCTGCTGCTCACTTTGCTTCACAAATCCCACTCGCACGGCGCGTTTAGGTCGCGCCGCTTCCGTGGAGCAGCCGGGTGGACGTCAGCAGGGGTACGAGGAGGTTGAATGGCCGCTTGGATGTGACCGCTTGGGGGCAAAAGGCGAGGGGAGGGATGTTAAGAGAGGGGCAGGTCAAAGCGGGGGCGTGCGAGGGGGCCACATGGAAGGCTAGCAGTGTGTCTCGGTGGGGCCGAATATAACAAAAACAAGAGAGAATAGGCAGCGCAAATGCGCGAGATGCGTGTGGCGGATGAGGCGAGCGGAGTCATGCGAGCCATCGGAGCGCAAGTGGCAACGTACGGTAGAGCGGCAAGGGAGCGCCACATGGCAGGGCCCGGGCCCGCGTGGGGCCGCGTCGCCAGTCCCGCCGTGCCCGCCTCGTGCGCCGCGCCTGAGTGCCCCCATTTCTATATTCATCCTTGTTTCTTTTTCACACGCCCAAAACTACCGTGGCTGCTCGACAGAAAACGAGTCTCGCTTCGCTTCTCGTTGACGACATCTTCATTCATCTGACGATTACATTTGTTTTTTCCGAATTGTTTTATTTGTTTTGGAAGGGCTGCTACCGTCCAACAGGCCCTTATTGGTAGAGGAAGAGCCAAAGAAGCCGGTGTAACTAAGAGCTTGCGGGCAGCGCCGCTAGCCTACTCAGCGTTGTTTGAGCCCTTGTTGTTATGTTCATTTACAGTTGACCCTACTTATTAGTGTTGAGGACATATTGTCCAGTCATTTTACTTAGTACAAATGTATTTGCATTCATGACCACCTGTACCAAAAGACAAATGAAGGGCCAATATTTTAAAAAAACGCTATTTTCTCTTTTTTGTGAATTTTCAGTGACGAAAAATACTTGAAAACCAATATCCCCCACTTTGTAGGTCTGAAAATCATGAAATCGCCTCCATGCACTCTACTTGTCCGGGTCTTTCTAACGGTATTACGACCCCGGGCGGAGGCCTTGCGGTTTGGGAGATCTCAACTAAAACAAACCAAAACAACAAATTACGGTTTCATAATATATTGATGATGTAAAATATGAGATAGGCGTATTAATTATCTGTTTTGTTTGTTTTTCTTTTTAAAGTGATTTTGGTTTATTTGGCTTTGTTTCCAGCAATTTGGGCTGCCTACAGTTTGTTGTTGATTTTGGTTAGAGTTCCTTAGCAGTTCTTTCTTAACCCTTACCTTCCTACGCGACCTGAATCGGGTCTTGACCTGTAAGAAAAATGCCCATATCTTGCTGAGATTTTATTGAAATTAAACTATTCCTGAAGCAATAAATTTGCTGACAAGATAGTCCCCCCCACAAGTGAAAATGAATGCATTTGGAATGAAACCCTGATCTGCAGATTCTTGCAAAAACGGTGGGGTTAGGTGAGGAGAGGGGCCAGGCAGGGTTGACTACGTACGTGGCAACTTTCTATTAGTGCAACTCCAAAAGACTTGGCCCTTAACTTTAAGAAAATTAACCGTTGGATTCTCAAAAAAATTGAACATTATGATGAGGATCATATGAACTCGTTCTCTCACCGCTCCGATAGAAAAAAATCTTGGATTTCAGCGCAATTTTTTACAATGTTAGAAATTCCATGTTTTAGAACGTATCTGAACCCCCCCCAAAAGAATACATACAAAGGAGCGTGTAGCATGAAATTTTGTGCATACTTGGATATCTTGGAATAGGATATGGCTGTGGGTGAGGTGGGCCCAGCAAAAATCAACCCATACTGCAATTGCTTGGTCAAACCTGACATTGCAGGTTTCTCAAATTCTCAAAAAAAAAAAAAACCCGCACCAAAATACTATAATCTTGAAATTTTTGTGGTGAATTTTTTTGCAATTTGGTAGATGGATGTATGTGATAGGTGACCACTGATTTGTAAGGTTCATATTTTGTGATGTACTATGATAGGTGGATAACTTGGTTATAGTGTCCAGGGGTCAGAAAATTTAAGGGCAAAAAAACTCTATCTGTAGGAAGTTAAGGGTTAAAAACTAATATAAGTTTTCTCATTTAATGAAATAAAAACTCTATTATTGTGTACGGAGATGGATGAGTTCTAGCTCTTCATTCATCGCTGGTCTGTGGGGCCGGTAAGATACCTGGGATGTATCTTTAGTTATTAATAAAAATAAAATAATGGAGGGCGATAGAGGCCGTACCTAGGCCGAGAGTACGGTGCTTGCTTGCTTGCTGCTCGTGTCTCACGGACACATCTCCTCGCTCGTCAGATCGTTATGGACTTGCTTTTCTGCTTGCTCCTCTGTCTCTCGCGTGTGCCAAGACAAATCTTCGTTAACAATAGTTTCTCATAAGGCAGGAAGCGTGTTGTTCCGTTGTCGGAAATTCTAGTCGCTGCTTCATGTCGTCGAAATGCAGATTGTAAACCTCTAGTCTGTTTTCGCCGGTTTCTTCTCTCGAGCAAACATCTTTCTTACTTGCGCCTTCCTTTCTTCTTTCTGTTGTTGTTAGCATCTGGTGCAACCTGCAGGGCGCAGTCTTCCGGGAAGGAAAAGAAAGGCACGCCCTATTCTGTATGGATGAAAGCACAGGCGGGGTCAACATGCACCTGGTGAGTTGGTTCTGTGATTTGTGGAGAATTCATGAAGTGGAGGGAGAGAGATGAAGAGAAAGGCGAGAGGTGCTAAGTGATGGATGGCTGTGAAAAAGATAAATTAGCAAGATTCTGTTTCATTCTTCTTGCCTTCTGTCAGAGAGCGTGGGAGAGAGAGTCGTGCGCATGCATGGTAAGGTAAAGCCAGTTTGGACCTGACGGAGACGACAAATGTTGTCTTGTAAAAGTGCTGGCGGTCCTATGGTTCTAGATTCGCTCCTCAGGCACTCCCCTGGATAGAGTCTCTTGAACTCTTCAAGAGTCTCTTGGTACATTTTCCAAAGTGATCTGGTCAATGGCAGTCAGAATCTGAACTCCAACCAGATCCTGAAACTGAGTCCGCGCAAGTTTCCGGACTAGATCTCGGCTTTAGAAAAGAGGCCAGAGTGTTTGAGGGTAACGTCGTGTTATGTAAGATCGAATTGTGCTGTCACTGTGTATCTGGCCAGATCCGAGCCCCAAACAGTAGGCTGGCGAAATATATGATGGAAGGATCGCAGTTTCAGACCAAAACACTCCAGGAAATCTGCGCGGGAACATCATTTCCTGTGCGGCAGGCTTGAGATTCTTTGGTACCAGGTGAAAGACGATGCATGCATGACTATAGACGAGGTTTGGGTTACTATATCGTGGAGTATGCTGCTGGACGTGTGCGTGCGTGTGTGTGTGTGTGAGAGAGAGAGAGAGAGAGGCTCTGCGGGACTCTTGTCACTGAGCACCCAGTTTTGAGAAGCGAGAACAGGAGAGATTCATCTGACACATGTGGTTTTGTAACTCGCAGATGCTTATGCTGGCACCCGCATCTATAGCACTGCTGTAACTCTGGAGAGAAGGGCCGCATCTCGAAAACTCCTGACAACAGGTGCCAGCCGGAGATGGGGGGCAACCAGGAAGACCACTTCGGGGCTTCCCACGCTGAGCCCAAGTCCGAGGGAGGATGGGGTCCGCCACCCACCTTACATCGCTGGTGCCTGAAAGCTGATCAACCTGGCAATACCGACGACGCCCAAGAGGGGCAATCCCAGATATGTTCAGAGAGTAGTGACACCAAAGAGCACAGACAGACTCCAGATTTCGATGCAGAGGACGACAGTGGGCTAGAGCTTAGTCTGGGGCTTTCATTAGGAGGGACAAAAAGCAGCAAACCAAAAGCCAAGGATAAGGAGAAGGAGGCATACACGGACAGAGATGGTTTCAGGATCAAAGACAGCTTCCGGGACCAACATGCAGACAAGAACACCGAGAAGAATAGGGAGGGTGGTGGGTCAATGGAGACCTCTGCCAAGGGCGCTTTCCTTGATGCTGGTGTGTCCATCAATGGTGAACAGAAGGGTGGCAGAGTTCAAGCTTTTTGGCAAGAGTTTGGGAGGACTGCACCTGAAGGGAGGGAGAAGGGTTTGTCAGGGCCCTTCCCTTCCCGCAGCGCAGCCCCACCCCACCCAGGATCCTTATCCGAGGGCCCTTGGCGCCCAGCTGAAAATTCAGTAGCAGAGGACTCCAAGATTTTTGCGCAGAGTATCTGGCAGGCATTGCAAGAAAAGGCAGCTCAGCCAGAACATCAAAGATTGCCTTTGAGTGTGCAAGATGAGGCCAGTTTGATCAAGGAACTTCAGGGGCTTCCTCCACAGGCTGTGGCAACTGCTGCTGCATGGGCACGCATTGCTGCGCAAGGTGCCATACCCTTGCAGTTGTTGGAGGCTTTTAAGGATGGCATGGATCCGATGGCGCGGGGGGTAGTTTTGCAGACTGCCCAATCCATGAACTCTCTTTCAGCTGGGAAACATACTGAGGCCGCACCTGCTCCTGCTCAGCAAGGTGTGACGCCAGCCAGTGCCGATATGCCTCATGGGGTGGATCTGCGAAATGACCCTGATGCAGGGAAGGGTTCGGCAGTTGACCAGCAGCAGCGGCAAATCATAATCCAGCAGCAGGATATGATGGAGCAGCAGAGAAAGAGGGAGATGCAAACTCAGAAACGGCAGGAGGCACGAAAGAAGAGGAAGTTGCTTCTGGAAGGACAAAAACAATTGAAAAAGTCAAAGAAAGAAGATGATAAGCCAGGGCCATCCGGTCCTCCGGGAGTGACCACTGGAAAGACCCGCCCAGGCACCCCACCAAACCAGTTGAGACGAACAAATTCATCTCTACCCCCCTCTCCCCCACTTCAGGCAAAGGAGGGGTCCATCTCTTCAGTCTCTTCCCCACCTGATAGCCAAGAGGCAGGTGGCGCCATGAGTCTTGCAGCCTTTCGGAGGCCTGGCAGCAGCACATGGGCACACAATTGGGATGCAATCCCCCAGGCATCTGGGCCTGCTCCAGCTTCTTTGGATGAGAAAGGAGACAAGCCCATGGCTGTGGGGGTTGACCAAAATAATGAGGAGGGTGAGCAGTTGCTTGAAATCCGTCGGGCTTTGCAGCGAGAGAGAGATAGGGCTACCAAGGACAGAGGTCGGGAGTCAGATGGTGCTGCCGGTGTGGATTCATCAGGGGACGATTCTTGTAGAGGCGGTGTTCCTGAGCTGGCATATCTTCAAAATAGAAATGAGGGGCTGGGTCCTCCAGGTGTCAATCATATGGATTTTTCCCGCACTCAAATGGACCCAGCATGGATCCAGAAGGTATTTGAGATGCAAATGAATAATGCAACTGCGTATCAAGTTGCAGCTGCTCTTATGGAGAGTAGTAGAGAGGGTGTGGTGAAAGGACAACCCAATTCGAACAATGGGCAACAGCGGAGGGGTGGGGATGCTGGGACAGAGAAACCATCGTCCAGGCTGGAGCCAGAGAGAGGGGGTGAGAGAACAAAGCCTCCAAGTCAAAGTGACTCAGTTGGTAGTGAAAATTCTGATCAAAAGGATGAAAAACACAGTAACAATGGTACAAGGTTTGAAGTCAGAGAAGGGGAGACTCCGTCCAGCAGACCAATGAACAGTGGTGGTGGTGCGGAGGGATGCAACCGGACTAGTAACTGTAGCCTGACAAGTGGCCCAGTCCCACCTGCCAGTAGTGCAATTGGGGGCATGACATACCCTCCCAATCCTGCATTTCCTCTCATGCATGTTCCTTACCCTTTCCCTATATCTGTCCCAGCAGCAGCTGCTGCAGGGGGGGTACCGTTCAGTGTCCCATTTCCATTCCCATATTTAATGCAGTTTGCACCTGCCCCAGCCCCTGGGGGAGAGGGGAATCAAGAACAGCGGCCGACCCCTAACATGCCAAATCCTTTCCAAATCTCTGTACCTGCAGGTTATTCTCCCTTCCAACTCCAGACCCACGAAGGGCCTGCAGCATGGGCGCCGGCAGTCTTGCGGCCCCAACCTACACCCCCTCATTCACCTCCTCGGAATGGATCTTCTGGGCTGAAGAGAACTCAGTCAGGGATGACTCATGATGATGACAACCGCAATTCTCAAGGTACGTGGACCGTCCAGAATTACCAATTGAACTTGGCAGTTGGCATTTTGTCTTTGACACTTTGCTTTGCTTATTAGGATGGCTTCTCTCCTACTTGTCTATCTTACAGGAACTGCCCTTGTTAGTCTGTACATTACCCTCTTTTACCTGTGAGTTTATTGTCTCCTCTCTGTTTGCAAGGCTTCCACAACAAACCTTTCCTTCTCCCTCCATATCCTTTATGGACTGCAATCCAGTGCACTGTAGCATATGGAGAGAAAGCATGGAACCTCTTTGGTTTTCTGTGATTCTCTATCGCGGTTCACACTGAATATGCAGAGCGTTGACTAACCCAAATGTCTGTTAGAATGGAAAAGGACCTGAGGAGGTAGACCAGATGAACAGCTGTGCTGCAGGGTACATGTGGACTAGGGGTCTCTTGCTTAGAGGTGAAGCTGTTCTATTAAAAATATAGAACTCTGAAATCTTAGTGAATGTATTTTTTTTGTAGATAACTTGAGAGAGCACATCACACATAGAGGGGGCCAGAACTGAATGTGTCTGATCTTCGTCATAGAGACACTCGACCTACTGGGGATCTGTGAAGTCGGTGTCAAGTTGTTGCACATAGTCGAGATATATGAGTTGTGAGGTTCAAGGGGACATGATATCCCACCTCAAACCTAACCTGGTTTCATGCAGGAGGATTGATCCACCTGGGACATTGTTGATGTCTAGTTCTGAAAGCTTCTATGTGGGCATTAGAATAACTGCAACTAGATCTGGGAAGCCTACCTATGGGGACGGATTGGGTGGTCTCCAAGACAGTTTGGTGAGATTCCGGAGTTTCTCCTTTAGGTCTATTGATCTCAATTTGATCAATTTATCTCTGTCCTCCACTGTGGAGTACACACTGGTGGACAAATTTCTGATGGTGGTACGATCTGCATTATCAAGATCCTCCTAAGCCACTGTCTGCCCAGCTTTTGCCTCTTTGCCTTCATGGGGATATCCCTTCTCTTCTTTGCATGAATGTGATGAGCTGCTCAAAGCTTCAAGCAGAGGTAGGGATCACCTGAGTCTTTACAACTGCTTATCGAAGTATCATTTGGGGATGGCAGGTGCTAAAGGCAATGAGCATACCCATAGCCGGAGTACATCTCCAGCCCGTGATTCGTCCACCTCTGGTATGCACCCACTGCTAAGGGCTGGTTCTATGGGTAGCGGTGCATTTGCAAGACTACAACCCTCGTCAACCTCAAATGCCCCGCATGCAGTACCCCCTGCCCCACAGTTCGGGCCCTCCCGCACTAAGTCAGATGCAGGGGAACGGCTTCTGAGAAGAGAGGGCTCGAATGGGAGTGCCTTTGCAAGCCTGGTCGATACTCCACCAGGGGGGGCCTATACACTGGCTAGTCCAATGGTCACAAACGGTCCTGTGAAGGGCCCTGCATCTCAGGGAGCAGGGGTGGTGGTGTCTCAGGTGGAACGGTCTGCTTCTCGGGTTTCTCCAAGTACACCAGATGAGATGGGTGTTGGTGGATCTGGCCAACCAGGCACTCCTGCTGATTCAGCTCAATCAGATCTCACAGGAGTTCGAAGTTTTTCCTCATTGGATGAGGAATCCAAGGGCTATCATGGTGGTGTCTGGCGGCAGGGGTCCCTGCCAAATTTTGAAGGCCTCGCTGGTCAAGAAGCTTCCAGCTTGCGGCCAGGAGTTGCTGCTGGACAAACTTTTGGCGGCACGGGCTCATTACCAGATCTGCCATGGGTTACTTGTACTGGTGTGGGACCCAACGGGAAGACTATATGTGGTGTTCTTTACAGGGTTGACAAAGGCCAGGTCAGAATCGTATGTGCATGCCATGGCTGCCACATGTCACCTGCAGAGTTTGTTCAGCATGCTGGTTGTGGGGATCTCTCAAATCCTGAAAAGGCAATTGTAGTGGGGCCATTCCCTCTGGGGACCCAAACAGCAACAGCTCAGGCATAGAGGTTACAATGGTTCATCCACTCAAAGACCATATGTCTGCAGGTGGGAGGTCAAGCGTTTGTGCGCATTGCACAGACTGGGCACAGCATGTAAACCCTCCCTTGCAGTTCAATTTCAACCCTTTGCAGTTCACAGTTGGAAATTGAATGTAAATTAAGGGCCCCATTTTACTCGACACCTGTTCTATAGCTGGGAAAGCGAGGTTATGAAGGGCCTTCCCTCTAGAGATTCTGTCATTTACTGCAAGCATGGGGGAAGGTTCAGTCAGTTCTTGTCTGGAGAGCCTCGACAAATATGCTTGGCCAAGTGTAAGATATAGAAAGTCTGCCGAGTCTTTGTCGGGGTCCCCACTCCAGAGCAAAGCAGTTGGGAACATAAATACACCCTGTCATTTGTCGAAATCTCATAAACATGTTGGAAGACTTTAGTCACGTTCTCAATGTCCCGGCTGTAGTATGCTCTGCTTTTGGAGTCAAAACTTCCTTGTAATCACATCGGTATAGTTATGTATTGTACTGCTCAGTTTTCAGCTACTATCTAAAGAGTGAGCAAACCACCTTCTATTGATTCTGGAGCTGTGCACCTCCATCTTCTCGCGTATACATGTAACTCTTTTGAACCGATGTCTCAGCAGGGCATCACTTGGACTTCAGGTTTGCTGGGAATGTGTGTGTGTGTGTGTGTGTGATTGTTTGTTTCTGCCAGGCTTTTCACTTCATGAGATTTTTTATCGAGAGGAGCAGAGTTTCAATCTTTCACAGTGCTGGAATCAGACAGCGGATATTTTGATGATTGTGAAAGGATTGCGGTTTAGGTTTCAAAGTAAAAGCCAACTTGTGTACTACTATTGTTTTTATTTTTTATTTTTTTAAATTTTAGAGAAGGACGGTGGCCTCAAAAACTCTATAGATAAGGAAGTCCGAGAGGAATAGTCTCAGGTTGGGAAAAAAACCACCGAACAGGCCGTGGAGCCTTACAATGGGAAACCACCCCGCGAAAGTGGAGACGATAAGAGGGGATTGTGGAGGGGGGGGATTGGGGGGCTGGGAGAAAGCAACTGGTGGAAGAGAAGAAGTGGAAAAAAGGCCAGAGAGGGAGATTGCTTACTGCAGAAGAATTAAGCTTGAAAGATGGAGAAGTCTCAAAAGCTTCTATGCCACTGAAAAGTCTTAAAACTTGAGCTGCGATTTGAGTTTCTGATGTCTAGCCCTTTTGTGGCGCCAGTTGAAATCACCCTCTTTCCTTCCATTGGGGATTTTCCATTGCGGGGGGACGGTGTCTTTCCATTGATTTCCATTGAACATATGAGTTGGACATACGGGTGCTGAGCAAGCTGCTCTTACCCAGGTGATGTCGAATTCCTTGAGCAGGTACCTCCTGTGCTGATCTGAAGCTCGGGCAGAGCTGCACATAAGGCGGCCCATGCCTTCCTCCCCTCAGTCATCAGATCGAAAAATATGTTAAATAACACAAGGTGTCCACCTTTCAGCTGAAAGGCAGTAGTGAAGTGAACCATAAGTTACGCTCCCTGGGGGAGGCGTCATATATATATATATTGTTAAATAACACATATCTGATATTGGGGGGTCTGCCCTCAGAGTGAACCCATGAACATCTAGCTTTCCACAAATTCCAAAGAGTGTGAACTCTTAAGCAAAGACCATACATGGCACTTAATGAAGGCGGCATCCGCAAGGTAGTTCAGAAGAGGGAGAGAGGGGGCGGAGAAGAAGGTAGGGTTTGCCAGTTTGAGTAAAGTAGGAAGACCATTGCCCAGACCAGACGAGGACCGGAAGAATTCTATGGGCAATTTTCTACAGGAAGGACTACCATTGACGTTAAACCCACATCTAATGCATCTTTTTCTTTTGAATTTATTAAAAGGGGACGGAGGCCCTGAAAATATATTAGCAGCAGCCTTATGTTGTTATGTATAATTGTTTGGCATTACCAAATATTAGTTTTTATTTAATTTTTAATTTTTGAAAGAAAGGGGATAGACTTGGCAAACCCTGAAATCATATGTAGCATTTAACCCTTTGGGGCTGCTATTGGACAAATTTTCACCCCCCAAAAAGTGACATCTGACGAGTTAACACCTACGTTGTTACATTGAGAGAAGTGAACCTTACTAGATTCACCTTGGCTATCGTGTACATCAGTGTATATCAACCCAACAAATTGTGGAGAACTTCACCAAAGAGAGAGAAGACTCCGGCCGAAGCAGTCGTAACTAAGAGCCACTTCGCCTTGTGGCTACTGCCCCTTTTCAGGGGTGGGCCCTATGCGAAATTCACCATGCGACAAGAGAGATTTGAATATTTCATTACGAGGTTTTTTTGTTTTTGGATTTTGTAAAGTAAAAAACTTGAGTTTTGACCAAGCTATTTGAGTGACGGGTTTATTTTCTTGATTTTGCCTCTCACATAGAAATGTGATATGGTATCCTAGCTAACTATTGTGAAATTTCAAGCCAAACAATATTTGTTCTCATTAGGGTCCTTTGTATGTGTTTGAGGAGGCGTCAAAATGACTTCCATAGCTCGGCAATTCAAGATGAGCCCATTCCAAATATTGACCCATTGATAATGAGATGTTTTACTTAATCCTTCTGGTGAGGGTGTGGAATGCACTACAATTGTGAGCCTGGTCCAAACAATATTTAGATTCAAGGATAAACCTTACAAAAATTACCACTTGAATGAGCCCAACTGTGGACCAATTATGTCTCGCCATGTGGACAGCCAACTCTACATGGCCCTTCCTGCATGCTCCAATTTCATGACCCCTGCGTTTTCTAAAAACTCTACAGGTTAGAAAATTTGTTAAATTTACTAGTTTCAATCTGAGAAGGTGGACCATGCTGTCACAAATGTAAATGCGATTGGAACAATTAAAACATATTGAAATCTGCAAAAAGTACATGGAAAAATCTGCTTCATCAAAACCCTAAACGGGTCTCACGGGGCCTTGAGGGTTAATGTAGTAATAAAAAAGAGGCGAATTAGATTCTAAATAAAACGCCCACCCCCGAAAGGGGGCAGTAGCCGCAAGACGAAGTGGCTCTTAGTTACGCCGGCCTCGGCCAGAGTCATCTCTCTCTAAACAAGTGGCTAGTCGCGTAATCGCTCCACCCTAAAACTCTTAAGTGCAAAAATTCCTTAAAATGTTATATTAAAATAAAATAATCACATATTTAAACTACATTTTAAACATGTTTTGCATAACAGAAAAAAATATTTATTTATTTCTTCATAAAGCTGGGATAGAGGCCATGGTAGAACTTATTGATGTATGATTTGAAAAAGTGTTTAGGCTTTCAAAGATCCCTCAAAGTCTCTCTTGCAGTGGTACAGTACATTATTATATCCTTGGGATGAAAACAAGGCAAAAAAGTGGGGGTGCCAACCATCAAGAGATATTCCAGATTTGATAATGTCACCATGGACCTCTTTGCACTTTTTCAAAGGCTGTTTTCAAAGGCTGCCAGGCTTGCACGCGCATTGCATGCAAACAAACGTCATGTAGTGGGGCTTCACCCCGGCTTCACCCCCTTCGCACATCATTTGCTCATAGGTCTCCAAAGCCTCCATCCCGCACCCTTGCTGTGCATATCCTGCAATCATCGCATTCCACGACACCACATCTCATTCAGCCATACTGTCGAACACTCCCTTCATACATGTCCACGAGGGTATTGTTCAGAATGACATTTGGTACAACTGCAGCTCTGACCATGTCGCCATGGACCTCTTTGCCTTTTTCCAGAGCTGCCAGGCTTGCACACGCATTGCTAATGCATGGAAACGTGATGTGGTTGGGCTTCACCCCTTCCCCCATCATCTGATCATAGGTCTCCAAAGCCCCCATACCGCGTCCCTGCTGTGGATACCCTGCAAGCATCGTCTTCAATGACACCACATTTCGTTCAGCCTAGTGTTGAAAACTCCCTTTGCATCCTTAATGCACCCACATTTGGCATACATGTCCACCAGGGTAGTGTTCACAATGACATCTGGTACAATTCCAGCTTTGACGATGTCACCTTGCACCTCTTTGCCCTTCTCCAGGGCTGCCAGGCTTGCAAACCCACAGATGTGATGTGGTCGGGCTTCACCCCTTTTTCCATCATTTGCTCATAGGTCTCCAAAGCCTCCGTCCCGCACTCCTGCTGTGCATACCCTGCAAGCATCGCGGTCCACGACACCACATTTCATTCAGCCATATTGTTGAACACTGCCTTCACATCCTCAATGCTCCCACATTTGGCATATATGTCCATGAGGGCATTGTTCAGAATGACATCGGGTACAATTCCAGCCCTGACCATGTCGCCATGGGCCTCTTTGCCTTTCCAGAGCTGCCAGGCTTGCGCATGCATTGCAAACGCACACAAACGTGATGTGGTTGGGCTTCACCCCTTCCCCCATCATTTACTCATAGGTCTCCAAAGCCTCCACCCCCCCCTCCCTGCTGTGCATACCCTGCAAGCATCGCGCTCCAGGACACCACATCTCGTTCAGCCTGCATATTGTTGAACTTTCAAAACTGCCTTTGCATCCTTAATGCACCCACATTTGGCATACATGTCCACCAGGGTAGTGTTCACAATGACATCTGGTACAATTCCAGCTTTGACGATGTCATCATGGACCTCTTTGCCCTTTTCCAGGGCTCCCCGGCTTGCACACGCATTGCAAATGCAAAGGAACGTGATGTGGTTGGGCTTCACCCCTTCCCCCATCATTTGCTCATAGGTCTCCAAAGCCTCCCTGGACTCCCTCTCTTGATCCTCTTCCAGAAGCTGTGGTCATGGTTGAGGTGCTTGATGAGATGGAAAAACAGGGTGAAATAGGTCGAAGAAGAAGGTGCCCTCACCACATTGTCCTTGACCTTGTGTCATGACCCATGGATTGACCGACCATGAAACACCCAACTCAACTTATCACACTAGTTTCTATGCTCAATTGCATCTGCTACTCTGATAAGAGGAAAAAAACATGTTGAAATGTGTTGAAGAATGCCTGGACTAGCAGTGCCTGATCTGTCAGTCTGCCTTCCACACAAACATGCCCAGAAGTGCCAGAAGAGGCATTGTGGACTCCCTCTCTTGATCCTCTTTCAGAAGTTGTGGTCATGGTTGAGGTGCCTGATTCTATCAACTGTGCCGCTGCAAATGCTGCCTTTAGTTGACCATCTACCCATGCAGGTTTATTGTAGCTATTGATCCACATGGAATCATAGGTCATCTGGAGCTTGAAGTCCGGCCCTCTTGGATGAATCTGTCCACCCACACACTATCCCTGCTCCTTCAGCTATCCATGCCTCTGCACAAATCATACATACACCCTTGTCTTGCTACTATCAGCTGACAATGACAGCCTAGATTTGTGCTAGGAAACACCCAACTCAACTTATCACACTAGTTCCTATGCTCAATTGCATCTACTACTCTCTGTAATCGAACACGCATTCATCTTCTTGCCTCGATTGTCCCACCATTGACTGGGGTCATAAAAGTATTCATTCCACAGCTTCTCCTCGTCTTTGTTACCTGTTTCTGCATACTTCCCTGTTGTCACATTGGCAGTATCATGTCAAACTCACTCCAAACAGGGTGAAATGTGTTGAAGAAGGTGCCTTCATTAACAGAGTAAACGTGACCCTTTCGGGTACCACCCCTTCCAGTATCATTTGCTCATAGATCTCCAGAGCCTCCCTACCATACCCATGCTGAGCATATCCCGTGATCATGGCTTCCAAGAGACCACATCTCGTTGAGTTACATTGTCAAACACTTACATTTAGCATACAAGTTGTCTCCACAATGATAGGTCAGAAAAGTATTCATTCCACAACTTCTCCTCGTCTCTGTTACATGTTTCTGCATACTTCCTGTTGTCACATTGGCAGTATCATGTCAAACTCACTCCAAACAGGGTGAAATGTGTTGAAGAAGGTGCCTTCATTAGCAGAGTAAACGTGACCCTGTCGGGTATCACCCCTTCCAGTATCATTTGCTCATAGATCTCCAGAGCCTCCCTACCATAAGCAAGGATGTTTTGTGTGCTAAACTTGCCAGTGTACTTGGATATGCTCATGTGTTTGGATGAACTTCTCTTGATGCTCTATAGCGGTTTATGATTGGTACTAGCCTTGTGTCCTCTCGAATTGATAACGGCAAAGCACGTTCTGGTGAGCTTATATCCTTGTGTCAGTACCGAACCCTAGAGGAAAGGAGAATATCATGGGGACGGGAGTTTAGCTTCACAGACGAGCTGAACGAGGTCTCATGACTAGTGTGGGGCCCAATGTTGCAAAACGCCTGGTTGTATATGAGTCGTGTGTAGGCCTCCCTTGGCCGAACTGCTGTCGCTCATGTTGCCAGCGCCAACACTTCCACCATCTTGCAGGCGGCGCTGCACGCATTGCCGTAGCCTGGCGGTGATGCTACTCATTGAGTCGAGGGGCATTTTCCTCTATTGTTGTTCTGGAATTCTCTACTCTCTATCCCCAAGCCAACAATAAACATTGTAAATGTCTATACATAGTATATTTACATATATATATATGTAGGAAAATGGACAGCATAGCTCGCTCCACGCCACCTACTCGCAATTGGGCGATGTCCTACAGGTGGTCGGTGGGATCTGGCTCCTCCGTTATAAAATGCCTCTCTTCAATATGGTGACATGTGCCTCCCTCCTCCGGCCCCTCTGGCGAATGGTGGGCCCATCAAATCAGCTTTTGGCAAAATCCCTGATTTTTTTTAATTGCTTTTTCAACCTCATTTCCGTTACTTGTGTCGGCAGGCACCCAGGCGAGGTCGAAATCTGGCGATTAACGATTAATGGCTGGTCCCGAGTAATGACGTCAGGACAGACCAGTTTGGGGGTAAGAAAGTAACCTACTCCCGCGAGGCCCGAGCAAGACGGGAGATAAAGATAAAATTTCTTTAACTTCCAGTGAAGGGACACCCTAGTATAGAATAAGACGGGAGAGAAAGGACGCTGCATCATCAATCACGATACTCAGTGTTGCAGGACTACCCATCTCAACACTGCCGAGGATTCAGCACTAGCAACTTTCTTTGCAGGCACCATCGAGACACCACATGAGTATGATGTAAGGCCATCTTCGCGAGTGGGATATTATACTACCGTCGCAAGCATCGGTCTCCAGTGATCGACGTAAGCTCCTAGCAAAGATCAATATCATGGCTAATTCATCGCAAAAGATGGCGGTTCTAGCTACGTCGGGGCTTCTTTGTATACTGGCAATGCTCAACAGAGCTCAAGCAATAGTAAGTGTCTGCAACAAGTGGAAATTGTCACGTCCTCCCTTATGTGTTTTGTTGTTGTTGATATTATTCGACCAGACGTATCAGTGCAGCTAGTTGATGAACTAGGAATTGTTGTCATTGCTTATCGTACGTTGTGGAGTTCTAATCTGCTCTAGGAACCCGTGATTCCGTGATTGCCCAGTGCTCTTGATTCTTTCACTGTTCCACATGAGCTAGCTGTTTCCTCGGCATGCTCATGGTTTGCACTCATCTTCATATCTTGTAGTGGATCCTCGATAATCACCCTATCCATTATTGTGGGTGTTTTTGGAGTTCGGTGTCATCAATTTATATAGGGTAGGGTCTCGGTATGGTGCTGTAGGTGATATACCTATGGCACTTTTCGATCAACTTTGACGAACTCATACCGCCTACATCACTTGAGCATTTGGATTTGTGCTGTTGGAATGACAAATTTCCCCCAATATGCATCGTAATTTTGATTTGTGCATTTACTGTTCCACTGTCCAACGGACGAAGATACAAATGATTAATTCAAGGATGTGTGTATGTGGTGGCGTTCAACACAGTGTGGTGAATTTACTGCATCTTGCGACATAACATCTATATATATCTCGGGAAACGTCCTCTCAGCCTCTTGCACAAATAGAAATGGACATAGCGTGATTTCTTTTTTAGATCTCAATCCCTTTCTAGGCAACAACAATGGGAACTCGGTGCAGGGATCCGATTTCTTGGCGTCATGCACCTCAGAAGGAACTAACCTGATACGTGGATCGGGATTCTTTGTTTATGCTCGTTGCAAGAAGGTAGATGGCACCAATGAGGATACCTCCTACGACATACAAAACAATGTCGCAAACAATGACGGGAGTTTGGCTTGGAACAATTGTCGCCGACGCTCTTTGCTTGAATCCACGCCAATTGATGCTGGTCATGAGGAGCTTATCATTCTGCATTCGGAGGCAGGAAGATGCTCCACTGAAGATCGAAGCTCAAATAGGCAAATAAATGTTCAGTATGATGCGTGTATCCATGTCCGTGATGGTTTAAACACAATTTTAAGTAATTCTGCACTTAAATTTGGTCAAGAAATAACGAGAAAAATATGAATATGTTTTTTAAATAATAAATCATTAATTTAAATCATTTTAAACATAAATGTACGAATATAGATAACTCTTTATCTATTAATATATAATATGGGGAATTAAAAACAATATTATTTACAAACTTTGGAAGAAAAACCAATATATATTCGGTTCGTAAAGCAACTTCCACTGTCCACTCGACGTTTCGGAAGAGTTGAATGAGAGAAATTAGATGATGTATTGAACCACGCCATGTTTTGAGGATGAACCAAAATATTTTATTAAAGGTAGCCACAAATACCAATCACATACGTGAACCAAACATGGCACAATGACAAAATACCATGACATGAAAAGAAAGAGTATGCGGAGACATTCATGACAAACATTCATGTTTTATTTCATAAGGACGTCAATTTAAATAAGTCTCGCAGCGCAATGCCGCGAAATACTCAATCAAATAAGGGTGACCAGTGGAGGTTCATCTGTAATGGAAAATAATGTGTCACGAGTTTGAAACTCATATGCGACTAGTATTGAATATAGCACTCTAAGTCATTCATAACGTATAACCTCCTCCTAAACGGCTCGCACTGAAGCAATTTGTTGAAGTGGTTGCGATTATCACATGCCCCATTGTTCGCGCAATAGTGAGAGAAAGAACGGACCGGTCGCTGGCCAGTGGAGGTTCATGATCTTGAGGACTAAAATCTGTGATCGTTTCAAGACACATATCCGATAGTCTAATTCATCAAAAGTATAGAGTTTCCTCCCAAACGGCTCAGACTCAAGGCATATGTGCGAAGTCGCTGTTGGTTAACACTGCTTGATGCACTCCAAGCACCCGAGGAAATAGATACATTCGGAGGTTGATCGAACATATCATCAGAAATATGACTTGTAGCTGTACTTGATGACCTTGATGCCCTTGAAGCTCGTGGGCCTTCTGCTCCGTCTTCCGCTCTCGATCTTCTTTTTTCTCCTGTCAAATTTTATTCCTCACTTGACACTTGAATAATACTGTGCGAAAGCAGCTCAGCCAAGAATTGTTAGAGTAAATCCACAGATAACATTGAATTTCAGGAAATGTCATGTCAAGTCAATATACGTCAAAGATCAAATGGAGGTTTTGCGCATAAAATTCGTAAAAAGTAAACAACAATTACGTGCAATACACAATGTCAATATATTCGGCAATGTTAAATACATACCGAGATAATCGGGTTCCTTTTGTGGTGGGTGCCAAAGAGAATGATCAATGTATTTTCCAAACTAGGACCAGTAGACTTGATGTCGATCAATAGGTGGGCTGGAGGATGTGGAGGAGTTCTCGCTGACATAATGAACAACGGACGGGGCACCAACCATGCCAGAGATAGAATGCCACATTGCTTTAGTGATGTCAACCAAATCATCGTCAGTATTTGATTCCTTGAATGTGATTGGGAAGAATCTTGTATTCACTGGGTTTCTTAGAGCCTTGGATGGGTCATCATCCACCAGGAGAATTTGCCCATGCTTAGCAATATCTCTCCCAGGAAACTTGACTAGAATACTCTTAATATTTTTAATATGATATTTCATTCTAGGCTTAATATGTTCAGTTATATCTTTGCAATGCTTCGCAGACCAAATTAAGGATTTTTTTTCATAATCTCCGGGGGAATGAAACACTCCAACATTTTGAAAAGAGTATCTCTCTTGATGCATGATCAAATCGCAACATGAAAATGAGTCAATACAAGTCTTAGAAACAGGTCTTGGCACCACAAAAGGTCTTGCAGGCACACGAATAATAATTTTCCTCAGGTGGAACCTCACCTCCCGTAGGAGGTGGCCGGTAGCACAGAAGACCATTGACACTTAAGACCAGCAACATCCGTTTCTGCTCTCGGAGACCACATGTGGGTTTGGAGGCAATGTTGTTGCACCATCGAGAAAGACCGCATTAGTCTCTGTCAGGTGACCCCCAACTCTTGGAACCACTTGTGACCACGCGAGCTTCAACTGTGTCTTTTCTTCCATAATGAACGGTGCATATATCTGTAGATGCATATATTGATACAAATTTCTTTTCAGATCATTTTTTATCTTAAGGCAGACAGTTTAGGCATTGTACTGCCAAAGTAGGGCAATTTGCGAGTTATCTGGGAATCGCTGGTAAAGCACGTATGAACTTAGATCATATCTGTGACGACCATGAAGAAAAGCTCTGACGTCAAAATGACCCTAGGACGCTGCATCGACAGCGAACTAGGCTGTCAATTCGGTACCAGTAACGACAATATGCACATGTTCGAAACAATACATGACGACTATTCCAGTCCCGGATTGCGATCTCTCTATTCTCCCGCCTTTCAAGTCCAGTAGGAGCACACGGCAAGGAGTCTTGGCAATTGGAGGAAACAATCTGTATAGCGATGAAATATCGCGACAAAGCAAATGCTGCATCGGAACAAACGACGGGTGAAGGAGCTTCCCGGTGAAGTTTTGAACTCCTCAGTGATGCAAATTAAGTAGGAGGGAACTCCAGATGAACTGTGACCCAGTGGCAGGGCCAAAGACCCCCTGGGGAACCACCAGTATTTTAACTACCAGGAAGCGGCAAACTGCCTATATGGCGAAACCAGCGAAATGATTGGTTTTTCTTCCCCGATTCCCCTGAGAATTTACGGGCAGCTACGGGGCATCTAATTATAATTTGTCACCAAGTTCGGTGATTTATCAAGGTGATGAAAGACGACATCAAATTATCAAGTCGGAGGCATTTACGAAGGGCGATTAAATGGAATTCTAGCTCATCCAATGGATGAAAAAGGGAATTTCGACCTGAGAGCTGGATGGATGAAAAAACCACATTTATCATTATTTCCAAGGTTTTCCATCCAATGTTATTAGTTTATCGTGTTCTATCATTTTAAAATTATAAACTCATGTAGGAAATAATAGTTTAAGACTATCCTTCACTGGTTTTAGAGGCCCCAAAAACACAATAAAAGAAGAGCAAGTTCTTCTTGTTCTTCATCTAGACTCATTTCTTTGCTTTGGCCTCTTGCTTGTGTAGTTAGTTTTGAGCTTGAGGGAGTTAGATCCTAGAGGGTTGAGCTTGTGGCTCTCTAGTAGTAAAAGCAAGCATAGTGAGAGCGGGATAGTCCTAGCTCAAGGCCTTGTGGCCATGTGAGGCAAGAAGTAGAGAAAGCACTCCATGAAGTGGGAGACTTAAGGACGAGGAGGACCAGATTTGAGTACCATTCTACCGAACGATTTAGTGCATCCCGAGCTTCACTTGTTTCAGAGGGTGACTTATCATATTATGTTGACCTCTGAATTCAATTGTTCCGTGTTGTTTAAACTTTCCCAAGAAGGGACTTTATAGCATTGTTTGCTAGAAATTTATAAAAACTAACCCTCTTTCAAAGATGATGTGTGTGAAGCTTTATGTACATGTGTGATGAGTATAGGTGTGAAGCCCAAAGAGACAGGGCCTTTAGGAATCTAACCCAATGACGTCAGGGAAGTGATGGTAGATGTCCATTATTAAGTTTAAGGAGAAGGCAAGCTTGCATGAAGTAACAAAACTCTTGTCAAAGTTCCATTTCTAGCTTAAAGGCAACGGCCATATTGCATGAGACGGCGAAGCTATCGCCAAAATTTTCATATTATTAAGTCCATTTACATGTTCATAAGCCCCATGGCCATGGATGACCATGGGAGGCAGTGCTAACTAGCTTTATAAGTGGTTAAGCTATTTTGTAGAGATCTGCCAAAAAAGGCAGAGCCCAGCACTAAAGTGTCGGCGCCTCTAGGCTGGAGGTCAACCAAGGAGGTTGTCTAGAATCGCCATGGAAATGCGCATCTAACACGGGTGGCGCGGCCTTCCCCCATGAGGGGAGTTGACCCCTGGAGCAAAGTACAGGTTGCTAGTACATTACGTGGTAGCATCAGGCGCCATAGCTGGGCCCGCAGAGGTACGACACGAGCGGCAGAGACGACGGGAGCCTGCTATTACCCACTGGACCCGCGCCGGCGGCGGGCCAGTAACGCCGCGCCGCGTGGCGCTAGCCGTGGGGTATCGGTTTTAACCACTGGATATCGCGACGGCCTAAGATATTGGGGTGACCACTTTAATCTTTTGAGTGAGGTTAATAGAGCATGAGGGTCAGGGATGGTGCATTGGGGGTAGTTTTTACTGGCTAATCTTGAAGTTAAGAGGGCTGCTAAGGTCACCTCGGTGCCGTCGTTTAGAGTCATAGGAAATTATTTGGAGCCGAAATGGCTTTGCGGGGCAACATGAGACACCTCCGCGAAAGAAAGAGGAAAGAAAGTCCATAGAATTTGACCCAAGGATCATTGGGGTTCCAAACGAGAGAGACGACCGAGGGACCGGCATGTGTCCTTGAGTTGATTTTCTTACGAATGGATGATGGTGGATGAAATAAGCAATATTTCATCTGCGGGATGGATGAACGGTGGATGAAGAGAGGATGAGGAATGCAATTTTTCATCCAATTGCATGGACGAACAGTGGATGAAAAAATCAGTTTTTTCATCCGTTGGATGAGAAACCAGTCCAGCTCTAAGGAGATTTGAACTTGAGACCTAGGGGCTAGGGTTGTTTATTAAGGGCCTAGGGGGGTGTTTTGACCTATAGGGCCATTCGGATCCCCTATGGTTCCCTCACCATGATAAAGGATTTTGGGCAATGATAAAAGGGGTTAGTGAATTATCTAGAGGCCAAGCCATAGGTCATTGGAAAGCTCAAATAAACTCCTACCTAATGCGAATTTCCAGCCTAAAGTAATTAGCTTTAAAGGGGTTTTCTGCTTAGAAAATTACCAGAAAATAGGAATAGAGGTAATTAAATCTAGGATTTTTATTTCTATTTCCTAATTATAAAAGCTTGCCTAGGATAATATGTTTCCCATTTTCTTTATTGAACTCTATTTCTAGAAAGGAGCCATGAGCCCTAAAAATTAGCGGGAAATTGGGATATTGTCCAATAAAGCACTCTTCTTCTAGGCTAGGGTATGCTCTCCCCTCCGGATAGCGGGAACGCTGGCGGCCCCTTTGCACACACGTGCGATCCGAGAGAGCGTGTTTGTGAAGCAACCCCGACCTAAGCGGCTTGTCCTTAACGCTGTGTAGAGGCTTTCGGAAGAAGTCACTCTAGACGAAGAGGACCTTCCGGGAACATTGATAGCTCCGGGATGAAGCCGTGTTAATGCTAATAAAGAAGTCTTGGAAGACAATTAGTTAGGAGTAGAGTCCGTAGGAGACACGAACGAATTTTGCCCCGCAAGCATGGGAGTTGGACCCTGTGTTGGCTGGTAGTTTAGAATAGCGAGAAGAATTCCCTCCATCGACCGTTGACCCTCCGCCAAGCTTAGCGACACATCTCACGGGTGGGCGGTTTTTGAGCCTAACCCACCTCGTCACCGGACTCTAGGCCTCGGATCGACGTCGTCTTTTTTCCTTTCGCGATTGTGCGCGCGACGAGGCTCATCATTGGGCTATAATCCCAGGAGCAAACAACACCCATAGCCGTATACTAAAGCAGAATGGCTTGCAGTGAAGAAGAGATACAAGTTCAACAAATTGGAATTCGACACCTTGAACCGTTAGAAACTCGGGAAGCCCTACATGATGAGCAAAATAAAAATGAACATGAAGACCGAGCTTGTGAGTGATGCGTTCATCAAGTACGTGCTTTCATGCAAGAAAAGCGTCGAGGATAGGAAGAACAAAATAGACAATCTCAATGAGACCTTTAAGTCCCATTATCAATTAATAGTAGGGAAGGCGAAGTTCAGCGACGCAAAAAAGTCAGTTGGAAGATTATGAGAAAGAAGGATTTCGAGAATATTGCAATGGTGTTTGTCAATACAGTCTGTGACAACAACACCGTCGTATTCCAGGCAAGGAATTACCGGTGATTTTGGATGCATTCTTCGACCAGCAACTGAACAGTAATGCATTTGTCTTCTTCTCAACACAGATATCCTCTGCCAATCTTGTCTCTTACATACGGTTTGGGGAGGGTCAGAAGAAATATCTTCTGCTTCAGGGGTTGTATCTTCCTGGCGAGTCTGAGACTAATTATAAGAGCAGCACAAAAAACTTTGCCAGGCCAGTGATATGCCCTGACTATAACGTATTTCCGACATCAGCTGCCCAGATGGAGAATGCCGACGAACACATCCAGACTGTCTTCATGGTCAGCCCTATTACACCAGCTGTGATAGAGGGTCTAGATACGGAGCTCACAGAACAGGAGAAGGAATGTGCCGCCTATAAACACGAACTGCGGGCAAAGTCGTACGACTATATTGAGTCTTTGTTCTGCAGGGAAAAAATGTCGGCGGTAAATCTATTTAGAGGAGTCATGCTGACATTGACACTCCACGTAAGCAAATTCACTTTTAATACACAACACATATGTCGAACCTCGCACGATCACTCGAGGTTAATTCTAACCCAGCTCTTCTTATGTTTTGTAGGCTAGGAACGTACGAGTCCTTGACATTAATCATTTCAAAAAAAAAAAAATTGTGGGAAGAAGGTGGGCGCAAATTTGGTGATAGCACAGAAGATGTGCTCGAGAATCAAGTAGACAAGGATGACGATGATAATGGATCAGACAGTTACAAAGTGAAAGACTAGGAAAGCGAAAAGGAAGATGAAGACGTTAATGAAACGAGAGACGGAAATGAAAATAATGAGGAAGGGGAGAAAGAGGATGACGATGAGAAAGACGATGAGGATGACGACAACAAGACCACTATCATGGATCAGGAGACCAAACAAATAGAGCAAGGTCGAGAGCCACCAGCTGAACAAGCAGGGGGAGAACTGGCCTGCCACACACAGGCCATACATAATAACATTGAGGGCAAGAATCCCGAGACAACTGTACTGTCCTCGTCCACTGAAGAAGTGAGCGGCAACGAGGTCCCGGATGACGGCGCGGATTCATGTGATGTATTTGCAAAGGAGATGGCAGATGTACAGGCACATGAGGGATTCAGATCGGTCGAGGGTGACATGCCATTACCGGTGTCACCATATCGAAGTTTAAGCAAACGTGCCAGAGACATCGTGGAAGCTCAGGCAATGAGGGCAATGACCCGGGATAAAGTTACTGTTGACATGAGTATAGGAGGCCCTGATTTCTTCTCAGAGTTCGCAATGTAGACCTCTGCAAACTATGTCACATCACAATTTGTTCATTCATCAACTGAAGAATATGTGTTTCTTTTAAAAGTCTCATTACTGAATCTATATATTCGTGAAGGACTAGTAGATTACATTTTTGTGTAGATACATGAGTCTAATGCGGAGGAAATGACACATTCAAGCACAATAAACACAGAACTTCTATCGTTGTAGAAATAATCTGACTTGACTATGAGGATTACATCCCCCACCATGGAAGTATCAAGAATCTCGGGTGATCACTCGAGGTTACTTTGGGGAGGTGTGGAGCCATAGATGCCCGACGGCGGAAAACAGATGGCGGGCAACACTCATCAGCAACGCAACAAGTGCCGCCAAAGCTGGTACAACATTCTCCCCCCACCTCCGCTCCTTCATGCTTTGGATTATGAAAATTCTTCATAATAATTAATTGTTTTCTAATGGGCAGAATGATATGATTTACCCACCACACGACTTTTCCCAAGCTGTGAATCCTGAGGATTTCTTAGCTCTTCCAATGGATCCAAATGGATGTCGGCCAAATTATTATGTCTTGGTTCTGGACGTCGGGTTTCTATGTGAGGTGTACCTCTAGAATGGGCCAAAAATACCTCCTACAACGCAGCCTTGTATCTCCACAGCCCGCTGTAAGATTAAAGCTAGCGATGCGGCATGGGCTGGAAGACTTCCTCAATTGGGTCGTCAAGAAGTTCATCATCATCCTTTGGAACACTGGAACAGAAGAGACTGTCATACATTTCAAATCAGCCTTGTTCGGGAAGAACGCCCACAAGGTCAAACTAAAAGTAGCGAGAACTGACATTCAACGACTCATGGCCTAAGGCTCCCAGGACCACCATATGTCTTAAATGACTTTATGACATGTTCGTGGACCCGGGCTCGAGGGCCTACAGGTCTAATACCCTGCTTATTGACAGAGTTAACAACATGTACAAGTCTTATCTCAATCTTCTGGTCATCTTTCTCCCTAAATATGAAGCACTCGTAGATCCATACAAGGATGATTTTTTAATGGGTCATCTGAAGCCTGTTAGAGGGCTGCTTGGAACTTAGACGCTTTTACGGGTTCTGTGGGGTACCCTTAATTTTTGCGCAGAGTGAGACCAACAGGAGCCTTAGGGGTGGCAGCAACAGGCTTTAGGGGGGTTACACAACCCGACACAGCTTCGCACAGCCCGTCACAGCCAGTCACAGCCGCCACAGCTTCGCACAGCCCGTCACAGCCAGTCACAGCCGCCACAGTTTTGCACAGCTCGTCACAGCCAACACAGCCCGACACAGCCCAACACAGCCAGTCATAGCCCAACACAGCCGACACAGCCTTACACAGCCAGTCACAGCTCGGCATAGCTTGACACAGCCTGTCACAGTACATGAGGAACAGTTATCATTGACAGGGAACGACTGTGAGGGAACGACATCTGCAGAAGGAACGTGTTACTTCAGGGATGACGGTTAATTAGTTAGGTGGTTAGAACAACTTGCGGGCAGATAAAGAGAGCGGCAACGGAAAGAAGGGGACACACTTCATGGGGAGCGCTTCTGGGTCATGCAGGAGAGGAGATGGCGGGGAGCAAGAAGGAGGAAAGATGAACACTAGATGCTGATTACACTAGAAGCATTCGTGTCTTTTCCGAATCGACTGCATGTCCAAAACCACTAAGGGAACAACTTTGAGATGTTTGTTACTACTGCACAGTCGTAACGGATAAATTCATATTTCTAATGGCGGAGAGAAGTTGCATCAATGACTCCGCAGTCGGCACAATATTCGCGGCGATTTAATTCAATTACGTAAATTGTTTTTTTTTTAAAACAGCAATTACAAGTGGTTTTAAGCACTAGAGAACGACTCTTAACAACTAGGCATTCATTGCACACCCTATTCAAAAATGGAATTTTTATAAGTGCTCCACATGGCTCATGACGTGGAATATTTTAATGTATTTTAGGGCTTGTGTGGCTCGTAGAGATTGTTCTAATCGTCGGATGTAAAATGATCTAAGGGTGGAAGAGTAACTTTGTCCTTTGCCTGAATTTGTCTAAGTGTTGGGAGAGGGATGGAGGCTTGAGAGAGAGACGAACAAGTGATGCGAGAAGGACGAAGACCAAATCGAGGCCCCATGTCTTGTTGTTGCAAGCGTTTATGGCGTCAAGGGCGCATTATGTGCAAATGTGGGCTCTTGGCTCCCCTTTGTACCATGATTTGGTATTCTTCCTGATGATCACAAGGTTCTTGGGGGAATCAGCTTGGTCTTGGCAACCCATATTTTAATCTCTGCCCGCTCAGCTGCACCGTGGTGGTTCTTACGAACCAATCCCACATTACCTGACTAGAGATACAAGCAGCACGCACAAGAGGTCTTCTTGGGTTCATGGTCAGTCTAATCCGCAATGGGTCATGACACAAGGTAGAGGACAATGTGGTGAGGGCACCTTCTTCTTCGAGATATTTCAGCCTGTTTTGCCGAGATGTAGTGTCGTGGAGTGCGATGCTTGCAGGGTATGCACAGCAGGGACGTGGGATGGAGGCTTTGGAGACCTATGAAGTTGCGAAGGGAGAGTTTGATAACATGGCTGAACAAGATGTTGTCTCAAGGAACACGCTGAATCTCGCAAGATATGGCCAGCATGTGTGCGGGATGAGGGCATTGGAGACATATTAGCAAATGTTGAGAAGAGGTGCAGCCTGACCGGGTCACGTTCATTTGTGTTTGCAATGCATGTGCAAACCTGGCAGCCCTGGAGACTTGGTAAAGGGCAAAGAGGTCCATCGTGACATTGTCAAAGCTGGAACTGTACCAGATGTAACAATACCTTGTCAACATGTATGCCAAACGTGGGAGCATTCCCTTGTGGACAAGGAGTGTTTAACAATATGGCTGAGCGAAATGTGGTGCGGTGGAACGTGATGATCGCAGGACATGCACAACATGGGCGGGGATTGCGGGTTTTGGAGACCTATGAGCAAATGATGTGGGTCTAGGGGGTGAAGCCCGAGCACATTACGTTTGTTTGTGTTTGTAGTGCATGTGCGAGCCTGTTGGAGAAGGGCAAAGAGGTCCATGGTTGCATTGTCAAAGCTGGGATTGTGGTAGATGTCATTCTGAACATGAATACCCTTCTAGATAGGGAGTGTTCAACAATATGGCTGAGCGAAATGTGGTGTCGTGGAAAGTGATGATCGCAGGACATGCACAACAGGGGCGGGGATTGCAGGTTTTGGAGACCTTGAGCAGTTGATGTGGGAGGGGGTGAAGTCCGACCACATTACGTTCAGAGAGTTCAAATGCCTCTCCACCATTACCTTGCTTAGCTAACCATGCCTTGCTGATGTTGTTGTCTTGCACTTGAGCTGTTTTTGGACATTGGCTGGAACATCCACAAGGCGGCTCTGCTCGAGAGAGAAATCAGCTTGAATGCAGGGGCAGATTTTGAGATCACAATCGCCACTCAGAACGTTGTTCTTTGCACCGGCATGGCATGTCAGCATGCATATCAGCCCAAACTCATTACTCCGTGAGCCTTCCACTACCGGAGTGTGCCCATTCAAGCCAGATCTTCAAAACGCAGGGATGGAACGGGGTTTTGAAACCAGCATTGCCTAACTGGATACCCAATTCAGCTCCGCATCTTGGTCCATTAATCTGCTGCACATTGTGAAGTTTTCTGCCCGTTCACCGCAAGTTGAAGAAGGAGTATTCTTAAAACACGGGTACTCATAATCTGAAAATGGCTCCAGCTTATGTTGCTTGAGTGCGAATATGAGTGTGGTTGGCTTGGCAGCTTTACATCTGGTCCATCCCACTCGATATGATGAGCAGGTTCAGCTTGACTTCTCTCACACAAAAGACGCTGCCAACATGGGGTTTGCTGCCCTAGATGACTTCCCGTTGTTGTTCTGGGCTGCAACATACAATTAATCTGGCCCATGGCGAGGGGCCTTGCCTTCCACCAATCATCTGTAAGTCCTGTGGAACTGTTTTTGTGGCAGTTTGTAAGCAGTGGGCAGCGATGGTGGGCTGTTGTAGGATTTGATGAACTCAATGCCGTGTACTGACAACAACCCCTCATCTCTTATGCAAGCATTCAACAAGCCAAGTTGACTGCAGAGCATATTCAGCCCCCCACATTTCTAGTTGCCTAATGTTCTTCATCTCCTGGGCAGAGCATTTTCCAGGGTCTCCATCTGTGATGACACACTATCTTCTCATGTGGTTCAGCTTCTGGTCTTGCTCTTGTTTGCACCACCCCAATGAAGGGCAGTTCCCACCTACTTGATTCTCTCTATATGGTTGTCTTGGGTCTTGGCAGGGTTTCCCACAACCGCCTTTCCTTTTCAGACTGCCAGTCATCAGCCTCGTTCTCCAATGCTTCACTTTCTTCCCAAGTGAAGTGCTCTCCTCTTTTATGCTTCAACGTCCCTGCAGGTGTCTTTTCCTTCATCTCCCGTGGTGCTTTCGAATGACTGATTGTTCAAGTAATTTCGAGCACTTCATGTAAAGTAGTAAGGCAGTGGTTGCGCCAACTTCCGCAGTCGCAATTGCCACTGGGCATGTAGCACTGCAAGTTATGTGGTCCACTACCACGTGGCGCCCCGGGCCCGTGGCCACGTGGCAGCAGTGGTGCTCGTCGTGGCGCCGCCACGTCGGCATCCACATCCTCGTCCACGTCCGCGTCCATGTTTCACCACGCTTCAGTGAGTCGGTCCACTCATCCGGAGGGAAAAGTCAAAGTCAGCCCAAAAGGTCAGACACACGGGCGGCCGGCCTGGTTACGCCACGTGGTTCTTCAGCATTAATCGCATTAATCGCTGAGCAGTTGTTCGCACGTCTGCGTCCTTTACCACTCCAATCATTGGATGTCCAACCCAACTACCACGTCTGTTGTAACTAGTCTGTTGTAACTTCCAGTCGATCCCAGTTTTTTGACTTTTACGACTCAAAATGAGTTGTTACCCCAGTGGTAAATGACACGAATGCTTCTAGTGTTACCTGCAGAGCTATAGTGATACGGTAGGGCAGATTAGAGTCACCATGGCATTGGCCTGATACTTGATAAATCATAATCTGATACTTATTCGATACAAACACACTGTGTAGAGTGACATGAGTGAAGCTGTGGAATGAATGCATGATTAACTGGAACTTAATAGATACTGAAGCAATCTGATCCTTCAGTATACACGGTAAGGTAAATTGATAACATGAAGGCAAGAAGGAATACAAATAAGAAGCACAACCATGATTCACTAGCTGCAGGTCATGACTGATTGTTCTGAGCGGGCTGAGTGCTTAGAGATATCCAACTCTTCTATCTTGGAGTTTCCACCTCGGATAGCGAAGGGATGGGTGAGTAAAAGCCGCTCGACATTTGGCGACCATATTAGGGAACTGGGTCATGAACAACCAGATGTGACAAGCATCTGGTGGGATCATGGTGGTTGGAGAATTAAAGAATTTGATGTGAATCAAATTCCCTGTGAAACTGAGAAGGAAAGATTGTCCAAACAATTCTTTCAGAGGTTCTTGGAATTGCCAGACGGTTGTAAAGAAAACATTCTTAAGAGAGTGCATGATACTGACCTTGAGTGGGGTCTGGAGAAATGGGTGATAAAGATTTATCAGGTGGCCTGTAGAGGAAGAGCACGTTGGTTACCAACACTGGTTTATGTGATAGCATTGCTATCCATTAAGCGAGTAGAGTTTGAAGGCTGGGAGGAAAAGAAGGTGAATGTTTATACTCATATGCATGAAGAGCTTGTACTGGTAAAGAATTGGATTCCAAAGGATATTTTGTGGATCAAACTCACACCAAGAACAGCTTTCCAGACTTGTTTGCCATATGGTTATATGGTAACGGAGACTTCTAGTATAGCCAAGGGTGCATTGAAGCTTGAAAGAAACCCAGGCATATATGAGAGATACTACAGAAGAGACTTTTGGTTATTGCCACATTAAAGAAATGAAAGACATGGGACATGAGTGACAAAAGAGAAGCTAGACTCCAGAGATATTCAGCAAAAAGATAAAGTTATCTGAAAGCTAATTATCCATATCTTTGGGAGAGAGGAATAGACATAGGGGAATCATCTGGACCTCTCACACCATTAAGATCAGAGAGTACATCACCCATACCGGAAGAACTAGAGTTGGATGCCACTCCTTCTTTTTCTTTGCAAGAAATATTAAGGGAATTGGTATGGGAAGAAGATCAACCACGAGGTGAAAGATATGAGGTACATCCCTGGATAAAAGATTTGACAGAAATCTTTGATAAGAGTTGGCATGGAACACCAAAAGCAAGAACTCCAGTTTCTGAAACGGAAGGTGAAGAAGGAGGAGAGGATGTGGCAAAGCCAACGGAGAGTTGAGACTCTCCAACACCATTACAGTTGAGTTACAAGAGTGAAGAAGAAACCCAAGGGCAGAACTTGGAGGATGAAAACAGAGAGAAGAAATTGGAAGAGGAAGAGTATGAAGAAGTAGACCCAACAGCTGAGGTTGAGACTACAACCAGGACATCCCAACCCGTTGGACCTGGATCAAGTGGAGCACTTGGATCACAGGCCAACGAAGGTGTCGGCTCAGGGGGATCAGGCGGGCAGCCTGGATCTGGCTCTGGGGGGACAGGGAGTGTGGGAAGTAGTGCAACTGGAGCTAGGAATACTGTGAATATCGTGGGGCCAGTAGCAGGGAGTGCTCAGGGGCCACCACTGGGTGGAAGATCCACCACAACTACAACAGGTCCTCAAGGACCAGCACCAACAAGGGGGCCAACATCTGTCAGTGAGCAGAAGGTAGGGCCACAGATGGCGTTACAACCAACACGGGCAAAACCACCTTTTCCAATATATTCAGGAAAAGGGGATCATGATGTACACATTAGCCAATTTGAGCACATGTGTATTGTGAACAATGAGAACGGCGATGATGCCAAGATGAGATTGTTTCCTTGTTCACTTATCAAGAAAGCAAGTGAATGGTATGCAAGATTCCCTGATAATCATTTCCTAACCTGGAATGGCTTGAATACAACATTCCGAAATAGATTCAGGACAAGTAAAAGTAAGGATGAAGTGTATGGAAGTTTACAACAGTTAAAGCAAAAGAAGCATGAAACTGTTGAGGAGTATATGGAAAAAATGGAATTGATGATGAAAAAGTTGGCTGTTGTACCAGCACAAGGTTTACAGAAGACTTGGTTTGTGAGTGGACTAAGACCAGAGTTGCACAAGAAAGTGGATATGTTACCCCATAATACAGTGGAGGAGGCATTTGAAACAGCGAACAGAATTGAGCAATTGGGAATGCTCAGGAGAGAGAAAAGGGATGATGAGGACTCTGAGGATGAGGAAGAAGAGCAAGAGCTGAAAAGGAAGAGTAAGAGAAAGGAGAAGTTGAAGAGGGATAGCTATGAGAAAAGATTAGAAGAAATCTTGAAGAAGTATGCCACAGAGGCTGCAACACATTGGAGGAAGGGTGTTTGGTGTGCAAAGTGCCAGAATGAAGGCCATACCACCACTGAATGCCACATGAAGGAGAAACACCGTACTATCTGTAAAATGGATAACCATTCTACTGAGAATTGTTACTACAACAGAAGGGCAGCAGCTAGAGAACCTAGGCAAGTAAGGGTGCATCAAGTGCAACCCCAGCCAAGAAGAAACAGTGATCAGGACCACTATGGTAGGCCTGGTGGTTATAACAATGGCATGGAAGGGAAAGGTAATTCAAGAGGGAATTACCAAGGAAATTCCAGAGGCAACTATCAGGGTAATCCAAGGGGGAATTACCAGCCAGGGAATCAAGATTACAGAAACAATTCCAGAACAGACCAAGGGCGAGGACCTAATGGGGAAGAACTGTATTACTATTGTAATCAGGCAGGCCATCGCAAGGCAGCCTGTCCATTCTGGATCAGACACCAGAATGAGATGAGAGCTCCTGTGAATGAGGGGCCAGTGGTGGCAGCTCACATGGTTAGGCCATGTGTTGTACCAGAAGTAAGTACAATGATAGTAACGAGAAGCAAAGCCAAACTAATACCTCCAGTAGATGAGGAAGATGATGATAATGAAGATGACAGTGATGTGCCTGAAGATGATGAGGGTTGGAGAGATGAGAAGGAACTGCACAAAGAAGTGGCAGATACCATAAGGGAAATGCAGAAGAGTACTGATATTCCTATGGCAGATTCCTCTGATTCTGAAAGAGAAGAGGAAGTGAGTGAGGACGAAGGGAAGAAAGAAACTGCAGACATGCAGAGTAATGAAGGGACTTTGGCTGAAGTAATATGCCAGTCCAAAGCGGAGATTACCATTGGATAGCTATTGGCTGTGGCACCTTATTGTAGACACAGGCTGTATCAAGCAATCAATCGAATTGCCCATGTGACAGGGAACACAGACCTGAACAGCAAGGTGACCAGTTATAATGTGAAGCCGGAAGGGCGAGAAACAGTCATGGACTTTGATGATTCTATGCCAGTAATCCAATTGAGAATTGGAAGCACAGAACTAACTGATGTACTGATAGATGGAGGCTCTAGAGTGAATATCATGACAGACCAATTAAGGCAGAAGCTTGGTCTAAGTAACATGAAACCAGCCCCGTTTACAGTAACAATGGCAGATCAAAGAAGTGTACAGCCATTGGGATTGATAAGAGGAGTTAAGATACAGATTAAGATGATCTTTATGATCACAGTAACTGTATTGAAAATGGATGAAGTCATGGAAGCTTACTCCTTATTGTTGGGACGTCCGTGGCTGAAACAGGCCAGGGTATTCCATGACTGGAATTCCCAGTTACTAACTGTGCATAATGGGATGCACAAGATACAAATTACCACTAAGAAATCTAGTAGATTACCTGCTACGAGAAGACCTCGAGGGGTCAGGGAGTATGACTGGAGGGGAGGACTGAATGAGGAGCAGGAAGCTACCCTGTTCGCTGCACACCCAGAGTGGGAGCAGGTTGCAGAGATGCAGCTGGAAGGCCTAAGTTGTTTAAAAGGTATCTGCTGTGGTGTAGTGACAGCAACACCAATTGAAGGTGAAACAAGCAGTTACCCACCACATTTCTATGAAGAAAGAGAAGGAGAAATGGAAATCCTAGAGGAACCAGCCACTGTGAGTTTACAGGATGAAGTGGTGACTGGTTGGACAATCACAGCTGATGAGCAGGTGAGAGAAGTGAATGTGGGAACTGAAGAGGAACCGAGGATGGTGAAGGTAGGGGCTGATTTGGAGCCAAATTCTTTGAGGAAGCTAAGAGTTTGTTCATCAAATACAGAGATGTATTTGCTTGGAGCTACGAGGATCTAAAAGGGATACCACCTGAGATCTGTCAGCATAAGATTGAACTGGAACCAGGGCAGTACCAATCAAACAGGCAAGGTACAGAATGAATCCCAACTATGCACAGAAGGTTGGAGAAGAGATCAAGAAGTTGGCTGAGGCTAAGTTTATATACCCGATAGAGTATACAACTTGGTTGTCACCCATTGTGATAGTTCCCAAGAAGAATGGTAAACTGAGAGTTTGTGTGAACTATAAGAAGTTGAATGCTTGCACGAAGAAAGATCATTTCCCTTTGCCATTCACAGAAGCGGTATTGGACACTGTGGCAGGCCATGAGATGTACTCATTCATGGATGGCTTCAGTGGTTATAATCAAGTGCAAGTGGCAGAAGAAGACCAGGGAAAGACAGCTTTCATCACAGACTGGGGTGCTTATGCATACAAAGTCATGCCTTTTGGACTTTGTAATGCACCAGCAACCTTTCAGAGAGTGATAAGTGAATCTTTTCATGAGTATCTGGATGATTTCATGCAGGTGTTCTTGGATGATTTCAGTGTGTACAGCTCTAAGAATGAGCACTTGCATAAATTGGAGTTATGTTTGGCCAGATGCAGGATGAGAGGTCTGGGCCTGAATCCAGAGAAGTGTACTTTCTGTGTGAACTCAGGGGTGCTTTTGGGACACATTGTGTGTAAGAGGGGACTTCTTGTGGATCCCAGGAAGACAGAGGCCATTAAAGCCTCTCCACCACCAGTAAATGTTAAGAGTCTAAGGAGATTCCTTGGACAAACCAGTTATTACAGAAGATTTGTCAAAAGGTATGCACAGATAGCAGCACCATTGAGCAAGCTTCTGAAGAAAGATGCAGTGTTTGCATGGACAGCTGAATGTCAACAGGCTTTTGAGGAACTTACATTGTCAGTAACAACTACACCTGTGCTGATTAACCCTCACTGGCATGTTAGCCCAAAATGTTACAGGAAATATAGATTCACCTGTGTACTATGCTAGCAGGTTGATGAACAGTGCTGAAAGGAACTATAGCACAACTGAAAGAGAAGCACTGGCAATGATTTATGCAGTCAAGAAATTCAGGCATTACCTATTGGGAAGAAAGTTTATGTTTTATGTGGATCACCAGGCTCTGATATATCTGGTGAACAAACCTTTGATAAGTGGAAGGATAGCAAGGTGGTTAATAATCTTGCACGAGTTTGAGTTCGAAGTTGTTTACAAGCCTGGCCGTTTGCATCTTGTGGCAGATCATTTGTCACGCCTAACAACAGGAGAGCCCGCCACAGGAGTAGACGACCAATTACCTGATGCGAGTTTATTTGCAATGGAGGTGCAAGGAAGTGCAGATGAATGGTTAGATTGGCAGTGGCCAATCAGATACTACCTTACTCATGGTCAGTGCCCACCTAGTTATGGTAAGGAGCAGAGGAAGAGAATCGCTATCAAGGCTTTACCTTATACTATGGTAGGGGGCAGAATGTATAAGCTAGGACCTGATGGAGTACTTAAACGATGCTTGTACCACCATGAAGTAAATAAAGTTTTGGAGGAAGTTCATAAAGGAGTGGCTGGAGGTCATTTTGGAGAAGAGACTACCAGTAGGAAGATACTACTTGCAGGTTACTGGTGGCCTACTTTGTTCAAAGATGTACACAAGTATTGTCAGAGTTGTGATGAATGTCAGAGGCTAGGACCTTTGCAGAGATCTGGGAAGATGGCTTTGCATCCTACGATGCCTACTGAACCATTTCAGAAATGGGGACTAGACTTTGTTGGACCAATTAACCCACCGGCCAAGAATACACAGAACAAGTACATAATTACAGCCACTGATTATACTACGAAGTGGGTGGAAGCTAAAGCTCTGAGGGACAACACAGCCAAGTCCACAGCAAGGTTCCTGTATGAGAACATACTTACACGATTTGGCTGTCCCTTGGAATTTATCAGTGACCAGGGAAGTCACTTCATTAATGAGACCATTGAACTATTGACTAAAGAGTTCATGATTGTGCATAGGAAGAGTACAACGTATTACCCACAGGGTAATGGGCAGGCAGAGGCTACCAACAAAATACTATGTACTATCTTGGCTAAGATAGTCAATGCAAACAGAACGGATTGGGATACAAAGCTGCTGACAGCTTTGTGGTCATACAGGACTTCATATAAAGTCACCACTAAGTATACACCATTCCAATTAGTTTATGGTATGGAAGCTTTACTTCCAGTGGAATTCTTGTTACCTACCATGAGAACTGAATGGGGAAAGAGAATGGAATTGGAAGATTCAATTAAGGTCAGGAAACATGAATTATACCATGTGGAAGAAGTACGTGCTGATGCAGCTGATAACATGACCAGAATTCAGATGAAGAGGAAGGAACAGTTTGATGAAGGCAAATTAAAGACTTTTAAGACGGGAGATTTGGTTCTCTGGTTGCAGAAGAAGGGGAAGATTAAAGCTTCTAAGCTTAAATCACCATGGAAGGGACCTTATGTCATACAGAAGATGTATGATAACAACACCGCCATGTTACAAACCATTAACAAAGAGATGCTGGGAAGAGTCAATGCCAATAAGTTGAAGGGGGTACAGTGGTATCCATGACAAACCATTGCAGCACGATTTGCATGTTGAAACGCAAAAACAGTCACGGGCTGCGCCAGTGATACCAACGGAGTATGGAGCACTTGTCGCTAAGCCGAGCGTATATGACCAGGGCGGGCAGTACAAGCGTGACACAGCCTATCACAGCCCATCACAACGTGACACAGCCTATCACAGTCCACCACAGTGCCACACAACCTGTCACAGCCCAACACAGCCCATACAGATTACACAGTCCATAGGGTCCGTGACCTGTGGACGCGAATTAACATTAGAAAAGTGGCCATCAAGTGAAGAAAAAGTTTGGAAGTCAAACTTGGAAAATGTGTCACGCGGAGAGGGGAAGTCGGGGGCATGTTTAGAAATGGACACGTGGCCGCTAAGGCGAAGCACACCACGCTGCATCGATTGCAAAAGTGAGTTTCATCATGCAAGAAGACAAATCGGGCCGTCAAAGTACCTACCCCGTACAGCAACTAATACTAATTGTGGGCCCATTAATGCATTCAGTGCCAGGGTAACGGAACCCTTTTCGAGTTCAGAAAAGGGAAACCTATGCCACATGTGCTGTCCTACTGGACATTCCAGGTGGAAATGTCCATGGAGGGGGGTGGAATTAAGGAATTATCTAAGCAGTCCACAGCCAATCAGGAGTGAGAATTACATGCAGGTGGTTCCCTCCAAGAAACAAGAACAAGAAATAGGAAGTGTTATGAGCGGAAGAGTCGGAGTGGCTCTGAATAGCCAAGCTCTCGACGAAAGGGGCAATCAAAGCACTAGCCTGGTAGCTATGGCAGATGTAACCAATTACACACTCGCTTTACTTCTCACGCAGTGGCGCAAGGACGGACGCATTGAGAGTATATTTTCTCTCACTCGTTACTTGCAAGCCCCACAGGCTTACACGCACTTACCTGTTCCATTCTGTGCCAACCATACCTTCATGCTCTGTGCCCTGCAAGCTTTCCTTCAGCTGTTTCAAACAAAGCCTTTTTGTTTGTCTAGAATGAAGAGAGTGAGGGGAATGGAGGATATCAGGGTGAAGAGCACCACGATACTGCAGAAGCAAACAATTGCAGCACCGCAGGCAGTACAGCTGCTAAGGGAGTTGCGATTGGAGGGGCTGCTACGCAAGGACTGGTCCTTGCATCATCGGCAGTTCATGATACAATTTCTTCAGAACTTTGAGCCTCGGACGGGAGTTACTCAGGTGAGGGGAGTAGATATAGAAATTACTCCCCAGTACCTGCAGCAATTGTTTGATTTGCCATCAGGACATGTGGATGTGGATGAGCACAGGGCAAGATTGCAGATAGGGAATTTGTTCCAAGAAGGGAGTTTCTTTAAAACTCAAGGTTACGCTTGTACCAAAGCCGAGTACCCAGGGCTTAGGGAAGTTGGCCAAATATTGAACGTTCTGTTTGCCATGAAACAGAACCAACAGTATTTGAGCAGGTCATTCACAGAGGAGATCCTGAAAGCTTTGAGGGGAGAGGATGTCGCTTGGGCGGAGTTAATGTACAATGGACTGGTGGACGAGATGAAGAGGTTACAGGGCACTGCTGCTAAGTCTCCGATCATTGTGTCTGGTCCAGTCATTGCCCAAATAATTCTTGATTCTTGCATACTTGATACTCGGGAACGTAAGGAGATGGGAGTGTTTGAGGCAGAAACCACTGCAATTGAAGAGCAGGGCTCTTCACATAGTGAGGGTGGACTGGCAGGGCAACACCAGTCTAAGAGACAGAGGCGGGGTATGACTGTAGTGGCGGATCCACTGGCTTCACGGAAACCGCACGATGATGTTTCCCAAGCTCTTGTGCAGGATGGGGCACAGCAGCACAGAGAGCTGTTATTATTGGAAGCACGGCCTTCGGAGAGGGAAGAGGAAGTCACTTCGATACCACAGCCACCACAACCAATTGACTCAGTTGTTTTAGAGGTTCCACAGTTAGTACATGCTGTGACATCACCCCCAATTGCTCTGGAAGGAGAAAGGTTGGACATTCCCACTACAGAGCAGGTCGTGGCCGAAATTGAGAAGGGTGACCTTCTCTATGAAAACTCTGGCTTGGTAAGGGAATCAGTGTTCCAGAGGTGCAGCGGTTGTCCAGGGAAAACCCTGCTGTGCATGTAATACCCACACCTGTGATGGAGGTACCAGGGTAGAATATCAGGACACTGCAGCACCTGTGGCGGATGAGGTGGTTCAGGAAGAAAATCTGGTGGGGCAATGGCCTGAATGGTTGGTGAGGCATCACACTGTTGAGGATCAGGGAGAACAGCAGCAAGCTCACCATGATGACCCTCAGCAGGCCATGCTTATGAGTTCCATAAGCAGAACACTTAATTTGTTGGGCACTTATGTGAAATCCCATGTTCCATCTACCCAATTGGCAGCTTTGAGGGAGGAACTCAGGAAGGAGTTTGAGGCTCGACTTGCCACTGAGTGTGCAAACAAGGTCGATGAGGAGGTCAATCTCAAGTTACAGCAAGAGTTAGAGGACACAAAGGCTGCTTTGCAGTTGGCCAAGGGACATTTGATTGAAGCAGGCCTCGCGCAGGACCAGTTGCACGAAGCACATAAACAACAGTTATACCAAATGCAGGTGAAGCATGAGGGCAAGTTGCAAGAAGTGAATGCACTACATACAGAGTTGCAGGCAGTACATGAGAGGATGACCATACAATGTGCTACACTCACAACTACTCTTGAGCAAACTGCATTAGAAGTTAACAGACAAGGGGAGAGATGTATGAAGGCAGAGGCAGAGATAATCGAGCAGACGAAACTCATTGTTGATATGAAGAATACAATCTGTCGCAATGAGAATACTTTCAAGCAATACAGACAGGTTGAGGCTGACCAAGAGAGGTACATCCTGGAGTTGCAACAAACAGTCATGGTAAATAGAAATGAACTCTCTGTGGCTAACAAGGCTTGGAAGGAAGCCAATAATCTGGCTGCTGCCTATGCGAGTTTGGTTGAACCTCATGCGAAGCGCATGGAGGCTTTACAGCAGCAGTTAGATGTGTACAGGCTCACAGAGGAGCAGACTCTCAGGGGTGCCACACACGACTTGGTGGATAACCACCTTATGCAGGTCTGGTTAGCACAAGGGCCGGTGGAAAGCAAAGCACCACGGAAGCTCACCCAGGGCGAGATGAATGAGCTCAGACTGCAGGTGCAAACATTGCCACAACTACTATAGACAATGTCTATAGTAGAATAGCGGAGCTACAGGAGGATGTAGAAGGCCTGCAGACTCAGGTGGATGACCTGAGTTCAAATATTGACAAGAGAGTCTTTGTACCTGAGGAGCAGCTGATGGCTACTTATTTACATGCCAGAACTCTAATTTTTCAGTCTTCTTCGCAAGGGGTGCAGGAGATGCCAGTGGTAGAAGGGCCAGTGGTACCAATACCACAGCAAGTGACTGTGCAGGTAGCTGACCCTGTTGTTACTACAGCCACACCACAGCCTGAGGTATGGGGGGATGCTGCTTTTAACCCACCTAAGACTCCTGCTGCACGAGAGTACAGTCGGGCTATGATTATGCCCTTCAACCAAATTCCCATTGTGTTGGATTTGGCTTGGAAGGAATTTAGTCCGCCACAGTCGTTGGCTCATTACTACCAGATCATGCGCATTTGGCTGCCAGTGGCGACTAGGACTAAGGTTCTTCCGAACAATCGACCCATTGAGGATCATCACTTTGCGAGGTACTGGTCTGAAGCAGGTACCATGTTGAAGGAATTAATTGCCTTCCAAGTTGTACATGGGTACATTTATACCAAAACCAAGGAGGTATCAAGTATTGTCATGGGCTGTGGATTATACTATGCTGCTTGTTTTCTGGCACGTTATCACATTGAGCAGCAGAAGATGCAATCGCGATTTCTGAGTTATTCCAGTGGGGATCATTGGGTCTTACCTTCAGTGCCACCTCATATGTACCTATATGATGCAAAAGTTATGATGCAGAAGGATTCCCAACTTCGTTCATGGTTTCATTCGGCTTGGAACAATTTGACAACACAGAAATTCGGCCCTGAGGATATTTTCTTTAAGGGACATGAGGCATGGAAATACTTGCACTGTTCCCAAGTCATTGGCACACCTCTTACCTATACAGATAAGGAGTTCAGAACGTTCACTAATTTTGCATGCCAGCGCTTACAACAAGTTGTACAATTTAAACTTCCAGATATGGTTGGACAACATTGTATGCCACACAGGATTCCACTTAAAGTTCGGCCGTTAAAACACCTTGAGGGGCGACGAGGATTCTGATACTACTGTTTCTTCAGCGGACTCTTTTGACATGGCAGAGGACTATGCACTTCAGATGGCAGAGAAGAAACGACGGGGATCTCCTATGCCTGAGAGGTTACCTCGTTATCAGCCAAAGGAGGGTCAGACATTTCCAGGTAGTGCTCAATCATCTCCGTCAACCAGTGACAGGATTCGGGCTCGCACACGGAGTCCTTCACGAGACTCTCACCGTCGGAAGGATGCTCGCTCACAAAGGTTTGCTAATCCCAAACAGTAAACCGTGAGGACACGGCTTTTTGAGAGGGGGAGGGGTAAATGTTAGAGGGCTGCTTGGACTTAGACGCTTTTACGGGTTCTGTGGGGTACCCTTAATTTTTGCGCAGACTGAGACCAACAGGAGCCTTAGGGGTGGCAGCAGCAGGCTTTAGGGGGGTTACACAACCCGCCACAGCTTCGCACAGCCCGTCACAGCCAGTCACAGCCGCCACAGCTTCGCACAGTCCGTCACAGCCAGTCACAGCCGACATAGCCTTACACAGCCAGTCATAGCTCGGCACAGCTTGACACAGCCTGTCACAGTACATGAAGAACAGTTATCATTGACAGAGAACGACTGTGAGGGAACGACATCTGCAGAAGAAACGTGTTACTTCAGGGATGACGGTTAATTAGTTAGGTGGTTAGAACAGCTTGCAGGCAGATAAGGAGAGCGGCAACGGAAAGAAGGGGACACACTTCACGGGGAGCGCTTCTGGGTCATGCAGAAGAGGAGATCAGGCGGGGAGCAAGAAGGAGGAAAGATGAACAGTAGATGCTGATTACCTGCAGAGTTGTAGTGATACGGTAGGGCAGATTAGAGTCACCATGGCATTGGCCTGATACCTGATAAATCATAATCTGATACTTATTCGATACAAACACACTGTGTAGAGTGACATGAGTGAAGCTGTGGAATGAATGCATGATTAACTGGAACTTAATAGATACTGAAGCAATCTGATGCTTCAGTATACACGGTAAGGTAAATTGATAACATGAAGGCAAGAAGGAATACAAATAGGAAGCACAACCATGATTCACTAGCTGCAGGTCACGACTGATTGTTCAATGCTTAGAGATATCCAACTCTTCTATCTTGGATTTTCCACCTCGGATAGCGAAGGGATGGGTGAGTAAAAGCCGCTCGACAAAGCCTCACCTTGAGATGTTGAGGCGATCAAAGATTGATACATGGCTATTCAATGAACTAAATCCTGTTGGTAGTCCAAAAGATACCTTCTACCAAGATCCTGCAGTTAAATTCTTTAGACGCCATGACTATCCGCGGCCGAGAAACCGAGATGAAAATGAAGAATATCTCAAGGTCTTGCTAGCCCATGCCGTTGAACTTGGAATTCAGAGACAAAATAACTGAAAGATGCGAGCATGGGAGGTCTTTGAGTTACTTATGTGTAAATGGGTGTTTCTCGTGTCATCTTTATTTTGTTTCCTATTTACTTAATTGTCTTTACCACTCCTTCACAGATCTGACAGCCTGGATCTCCACCCGCAAATGGACCCCGCTTGATAATTTTTGACGTGAAATATGGAGTGTTCTGCAAAATCGTGAAGCGCCAAAAAACAGGTGTTGTTCCACAATTCTCAGAATCTGATTACAGAATTCCAGCTTTGGTTGGGTATCGGCTAATATATAGATGGGAGATGTACCGGGAACTTTGGCAAGTTTTACACAAGCATTTCACTCTAGCTATCTGGAGGTGCATGATGACTAAGAACTTAGTGCCCGTTTTGGATTTTCTCCTTCGTGGTCTTCCACGGCCAGAGTTCATCATGTCGCAAGAAGATTGTATCTCTTGCCCAAGCAATCTACACCCGAATTTCCAACCGGGGCATGAACAACCTCCTTTGTTCCTGAAGTCGTTTAAAAGTTTGGCAGGGTTTTGACGGGAAGTACAATTAAAGTAATACTCTGCTGATTGATGATACGCCATTGAAGTCTTGTTGAACCCTCCTAAATCATGTCTGCTTAGATCAAGACTTTTGACAACATTGACAACGACGATTTCTTCCTTCTGAAACTTAAGACCTTTTTGCTTGGCTTCATGAAGTTTCCAGACGTGTCCATCTTTTTTAGTTCAAAGAGGATAGGCTATGCACCGTACAATGTTCAGGATCCAAAATATGGGCCTATTCCTGACTACATTGACAATTCAGAATATCGTGATTTGCGAGTAAATGATAAGTAAATAATCGTCACTGACAATTGTCTCAGTTTACTATTTAATAATTACAATCACTTCATTGGACTTACTGTCGTTTCTTCAATCATTTATTGCATTGATTGAAACACTATTTTCTGGCCCCGAAGGCCGATTTCCAATATGCTCCATTGGGCTGTGTCGTCTATGTCTGTCGAATTGCTATTCGGAACCTCGAGTGGTCATGCAACGTTGCAAATGTATGTCGTCACATTGATAACGAAAATGTTACTTGCAGGTTTTCACATGTCCATTTGATGCCCTCGTCAGCAATGCAGCTCCTGTCGTAGTAACATGTTCGTCTGTTATTGTTGATTATTTGGACACGATCAGGCCACATGGTTCCAACAGTGCTGACAACAACTTGTCATGTCAAACCTCAATTCTAGTTATTGAGCCTCGGCCTGTGATGGTCTCCGAGAGTATTTCCACACGTCAATTGCTACCTCCACCATTAGTAAGGATGATGAATTCTCAGGGTCAGGAACGTTGAGGGTAATGATGAAGATACTGACTCCCACATTCATCAGTATTCATCTTTGGAATCGAACTGCTCCCTCCCCGCAACTGTCAACATGGGGCCACTTCATGTCCCTTCCTCATTTCAAGTTCCAAAATACGACACGGTCGCGGACTTACCTCCTCATCATGGTGTTATTCCAAGCATGTCGCCGAATCACGAAGGCTGGACACCCCAAATTCAGAGAAGTCAGGTGGTGTTGGTCTGCGACGATGAATGAACTGCATCCGGGGTGCTTTTGTCCCTTCAACATTCCCATGCCTCCATTGTCAACTCCTCTATGAAGCGGATGGTTAAACCTGCAAAGGTATTAATTTAACTATTTTACTGCTATTCACTACTCCATTCCATTACACCGTTTTCTTTTTTTTGGGGGAGGGGTTATCCACGCCCGATAATCGCGTATTACCGGTCCTGCGGAAATCGCAAATCAGGCGTCGCAGATGCGTCGATGTGGGGGCGTCGCAAATTTCGGACTTAAGGCGACGCCAGGGGGGGGCGCAGATCCAACCCACCTGAAAATTCCCACTTGCGACGCCCTAGGCGTCGCTATAGCCATACAGGAGGGTAAAAAAAAAACAAAAAAAAAAAAACCCGTCGCTTTTGAAAGGCAACGCTTTGGGGTTGCTATTTGGGAGCGACGCCTTGAAGTTTTTTTGAATTTTGAGTTTTCAAAAATGGCGGGATCCACAAGGTTAAAAAAAATGCAGGATTGCACATGATTCAAAAAATGGCAGGACGCACACTTGCCACGTAGTGTCAAACCTAACCCTTGAACATGTTTTTGCAAGTAGCCGACATATATCGAGTTCCTAGTTCATTCAACGTATTGTTGGACAAATTTGAACTCAAGACCTCTAGATTATACATATAGTAAGACACTTCACACTAACTAACATATCAGTTAACGAACTTACACACAAACTCATGATTTAATTGTACATAAGGTAGTTCATGCGAGCGTTGCTCGTCGCGACCTCAAAGCGATACTCCTTGCGTCGCTAGAATGTAAGCGACGCCAGAGCTGTCGCTTTTCCTGCACCCTCTACTGCAAAAACCAAAAAATGATCAAGTCATTTCTAGAGACGCCTCGGGCGTCGCTGCAAATGACTTATCCAAAAATAAATAAAAATTCAAAAGCGATGTCGAGAGTGTCGCTAAAAATGACTTGTCAAAAAAAAAACTCAAATGCAACGGCCAAGGCGTCGCATTACAAATGCGACGTTGTTTTTTTTTGATTTTTTTTTTTTGGTACCCCCTTGGGGTGCTTGATGCGATGTCCTGGGCATCGCAAAGGCGTCGCAACCTCGCAACCAACGCCCTGGGCGTCGCACTAGGGGCCGACCTAGTTGCGATGTTTTTATTTTTATTTTTGTCCATTGCGACGCCGCAGGCGTCGCAATGGAGGACTCGGCCAAAATCCACAAAAACGTGGATTTTGGCAGTATGTCTGTGACACCCAGGGCGTCGCAAGATGGGGACGCGGCGGGGGCGTCGCACGGGAAAGGCGTTGCTAAACACCCCCACACCCCCCCCCCCCCCCCCCCCCCCCCCCCCGACTCCCCTCCCCCACTTTTTCTTGTAGTGTTCGTTTGATTGACGGATACTGACGAGCCCTGGTCGTGAGTGGCCAGGGTGAAGGCATACTAGCCTAGGGGGTCGTGGTAAGTTGCGGTGTAGGTTGGGCTCAACGAACCGCCTACCCGACTGTGGTAAGTGCAGGGGTCCGTGGCAGCTATGGATGGATCTAACACATTCTAACTTCCTACTGGCAAAGCAAAGCTTGACAACTCCACTGCATAGGGCGATTTGCGTTTCCTAGTCCTACGTTTTGTTTATGGTTTTCTACGTCTTTAATCGTAATTGCCTTCCAAGTATTTGTTTATTACTACTTCTTACGTGCCTGGACTCCCAACACACTTATAGCCGGGACGAACCTTCAAATTCCTTCACAAAGTGAATCCCTAGCCCAAGGAAATGGGGATCATCTATCTCCCGCCCAATTGCCCCCCCTCCAAATCTCGAGGTGGATTAGTTTCCTACCTCTGAGGAAGGGACGGGATTCGCTTTCCCAAGTCAGTCTCCCCTGCTTGGAGCGATCCAAAGTTTCAACCTCAATGGTCAGTCCATCAGGTGAATGATAGCAATTCAAACCTCTAGGTAATTCCCGAGATCTAATAAAACCAAAGGTCGTTCCTTGGCCCAAGGCCCCTCCCAACGGCCGAGTATTTGCCTTCAAATATCATCGGTAGAAGACTTCCATTTTTAAGTTAAGGGGTCCCGGATAAAATCCTTTATTAAGGGTGAATTTACCCTGCTGAATAATAAAGAACAAATAATTAAAACCTTCCTACAAATGCATGAAATCCGTAGAAATAGAGAACCCTCGTAGGATCCTGGAACTACCCGAATTATCTTCACGACACCATGGGAATGCCCTGGGGAACGCCCCTTGTTTTGGGAGCATTGGGGAACCGCTCTCTACCTTGGGAGCACCCCTAAATTCCTATACCAACCCAATTAAACAACTTTAGCAATCACCGGGCCAAGATGAATGAAATCCGCCTCCTATCAGTTTTTCATCCGATTGCCACCCTGGTGTCTAAACAATGATTAAACATTCAATGGGTCCCAAGGTCCATTCTCTGCGCCTCTTCCACCTACTCCCAATATAATCTGATTAATTTATGCAAGTAACCAGCCTAGAACAAATTTGGAACATGTCATCTTCTACCTTCTGGAACCCCTACCAGGATTCTCTCCTCCCTGTCTCTGGGCTCTCTCTCTCTGCCTATGGCATCCATCCGCGAGTCGTGCTTTCACAAGCCCCGGGATACATATCAAACTGATGGCTTCAAGCGGGCCTATCCAATGGTACCAACCATTTCTTATCTTTTGTTAAAACACGCATTCATTCCCATGTAAGAAGAACACCAAGAGTAGTGCACAAGAAATCAAAGGCATAGGGAGAAAACCCCCCTTAAAATACCCGTACCAGGGACCAGCAGTGGTTAATATGAAGATGTTTTTTTTTTCGGCGGACGTTGGGCCTGCCACACACTGGTGGCGCGGCGCTATTGGCGCTGGCGCGGGTCCCGCACCAACTCCAGCTGTCCAAACCGACAGGTAAAAGCTGGAATCAGGGGATCCGAACGGGATTTGGAAATCCCCCACGCTTCTTAAGCTTGCTGCACAGCCCTACAGCCGTGCAGGCCTGACGCCAGTCACCCCCCCCCCCCACCCCACCCCACCCCACCCCACCTTCTCGTGGTTCGTGCTTAGTTACACACAAATAGCCAAAGCTGGCTATTGACCTAGGTATAAAGGCCCATCACCATGTCCCACTTAAATCCATCATGCCTGAAAAAGAACAACCCATCCCCCATAACATGCCAAAACCTTTGGGGTTAGTCAAAAAATATACTAGCTTCTTCAAGAATAAGGTCCCCCAAGCTTTATATGGGCTATTGGGGGCCCAAACTTAATAGAATCAAGCTCTGAAAAATTGTGTTGGGAAGGTGTTTAAAATTCCAGCGACCTGGAACAAAGAAAAATTACACTTGCCAAAAAAAAAATCATTCTCCCTAACCTTCTTTGTTTTCCCTCTCTTTCATGAAGGAAAATGAAGTCTAGTGGAGAGGACAAATGAGGTTTAGACATAGTTGCTCTAGGCTTCACTCCTCTCAACTTCAAATGACAAAACTAACATTCATATTGACTCCAAGCTTGAACTAAGTTAACCCTTGCATGGTTAGTCTTGGAAGTCAAGGGTTAGTGGTTCATCAACTTCAACAACACAAAAGGCCCAGTGGCCAAGAATCCCCACCCATTTTAGAGCTACTCCACTGCATGGATAACACTGTAGGATTATCTTTCCACTCTTAAGACAAAAAGCAAAACAAAGAACAATATGACAACTCCTTGGGCCTCTTGGCCACTAAGGAGAGTAAGTTTTCTCACCTTCCCAAGCTCATACTACTCTCTTGTTAGTAGGACCAAGCTAGGGTTAGTACAAAGAACTTTCAACAACAAAACACAAAAGAACAAAGCAAAACTTTGAACAGAGACCAAGAAACCCTCTCTCCATCCTAGGGTGCCTTCACTTGGCTAAGAGGACTACCAAAACCTAGAGAAAGGGATAGAAGCTCACCTCTCTTGTGGGGATTGTTGCTTTCCTACCTCATCTTTTCTCTCTAGGGGCTCGTCACCCCGGTTATCAGCGTCATATCCATCAGTCAGAGTCAGGTCATGTTAGACCTGACGCTGACAGGACCTCCATCACGTCAGATTCCAAGAATGTTCTCGTAAAAAGAGTACTAGATAAAATGTTGTCACTTAAGCAGCCACATCGCCCACACGGTGGCGGTGGCAAATATATTTTGAAAAATAATAAAATAAAAACGACCGCCAATTCTGGCGGTGCTTTATATTTCGAAATTTAAAAAATAAAAGCGACCGCTATATTGGCGGTTGCTTAATTTTTTTTTAAAAAAAATTGGCGGTCACCTAATTTTTTATTTTTTATTTTTTATTTTTAAAAAACGACCGTCGTATTGGAGGTCGAATAATTTTAAAAATATAAAAAAAACAAGCGGCCCCGCCATAAGGCGGTCGTTATATATATATATATATATAGACAAGCGACCGTATATATATGAACGCCTTAATTTTGAAAATATTAAAAAAACAAACGACTGTCATATGGCGGTCGCTTAAATCTATAAATATATAAAAACAAGCGTCGCGTTCGTTATATATATATATATATATATATATATATATATATATATATATATATATATATGACCGTCACACCGGTGGTCGCTTAAACTTAAAAATATAAAAATTAAAGCGACCGTTGTACTGGCGGTCGCTCTATTCTCAAAATATTAAGAATAAAAGATCTCATTGCCCCATCAGTGCCTACCATTATATATATATATATATAAACAAAAATAAATAAAAATAAATGACCGTCACACCGGTGGTCGCTTAAACTTAAAAATATAAAAATTAAAAGCGACCGTTGTACTGGCGGTCGCTCTATTCTCAAAATATTAAGAATAAAAGATCTCATTGCCCCATCAGTGCCTACCATTGTTGGACTAGTATCGTATTTTGAACACACCAGACTGGTACTGGTATATAGGCCTCCGTCCAATTGTGATACTAGGAAGGTACTGGTATTGGCCAAAATCTAAGATTTTGATACCATGGTGGTATCAATAATACATGATTAGTATGGTGTTTTACGGGTATCAATAGCAAGAGTTTTTAGAAATCGATACCAGGGTAATATCAATACTGGTAATACTGGTAATATCAAAAAAACTCTCACTTCTCATATAAATATGTACAAGCATGTTACTCATTGATATTATTCCTCAAAATATCCAGCTTCACATATTTCATCTTCCGGCCTGGTTTTTATTTTGCTTATTGAAAGCTGCATCCATATCGTGCATAGTGCATACTGCGCCGTCGATATTGATACCTAGGTTTTCCTGACAAAAATGGACCTGGTACTGGTACCAAGTACCAGATTTTCAACCACCTACCAGACTGGTAGGGTATCGTCCACAGTATTAGGAAGCACATACCAGGCCAATACGGATATATGCTAGGTAGTGGCATGAGGCGATACCAGACTGGTCTGGTACTTCATACCAGTATACATACCAGTATTGATACCAATTTCTTATCGGTATACCAGTCCAACACTGGTGCCTACTTCTCGTTTTCCTCCGCCCTCGGTTAAGTTTCGTTCAGTATGTACCGCGCGGGGTCCTTTTTATTTCGGTTGTCTTGTGGCAGCGAGCTTGTTAAGTTAGACTTGTGTGGCGTGGAGTGCAAGACGGTGGACCATCCATGCGCCGAGAGGGCAAGCACCCAAGTGGGGTGACGCACTCCCATCGGGGCTCTACAGTTGTTGGGCTCCGGACTTGAGCGTCACAAGACCACAAGTGTGTAGAATTAGCGTGTTGCATATCAGCTTGTATTTTTCACAGAGGTCCGGAGAGATCATGGAGGCAGACAAGCGCACCAAGCTTACTAACACCTGCACCGATCTTTCTAGATGCTGATCAGAGAGTGCACGATATGCATATACAATCTTCTATTCTTGCTGGAGCGATCGTGTGGCAAATCGGGGGTGCGAATGCGTTGCATGCGAGGGTGCGGAACATTGAAGCATGTGCTAGACGTTTTGGGGAAGTTAGTGATGTAGGCATCAGCCGAGCGTGTGATCATGAATCCTGTAAATACTGGCTACCTTCCGCTTGCATGTCGGGTCCTCCTTTTCTCCCTTTGAGCTTGATATCAATTGCATGAACTAAGCATGAACATGCTTTGGTTTGTTCTTTGCAGTCACGATTATGTTTGTGAGCTTTTCCAGGCGGCGTTGGTGGAAATGGTTCAAGATTTTCCTTCTCACTTGAGATCCGCTGAAACAGCCCTGAATTTGGGAGCTGGTCGACGTGAAGTGTTCCTCCAAAGAGTGCAATCTTAGTTTTGAGAACGGAACCTGTACTCTCTGCGCACAATGGAGGCGAAGGTTGCTTCAAGTGGCCGGAGCAAGCCCGCGTCCCGATTCATTCTCCTCCTGTTGCAGCATACCCTAGGCAACATCAACATGAAAAGTGTGCTTTCAACAGTCCTGATCATTTGAGTCTCAGACTCTCATCCGCTCTAAGAGCCAAGATTGGGACCCTAGGTGCCGAGCTATTTCTTCGACAGTCATGTTTGAATGTTGAACTACAGTAGAACATGCCAGCTCGGGATAATTATGCAATTAGTTTGGTGCCACAATGCAATGTTCACAATAAACTTAGCAAGGAGCCTTCAATTACTACTGTTCACTTAACCGGACATGGAATGCATCTCCATGCCGCTTTTTCCCGAGGACAAGACGTGCAAGATCTAGATCCATGGATATGCAACCAACTGCATGATACATGTACGGTGCCTGGTTGGTAGAAACCTACCCTTAAAGTTTCAGGTTCTTAAATTGAACCTTCATGTATTTGAGCATGGGAATCTCCAAACTTAGCCTAATACCTCCCGCTATGCAGCCTTGTGTTGACCAGAAGCCCTTCACACAAAGTAGGATCTCCATCTTCTAGATCCAACTCCTGTAGTTGCTCTGCAGCCAGCTGGAAGATTTAAGCTAGCGATGCGGCATGGGGTGGGAGACTTCCTCAATTGGGTCGTCAAGAAGTTCATTATCATCCTTTGGAACGCTGGAACAGAAGAGACGGTCATGGATTTCATGGATTTCAAATCAGCCTTGTCGGGAAGAACGCCCTCAAGCATGCATTACAGTAGCGAGGAGAACTGACGTTCAACGACTCATGGCCTAAGGCTCCTAGGACCACCATATGTCTTAAACCACTTTACGACATCTTTGTGGACCCGGGCTTTAACAGAGTTAACAACATGTACAAGTCTTACCTCAATCCTCTAAGGCTGGTCATCTTCCTCCCTAAATATGAAGCACTCGATACAAGGGTGATTTTTTAATGGGTCATCTGAAGCCTCATCTTGAGATGTTGAGGCAATCAAAGATTGACACATGGCTATTCAATGAACTAAATCCTTTTGGTAGTCCAAATGATACCTTCTACCAGGATCCTGCAGTTAAATTCTTTAGATGCCATGACTATCCGTGGCCGAGAAACCGAGATGAAAAGGAGGAATATCTCAAGGTCCTGATGGCCCATGCCGCCGAACTTGGAATTCATAGACAAAATAACCGAAAGATGCGAGCATGGGAGGTCTTTGAGTTACTTATGTGTAAATGGGTGTTTCTCGTGACATCTTTATTTTGTTTCCCATTTACTTCAGTGTCTTTATCACCCCTTCGCAGATCCGACAGCCTAGATCTCCACCCGCGAAGGGACCCCACTTGATAATTTTTGAAGTGAATGTAGTGCTCTACAAAATCATGAAGCACCAGAAAATAGGTGCTGTTCCACAGTTCTCAGAATCCGATTACAGAATTCCAGCTTTGGTTGGGTTGGGTATCGGCTAAGATATAGATGGGAGATGTTGCCTAGTTCTTACTGTGCATCGACTATGAGATACATCCTCACAGCTACACTTTCTCCACCAAAACGTTGTGAGCATTGCAGTATACTACACACCAGACTATACCCCCTGCAAATCATCGGTTTCATGCACCCTTAGTAGCTAGACACTCACCCAGGGCTGACCCCACTCGGTCAATCATTAGCAGACATGAACTCCAGAATTGCTGACGATCAACTAGAGTTGTGTAAATGCAGCCTACTGTATCAGGCATGCTTCCAACATAGCCTCACAACCAGCAACAATTCATGAAAAGATGGTCTGCAACAAGAAATAAGGATAGGCAGAAGTTGGCAAGCCCCTCTCCCCTCATTGCCCTTCCACCAAAGGATAGGGTTTACGCAGGCTTGAGGATACAGTTGGCCATAACATGGCTCTATATACAAACTCCTTGAAAAGGTATGCACACTTGCATCCAAAAACATAGCTTTAGTTCATCTCCAGATTAAGTCAGCAACATTCAATACTATGCACTAAACACTAAGATCCTCTACATGTGCCCCAACTAGTGCATTCTTCCATTTTTCCCATCTATATGGTCCAAATTTGATGGCGACAAGACATTGAAGCCATCCGCAGCTGTCGATATGAGCAAGCCCTCGATTTGTGGATGCCAATGGCCTTCCTTCAAATCATTTTGTCCCTGAAACTCCGGTGAAATAACAGCCAGATTCAGTATCCTATGGCCTGAGCTGCATGAGAGGAGTGAGGAAGCAAGCAAGAGGCAGCATTCCTCCTTAGTGTCAGGCACAACAAACTCTTGAGGGCATGGTTCCATGCAAAGAATAATCTCAAGTGACTGTGGTCGCCACCTGGCAGAGTTTCAGACTGCGAGAAGCTCATCTGCTGTAGAGTAGTCACCAGTGGGTTCATTCTATTGTTGCTTGGGGAGCTCTATTATCCTGAGATTGCCCGGCTTGAAAGTAACTCACCAAAATCCGGTTACAGAATTGAAGGACATCCATTACAGACTGATACACAAAGGTAATTTGCAGGCTGCCTTGTTATACATACCAGAAATCAAAATCTTAATTTGGGTACAGCTATTGTAGCTTTTACCCGAAGTCATACGTGGCAACGAGCTGCAAAGCATCCTGAATATAGCCTAACGTACACTTTCTAGTATAGACCGTGGAGAATACTGACCTCTTGCACTTATCCTGGCATATTGTAGCTTTTACCCGAAGTCATACGTGGCAACGAGCTGCAAAGCATCCTGCATATAGCCTAATGTACACTTTCTAGTATAGACTGGAGAATACTGACCTCTTGCACTTATCCTGGCATCAAATTATGAAAAACAGAAATCAACTAGAAAGGATAAGGGAGCACAAGCGTACCTGGTGAACAAAGAGCAATTGGGGAGGTAAATCGTCAGGAGCCTGGGCTTGCTGCTTTTTGAGCTGAGCCTGATACTGCACCTCTTCTTCTGCATCAGCCTCTAATGCCAAGTCCCATATCCTGTGTCCACCACATCCGACCCAAACTTTCATCAGCTCACTGACCCGCCATCCCGGAACAGCTGATTGCAATGCTCATGGCTTCCCAAAGAAACCCCGAAGCCCCTGGGTATTAAGACTTGGTAAAGCGTTTCCAACAAATGCAAACATGGATTTGTGCCCCAGAACGACCTACACTTTGGTTGAAGTGCCCTAACAAATGGGCTATGAGAGAGACCACACACAGCATGCATGAGCCAAACACTGAGTGCGGCAAGGTGGAAGCAACAAATGGGAGAGCAGGTCAGTACGTTAGCTGGTGATCTGCTGAGGTGGCTGCAATCGTCGATGCCTCGTGTGGGCTCCACTCTATGGATGTGATAGGCCCTTTGTGGTACTTGAAATGTGCCACAAATGCATCGTCCTGTACCCATTCCAGTCCAGTTCCTCTGTAAGAATATGAACACAGGCTTGCAGGGTTAACGACTTTTGGGCTTTCTGACACCAATTAGTTGTCCTACATCCGGCAGTCTTAATTTGGATTGATTTGCAGTAATGACCAGGGTTAGTTCAACAAATTCTCATTGGGAGGATGTGTTGCAAAACATACATGACAATTCTAGCACCCATTTGTGCCATCCCTCATGTGCATTCATTCCTTCAGCACAGTACCCAATTTGTTAGAAAGGATGATAATAATCACTGCCAAGTTTTGTGAGTGAGACCGAAACCTTGAGAGACCGAAGATCCCAGATGCGGAAAGTGCCATCATCACAGCCTGTTGCAATCATGCAACTGGCTAACCTGTCCCTCAATGCCAAACCCCACTCCATCAGTCCTTCACCTTTGACTGCCTAAGCAGTTTCTGACCAACAAGCCCCAAAACCAACAACTGTTTGCACCCTAACTCCTGAAACAATTTTTCCAGTATTCATCCACTAGGTTCAACATGTTGCTAGTACCATTATCTGCTATCTGTCTAGATTTCAGCCTGATTGACTATTGCAGTTGACAGATAATGTGTGACTGGAGCACAAAACTCAGAACCTTTGGATATCCAAAAGATGGATACCCATGGCTGATCTAGAATCCTGCTGGGTCATTTCACACCCTTTTTGCACCACTGCAGCCCAACCACATTGGAAACTCTGTCCAAATTTCACAAATTTTCATCCAATCCAACCACGGAATGCCTGCCCATCAAGTGAATGGAGCCCAACTCAAAACAGAGCTTCTGGGTGTTCCTCCATAGAGGCACTGGCACCTGAATCATGGATGGGCAGGAGACTTGCCCTCAACCCATTGGCCCTGACAAATATCTGTTGACTTTTTTGAGAAGAACACCCAGAAATTCTTGGGGAAAGAAACTTCTGAGCACCACATTGGATCTGGGGCAAATTGCAATGATCATGTGGGACTGAGTTAACCACAGGAAGTTATGGCTGGTTCAAAGCTAATCAGAGACCTACCCTAGTCACTTAGGCCAGTAGCTATTGAGATAATGTTACTCCAGTTTCAGAAGGTCTACCATACATACATACTGCAGCTTTGCAGTCATTGACACAGCTGGATTACCCTGATTAAATGCCCTGATTAAACGACTTGGAACTGCCCTGGGTCTCTGCCAGCCAAAAGATGGCCCACATGCCAATGAAGCTTTACTTGAGTTGGTAATGAACATGACATGAGTGGAGAGAGCGAGTGTCACTGAGAGGGGGACTCGGGAAAATGACTTATTAGACTTCTGCCAAGCTCAGAGAGCTCAGGTCTTCCTTCACGCACCAAAACTTAATTTCAACAGAAAATTGGTCAGCACCTGTTCCACGAAATGACGTTGACATCAGCATCATGTGCCTTAATGGAGATTGCTGACTGATCACGTCTGCGTGTATCCCAGATACGGAGAGTCTTATCCACAGAGCATGAAGCGAACACATCAGCCTCCGTTGGACTCCACTGGTCCCCACATGTCAATCGAAACCGTCTATCAATGGTTGTTATAATCCTTCTCTATAGGGAATATCATAGCAATCACTCACAGGGAAACGGTACACACTTTTCTCTTCTCCCTCTTTTGGGTGCAAGGAATAGGGAGAGCAACAAGAACATTGATCATATCCCTGGCAAACCAAGAAATGCTGACAAATCTGGGTCAGCAATTAGAGAGTCTATCTCTTTGTAATTTTTGGGTGACAAAAATACGTCTCTCTCTCTCTCTCTGTTTTCCTGTGTGTATGAAGGCAGTCCAGGTAAGCAAGAATACCTGCAAGTCTTCAACACTGGCAGAATGACCTTGATAGGGGGTTTTCTCCACCGTCCACTTGCCTCCAGACGTCGGCTCCCACAAGTGGATTGCCTTCCTGCAATCGCCTGAGAGAAGCAACAATCAGTAAGCCATCCCTTGCCTTGAAACAAATCCTGCTTGATCTCTATAGAACCAATGAGCTTGATGTATGCCTGGAACCCACGTGGTTGATATTTACATGAATTGTTATTCTTTGAGAAGTCATGGAGGCCTGTGTTAGTAGTCAATAGGAAAGAAGAGCACCATAACAACGCAAGAAAAATCGGTGTTGACTTGGCTCAGCTCAACCAGGGCAGAGCAGACTGACGAGTGCCTAACAGAATGACAGAATACTGACTTCATATGTCAGTATGTAGTCTCTCCCAAATAGTAAGGTATATACTTCCAGAAGTACAAAGAGACATCAGATCAAAGAGGAAAATCAAAGTTTACCAGACAGAAGACGGCCCGGGGTCATTGGGCTCCAATCAAGGGCAAACCCCTCATCCTTATGACCTGTAAAAATCTGCAGGGGTGCCTGGTGTACTGTGTTGCGGGGACCTGAGCTGGGCTCTGCAACCCCAGCCGATAGCGAACCAACATGTGCGCCCATATCCCATACCTGCCCAGTACAAGTTTTAGAAGGGTAGAACTCTATGTGCTTGTAGACTTTGGAATGCAAAGGGCTGTGGTAGGATTCAAAGTGTAGTATCAAAGTTGTCAGTTCTGTGACTCATTCGCCACTCAATTATCACGGCCAAGTTGGAGAACACATAGAGTTAGCTTGCCTTGCGCCAACGGGACATTGTTAGCTGTGGATATATGTATCGCAAGTTTAAGAAAAACTAAAAATAGTCCAATGAGATATCCACCCTTGGCGATCCTTTTTCACATATTTGACACGTCATGGTTAGATGGCAATGTAAAAGGGATTAATGTGGAACAGTACTGACAGACAATTTGGGGAGCCGACTTGGCAAAGAAACCTCATGATGGTAGGTTCTAGAACACGTAAATGACAAAATACAACAAGGTAGAAGTGCTAATGTGGCCAAATGTGTAAAGCAGCCCTATTCAAGCATTCTTCTGTATGGCTCCTTGCATTCTTGTTGCTGCTCTTCTTGCTTTCTCGTTCTTGCCTGACCTCTTCTGCCTTGATGTTTCTTTCAATTGGTCACCAATGTTATTGTCTTGGCATATGAGTTTTCCGAATGAAAGCATTCTTGAAATTAAATGTCATTTGTGGTTCCTAAGATCATGAAGTGAAATATGTGAATAGGAGTGCCCCACTGAAATTGTTAACCTGCAGCAATGGCGATTAAGATATCCCTTCTGTTGGACTGGAAGAACATTTCCTATACGAGTCCACTAGTGTTTAAAAATAGTAAGCCTAGCAAATTGGCCGACCTGAAGAGAAAGAGAAGAATGAAGGGCAGTACCTGGACATAGCCAGAGTCACCCCAGGATGCTACAACATGGGGCTGCTGCTGCATGGCACGCACTCTATTCACACAGCCTTGATGCGCCACTAACCGTACCTACAGGAACCACACAGATTCACCATGAGCAAAGATGATTTGCGGAAAAGTGCATGACCTTTCACCCTATGAGTGCGCTCCAATGGGCAATCAGGCAGGGGAAGGGACCTGGGACAACTGCAGACACATAAATGATGGATGCGGACACTTCCTTAAAAGTGGTGAAGCCAGGAGTACCTACAGTGTGTCCAGATTGCCTGACCACTTGCCTACAATATGTCAAATGACGGATCGTAAGCATGACAGATGGTAGGCAAAGACAACTTCCAGCTTAATTCCCCCCTGGAGCAGTCATCTATTTACATACAGTCAATATAAGCAAACAGATGTTGCACCAGTCCAAGTTAAAGCCTCAACAAGCACAACACACAGAGCAGTTGGAACATTGCGCTGTCAGTCACAGAGTCTTGGACCATCAACTCCACTATCTGAGGCAGCGACCAGTCCCAAGTGACAAGTGAGTGACCACTCCCCACTGACTTCATCAGCTCGGGACAGTGGGTTAATCAGAAAATTATGCTCAAATTCATCGGCATACCATGGTCCAAATCTGCCGAGTTTGTGCCACTTTTTGCGGAAGTAGCAGGAAAACTCAGGCAAGGCTAATCAACATGGTAAGTATGTATACTTTAGCATGAGAATTATGAAGTAGGACCTGAAACTTGTCCTGAGAAAGCAAACTGTAGAAGTAATCCTTGTTGGAAGGTATTGAGTGGACTCGCTAGTTGAAATTTCAAATCGAAGTGCTGAAAAGTGAGTCTCTTTTGGAAACAGACCTGCAGAGAAGGTTGTTTTGACTGAGCTGGAAGGTCAGGTTGGGCATCCATGTCATCTTCGTCCTCACTACTGCTTTCGCTCTCACTCTCACTCTCATTTTCCTCCATGTCCTCAGACCTGAGCTTGCGCCGTTGGCCGGATATGTTTGACAATCGTACCACCGCCAATGCATTGCTCCCAGGCATATCCGCCTAAAAATCCAGAAATTGAATTTTTTCATTTCACATATCTCCTACTACCTGGTACTACAGTCTCAAATTACTGGCTCTCTACTCAGGAACTCTGACAGAGAGCATGCCAGTGGCAGCCTGTCAACTAGTGAAGTGCACCTTCCAGTATCTACAAGAGTGGGAATAGACAAGGAAAATACCTCTGAAGGCTCCAAGGCGGATAATTCCCCAAGGTTGCATTGTCAACAAAAGCAGTTGGTGACTACCAGAGACTATTCTGCAAGAGGTACCGACTAGAGGCAGTATCCAGAAACTGCAGAGGCATAAGGTGGATTTTTTTTCGAATGCCACTTTTGGCAGAGATAAGGTGCTACCAATTACACACAAGCAACTCGCAACTGCTGCTAGCATTCTACAGTATATCCATACTCGTAATTGGAGGGTTTTACTATTTCAAAGGCAGGTGTGTAAACCTGAGTGCCTGCTACACAGAAGAGCGAGTGAGGAAAATCTTTTCGCAAAAGCCCTAAGGAATCGCGCATGATGTCAAAGCTGCACCCGTCAGAATATCCACCTTCCTTTGAACTCTTGCTGAGCTACAGGTTTCAATTTTAATTTGATGACAGTAAACATGAATCAAACAATAAACCGAGTTTGCAGAATTGAACTGATATAACGTGAGCTCTTGAATTCCTCTGAATTATTCAACCACTTCACTAGTAGAACTACTGCGTCAAATCTGACCAAAATAGTCCAGGAGGAGAGATTTCCTCCTTCTGCCTTGCTAGACAGAGAGTCACTAAGAAATATACTCACATAGAATAAGGAAGCAATAGACTTGTCACCACGAGATGTACGTAGACCCATGAATGCATATGCACTGACAGGGACTGATTGTCATGCACACATAGCTTCTTTTTTCAGAAATGAAATGCATACCTGAGGAAGCAGATGCGTACCTGAGACAAGGCCAACCGAGGTGGAATGCATGCAAGCAATTATATGCAGTTGGGTCAAATTGCAGCTGCTCACCATCCTCCATCCCATCCACACCTGGCTGCCACACCTGCTCGTCATGGACCCACTTGTTAGTCCCCTCTTACCACTTGTTGCAGGGTTGGAATGAAGCTGACGAGTAGCCAGGGAAGGGTGCTCCCAACACTCGCTACTTTGCTACTGGACAGTCATCAGCTGTATCCTGCAATTTTGGGATAAGCTGGTGACTGATGGTCAATCAGTACACCCCTCTCCACGTACCTTGGTGGGCTGGAGGGTTGTCGGCGCTCGGCTCGTTTCGGCAACTACCTTGGATTCTTTCGCCTTCTTCTTCTTGGGATTCCGCGCCATCGTCCCGACCCTTGAATCTACTCTCCTCTCTGGGCCAAAGCAAAAGTTGAAAGGGAAAGGGAGAGAGAGAGAAAGAGAGGGACAAATACAAAAACTCTAAACCCTAGCAAGAATAGGGTTTTGGGCGTTGTACCCTAAATTTGAACGTCACAAACATTATAAATTTTCTGGCTAATTTTATGTACCCAAGTCGTTGGAAAAATAAAATCGACCAAAGACATAGGACATCTAGGAGTTTGTCTCAAGGGGGTGGTATGATGAAACCCTCCAAAGATATCTACTATTATGATATTGCTTGAAGGAGTACAGACAACCGCATTTAAAGTTTTGTAGTCATAATGTCATGACGCATGATATGGAAGAGGGGAAAGAAATGTACGCAATATATGGTAGTGCAGAGCTCAAAAACAGTATGTGTTTGACGCCATCAAACACTTTCGAAAGAGCCTATGGAATACCAAATGCTCGACAATTTTACTATCATCTACAACCCTCGACAAATCATCTACGAACCTCAACAAATCATCTACAACCATCGACAAATCATCTAGGACCCTCGACAAATCAACCACTAGTGGTTGTAGATGATTTGTCCAGGGTTGATTTTGTGGGCAAACAGTATGCGTTGGAATACCAAATGCCCATGTCTTCATCCCACTTGTTCAGCGAATATTCTCTAATAGATTCTTAGATCCTTCGAATTTATGCTTAGATGCTTTCATCTTTGATTTGTCGGGCATTTGGTATACGAAGGAATACCGTATGACCACATCCCTCAACAAATCAACTTAGTTGTTCACACCACTTGTTGACAACATGGGCGTCAACAACGTAGGTGGCGCCACTAAGGCAGGTGGCGCCATTAAGGTTCGTGGCGCCAATAAGGCAGGCAGCGCCAACAAGGTTCATGGCGCCACTAAGGCACGGGGCACAAACAATGGTGGTGGCATCACTAAGGGAGGTGGCGCCAACAAGGTTAGTGGCGCCACTAAGGGAGGCAGCGCCAGGTTGTTGGCACAACTTAGTTCAGATTGGCACAACCTAATTTCTGATATATATATGTAGAGGGTTTAGGGTCATTTGCATAATTCAAATATGATGAGACCTTGTCTTTAAGAATGTTGGACTATAACGTAATAATTTGATGATATTTAAAGAACAACTAGATCTAATATGTGGACGTATAATCTATAGTGTTCTAGTTTATTCGTATTACTTAGAATTTTTATATTATGAGATATGCAATAAAATATTGTGAGTAGCATGTAAGGCAAGCCAAGACATGAGTAGAGATATATCTGCTACCCAGAAGGAACGTGTTCTGGCCCTCAAAAAATGCCTGAATGTATGTCAGAAACAAATAGAAAACAACACATGCGATGACCATACCTTCCAAACCTACCTGGAAGCCCGCCAAAACCTAGACATGTTCCAGCTCAAGCAAGAGCAAAAAATGCGTATGCAAGCAAGCATCAACTGGTCAGCAAAAGGTGAAAAAATGTCTAAATACTTCTTCGAGAAAGTCAAACTTAAAAGGTCTCTCCAGAGGGTTCATGAGCTCTACTTGGATAACCAAGGCACTAAATCCTCCGACCCTAAGATTATGAGTGAGGCAGCGTTCAAACCACTTTGCCAAACTCTTCCAAGCGGATCCGAAGGAACCCCAGCATCGTGATTATTTGGATGAAGTGCTCTCGGCTGTGCCCCGTAAACTTCAGCCTCATCTGTCTCAGGATCTAGAAGCTGATTTCACTCTTCTTGAGCTCGGGAAGGCCTTAGACAAAATGAATAACAAAAAGGCCCCAGGTATTGATGGCATGCCAGTGGAGTTCTACAAGGCAATATGGCCTCACATCTCCCAGGACTTCTGCTCTATGGCCAATAGGATTAAATCTGACGGGATCATGCCTTCCTCTATGGCCCAAGGGGTAATAACTCTCTTGTTCAAAATGGGAGACAGGGCAGACATTAACAACTATAGACCAATCACTCTTTTGAATGTGGCCTACAAAATAATTGCCAAGGCTCTGGCTCTCCGTCTGCAGCCTCTCCTTCCCGCACTGATTAGAACGGGTCAGATAGGTTTCATTAAGGGGAGATACATATTGGATAATGTACTGCTAGCTCATGAGGCAGCTTACTTTGCAACTGCATCAGGACAGGCTCTGGCACTCTGGTTATTGGATTTTGAAAAGGCATTCGATAAAGTAGATTGGGGCTTTCTTCTTGACATTCTGGCTAAGGTAGGGATGCCCCAGACATTCCGTAATTGGGTCATGATCCTACTGCAACACTCTTCCATCTACACTTCAGGCTGCAGAAGAAACACTAGGGCAATTTTGCAAGGTTTCCGGCTTCAGAGTGAATTGGTCTAAAACCAAAGCCCTTCTGGTTGGGGATATATCCAAATTCACCATAGGCTTGGTACCCACATGGGGAAATGACTCTGGATTGTTCTGGCTGAAGGAGGGTGAACCCACAACTCTCTTGGGCCACACTTTCGGAATCAACCTCACAGACAAGTAGAGAATGGGCCCTACGCTGAGGGGGTGCTATTACGTGAGCCCGGAGGCGTGAGCCTGTGAGCCCAGGAAACCGTGAGCCCAGCACAGGCTCACGCCACGTCAGCATGCATACAGGGCCTATTTCCGCGGGTGTCACCTATTATCGCGGGTTGATCAGCCATTTCCAGGGAATGCAGACTGGATGTGTTACATCCATTGTATCCATCATTTCTATCCATTGCATCCATTTAGACGTTATCAACATACCAAGCCCCTGCATTGGAATGTAGCTACGTCGTGAGCAGGTGCACACTCACATCATCCAAAGCGGATCCCTGCGAAATCTTTTCTTACTCACCACCCTTGCGAACATGCCAAGTATGTGCGGGAGCATCATGGATGCTTACCAGAATTGAGAATGCCTGAACGCTCTTTGATCACGTGGACGTTAACATGATGGATTTACCAAGCATTCTTCTAGCAGGAATGGTTTGGAGACCAACGAGCAAATGATGGGAGAATGCTCTACCCGAACCAAAGACGTTTGTTTGTTTTTGCAATGCACACAAGCCTGTGAGCTCCGCAAAACACTAAATAGATTGAAGGAACAATCCGGGCAGTCCATGCAACCCCCATCTCCAACGATAGTTTGTTCCCATGAATTTAAATCCCACGCACACGTTGCAAAGAGGACAACAAGGACACACAACCATCCCATTTCAAAATTGGCCCCGGATAAAAGCACAAGAAAACTTCATATCAAGTGTCACAGTCATCAGAATCAGTATCGACCTCCTGTGCTATGTCATCCACAAAGATTCCGGCCCCAACACCACGTCTTTTACCACGGCCGTCAATGTTTGGACTGCGAGTGTCATGAACGGACATGCTTGCTGCGAGTGCCTCCGCATTGACAGGTAGCACGTAAGACTGAGGAGGACTTGAAATAAGTCCAAAAATGTGTGATAGCCCTGGAGGGTCAGTGGAAGCACGCGGACTCCTGCACAAGTCGACAAAAACCCATTTTGAACACAATGATGCAATGCACAAGTCCAACGAAGAGGATGTCTCTCATGTGCACTTTGCCTTAAGAACAGTGATTCTGGGTATTGAAACAACAATGCAAACATCCACAGGTTGAACTTACTCACAGGCAAAGTTAGAGTTCAGCTCCTTGTCGGAAGTCTCCCCTGTATCAATATCACCGGGAAGGGGCTTCGGAAGGACTTGAGAAGTGTGTCCACCCAAACCCATCAGGAGGTTCTTGTAAATCTCAACATCCCCTTCAATCCCAAAGAGATGTCGCGCACTGGCCTTGCAAGCATGGTACAAAGCACCTGCAGTGGAATAGAATGAAGGAAACAGACATTGAATACACATTTGGAACGGTGGGAAGTGCTGAAAGTGCAAGCTCAAACAAACCTCATGAAATGTGAATGTTGAAGAGATGAACATGTGCCCATTGACAAATCCAGAACTCTGGCGTCTGTGTAGGTGCAGCACTCCACAATTGTTTGAATGAAAGCCGGGCTCCTCTCCCTGGCCCCTCTCCAAGGGACCCCATTCCCCCTTCGCAAGCACACGTTGTTGTCCACGTAGTTGTGGTGCATGTCATCCGTGGGAGGATCTGTCCTCTTGTCTATGAACTTGCCCCCATGAGTGATGGCGAACTCCCTAATGACGGCTGGAGTCGTAGGTGGATGCACTCGGACGAGACAAACAACTTCAAACAAACGAGTCTGTGAACAGGACATCCACAAGGAACTAAGAAGCTTGAAAACCAGGCCCCTACATATTCATTTGAGCGACTTATGCAACTCCATCCGAGAACCACTAAGAAGAGGAATAAGAAAGCAGATTTACCATCTCTCCCAGACGATCCCCCTTCGTCAAGTACATGTTGTTCACACAATTCCATGTCTTCACGACCCTCATACCGCAGGCTTTCAAATAGCTGGCAAGTGCACGGCGACAGCGAAGGTCGATGGACTGGATGAGCACCAAAACACCTGCATCGGACAGAAAAAAAAATTGCAAAAGGAGAAAACCCACCACCAGTAGCACTCATTAAAAGCATTCCAACCTGGACAAGCACCCGATGGAGGGACATCCGGAACTGGCAACCCATCAGGGATGTCCAAGATGATGAATTCGGCTGCATATGGCTTCTTCTTCCCGTTCACCCAGGATTTGGTCATTTTAGCCTGCAAACAAGCATGCAATGGAATGCTCAAGAGGATTGAAACGATCCATGCCCACAACAGACAAGAAGCAAAAAACAACATGTACCGTGCCGAGGAACTCCACAATCCTCTCCCACACTGGTGATGGCTCGCCCTTGTAATCAGATTTCTTGGACTTCATCATGGCAAAGAACCCGACGTTGGCCATCTCCAACCTGGTAGGGCGAATGACCCTCGTGGGATGCTCCACTGCATGGTACGGGTCCTTGGGATCAACCACCCCCTTGTTCTTTCTCCCGGATCCCCTACCATGCAGTGGAGTTTGCAGGACATCCACCGCAGGGCCAGTATCTGTAACACTTCCCTGCCCACCCACCTGCCCTTGTGCCCCCTTCCCCCTACCCCTTCCTTTCCCCACACCACCAGCAACATCCTTTCCTTTTGCCTTTCTACCTCTACCCGAGGTATCCTGAGCGGGAGGCTCCTTCTCTGCAAGAGTCCTCAAATTTCTATCATGAATGTTGAGGTCGGCTGCTGCGGCGGTAGCTGCTATACGCTCATTCTCTCTCCTCAAAGACACCTCCTGAGCTGGGGTCTCAGAAGTAGGGCAATCCAAATACCAACCACAAGCAGAAAGATGGTCTGGGCCCCAGTCATGCAAGATCCCCGTAGTAAACATGGTCTGGTTGCCAGCAGGGACAAGCCAAAAGTCCACGAAATCAGGATGTTTGTCCAAGCAGTTCTCTGCCATGAGAACATACTTTATGTACCTACAGGAACAGAGACAGCCTCATTATACAATGCAATTATTGTCTCCCAGCTTTTCCACCACATCACGAAGACCTCCTAAAAGAGTATGCGGCACAGTACACTACAACCACCGCACACAAAATAGCCTGAAGGGCCCAGGGTGTGCACGTTGGTGTTACTACACACGGATAGAATAAATGAGTGTGCGGCACCGCAAACTCATATGAGCCAGCCTAAAACAGGTTGGATGGAGGAGAGTGTGTCTTTGCAAAATAAACAAGCACAATCCATTTCGCACTTGTAAAGGCATCGTTTCCAGGCTTCATCTCCTTTCTCTTGCTGGTCAAGCTCATTTGTTCAACTGATGCCACCCTCCTTGCTGAACTCTCTGAATAAACAAGATTGCCTCACTGTGGCTCTCCATTTCCTCATGTATACTTGGAAGGAGATCTTCGGTGCTATCATGGTGATCCCATAGTCAGCCAGCTACGTATGTAGAACCGACCGGGTCCTTTCCTCCAACTGCAAAACAATTCAAATGCAAGAATGAACCCAAAAACAATCACAGCCAATGTAACATGGAAAGAGAATGACAGAAAAAACGAAAAGAAAGTGACACAGCAAAGGACATCATACCTGGCTCCATTAAGTGGCCTTGTGAAGCCATGTGTCCAGTGCATTGTCACTGATAGGAATGACACGCTGGGTCTTCTTCTCTTTCTTCAGCCTGGGGAACATGTGGGTATCCCTAACAGTGGGATTGGAGTTCCATATCTGTAGCCACTTCACCTTCTGTTCTGAAGACACAACGGCGGTAGACAACCTGTGTAACTTCTCCTGGGCCATCTCCGGCTTGCCTGGCTTGTTGTAATGGTTTTTCACCTTTGAAGAAACTGCGGTCCGAATGATGGGTCGGCAATTCTCAATTGCTTAACAAAAGCACTAATAATAGTTCTTCTTGTGGCGGTCATCTCTTTCTGGATGTGACTCTCAACCCCCTTTGCTGTCCTTCTCTCCTCAGAGGTAGAACTGTAGTATTCCAGTTTGTCACGCTCTCCTGCATCTGCAATGTCTTGTTGTAAGGGAATGCACGAGAGTTGCATCAACCCAAGGGCAAGGGAAACAAACAGAAACAAACATGTGGAAGCAGGAATATCGAAAGGCCAGATGATGGAAGATGTATCTCACGGCGTACATATACTCCATGAAAGCCTCACGGGTCAACAAGTACCACGTTTCTGATGTCTTCGAGCTTTCACACTTCTTGTACGTCTCTACTGAAAGGATGGTCTTGAAGTTGGTCAAGGGCATCTACCCGATCATTTGTATCTACCAGACTCGTTTTGACATTCGATGTCTCCGTCCCTCTGCAGAATGATGTGTGAAAGTCAGAATGAAATTGAAGAACCGTCAACAGAGGACTGGAACAAAAGAACCACGGAACCACAACTGGAACATGTACAATGATAAACCAACTTGTTCACATCATTCATTGCCGTCAGAAGACCCATCATGTTCCCATCACAATCCAGCACCATCGATCGAACAGAGTAATGCCACTCTTCCTCCTGTGAGTGCAGCCTCCCAATGACAGCCATCCATGCAAGCAACCGGTGGTTGTCATCCCATACGTGAAACATCTTCCCTGATAATGCCTGGGCTGAAGGTTTCCTGGAGAGAAGAAGTTCGAAGGATTCGTTCACCTGTCTCCAAATGGGATCCCAGGAGTCCACGATTGACTCATCCACAAGGAGCTCATTGCCTCTGGAATCCCTAGTAGAAACGTAAAAGACTGCGGATCCATCCAAATACCCAGCAACAAACTCGGCCTCCAGCTTCAGGATGTCCTTGATGAGGGGTGGACGAACGACGGGCGTGGAAACAAACCTACACAGGGGAATCTTCAACCTCCCACCCGGGGCAAGCATACTTTGCACCACAAGCTGAGAGTTTACCTTCTGACTACCCAGCATCTCAGCGGCTTTGCTTTCATAGAACTCATCGTCCACATCAACAATGATCTCCTTCCCCTGCCCCGAAGGGTTCTCATCCGCCACCCTTTGCATCTTCTCCTGTAAGGTTGTTCATTCAAATTGATATAAGAGAGAGGCAAGAAACGATGGTGTTTTGAGCATGGCAGACAGGCCTGTGTGCCCCAATCTCTCATCAAAAAACAAGCAGTGTGGTGGCCGAAAACAGTGTGCGTTGCCGCACACTGTTTCAGCTTCCAAATAGGGGTGTTTTAAACATGACATTTGGCCCTATGTGGCACATTACCACATCAAAACACAGGCAGAGAGGGGGCCAAGAAGGGTGCACCAACAGTGTGCGTTGCCGCACAATGTTCGTGCTTCCAACTATGGGTGTATTGAGCATGCATACTGGCCCTGTTTGGCCCAATTTCACATCAAAAAACAAACAGAGAGGGGGCTCAAAACAGTGTGCGTTGCCGCACACTGTTTGAGCTTCGAATAAGGGTTGGATTCAACCTACCAGAGTGACCCTCACAAGCCCGAATTTCACATCAAAAAACAAGCAAAAAAGGGGGCTCAAACAGTGTGCGTTGCCGCACACTATTTTAGCTTCCAATAAGGGTGATTTGAACATGGCATAGTGGCACTGAGTGGCCGATTTTCAAATAAAAAAACAGGCAGTGAAGGGGGCACAAACAGTGTGCGTTGCCGCACACTGTTTGAGCTTCCAATTCGGGGTGGATTAAACCTACCAGAGTGGCCCTAAGGGCCCGATTTTCACATCAAAAAACAAACAGAGAGGGGGCTCAAAACAGTGTGCGTTGCCGCACACTGTTTGAGCTTCCAATAAGGGTTGGATTCAACCTGCCAGAGTGGCCCTAGGTGCCCGAATTTCACATCAAAAAACAAGCAAATAAGGGGGCTCAAACAGTGTGCGTTGCCGCACACTATTTTAGCTTCCAATAAGGGGTGGATTCAACCTACCAGAGTGGCCGTATGTGGCCGATTTTCAAGTCAAAAAACAAGCAAAAAAGGGGGCTCAAACAGTGTGTGTTGCCGCACACTGTTTGAGCTTCCAATAATGGGTGGATTCAACCTGCCAGAGTGGCCTATGTGCCCGAATTTCACATCAAAAAACAAGCAAATAACGGGGCTCAAACAGTGTGCGGCAACGCACACTGTTTGAGCTTCCAATAAGGGTTGGATTCAACATGCCAGAGTGGCCCTCTCTGGCCCAATTTCAAATCAAAAAACAAGCAGAGAGGGGGCTCACAACAGTGGCGTTGCCGCACACTGTTTGAGCTTCCTATTCGGGGTGGATTCAACCTGCCAGAGTGGCCCTATGTGCCCTATTTTCACAACAAAAAACAATCACACAGGGGGGCTCAAACAGTGTGCGTTGACGCACACTGTTTGAGCTTCCAATAAGGGGTGGATTCAACCTTCCAGAGTGGCCCTGTTTGGCCCCATTTCACATCAAAAAACAAGCAAAGAGGGGGCGCAAAATAGTGTGCGTTGCCCGCACACTGTTTGAGCTTCCAATAAGTGTTGGATTCATCCTACCAGAGTGGCCCTAGGTGCCCGGTTTTCACATGAAAAAACAAGCAAAGAAGGGGGCTCAAATAGTGTGCGTTGCCGCACACTATTTGAGCTTCCAATTCGGGGTGGATTCAACCTGCCAGATTGGCCCTATGTGCCCTATTTTCACAACAAAAAACAATCACACAGGGGGGCTCAAACAGTGTACGCTCACTGTTTGAGCTTCCAATAAGGGGTGGATTCAACCTTCCAGAGTGGCCCTGTTTGGCCCCATTTTACATTTAAAAAAAAACAAGCAGAGAGGGGGCTCAAAACAGTGTGCGTTGCCGCACACTGTTTGAGCTTCCAATAAGTGGTGGATTCAACCTGCCAGAGTGGCCCTAGGTGCCCGATTTTCACATGAAAAAACAAGCAAAGAAGGGTGGATTGAACCAGACAGAGATGTCGTATGTAGGCGATTTCCATATCAAAAAACAAGCACAAATGGGGTCTCAAATTGTGTGCGTTGCCGCACACTGTTTGAGATTCCAATCAGTTGTGGATTGAACCAGACAGACAGGCCCAAATTGACTGATTTTCACATCAAAAATGAAGCACAAAGACTGGGTCTCAAACAGTGTGCGTTGCCGCACTCTGTTTGAGCTTCCAAATAGGTGTGGACATCACTTGTACCTTTTTTTTTGTTGCTCCAGAAGACTCCACAATCGCCGGAGACCCTTTGCGCTTCGGATTGCTTTTTACGCCGAGCATGTTCTGGAACATCTCCCCCATCATCTTTTCCACTATCTGCTTCTTCGTGAGGCCAGCATCAACATCATCTTCGGCGTCCGACTCTCCCTCGGATGCAGTTCCTCCTCACCTGTTCTCGGAAGTATGGCGGGCTGCTGTTCTTCTCCAGAATCCGGCTCTTCCATCGCCAAACTTTCCTCTTTGCCCTCTTCTTCCTCCTTTTCCTCTTCGTCTACTCTTTCCATCCTCATTCTATGTCTGGCTCTATTCCTGTTCCTAGTGCTTGTAAAGTATAACGACTTCCTTCTCTTCCTCCTCCACTGGAAACAAGGGCTCCCCACGCTGCCTCTAGAGCTCTCCAGTTTGACGTTTGCAACAAAGGTTACTTTGGCATGTATCCAAAATAAAAATTGGACATTGTTAACCGTATTTGGATGCGGGTGTCATCATTGTGTGCGAACGGAATTCATCCATTTCTGCGTCTTTGAATTATCCAAGAAAAAAAGTGGTGGCACTTCTAATGCCGTTGCATGTACTTGTGATATATGTCAGATGTACTTCGCCGGCTACCAATACATGCCAGCCTTCTTGCATTCTTTCAAATTCGGAAGTGCCGTAAAAATCTATTGCTAGTTCAATTTCGAGCAGTACTTGCATATTTGCAATAATTGTGATGCTTCACATATGCATCCACGTATGTTGCACTGCCTACCTTGCGGTTTGCATTTCGTCGTCACCGTCGCAATGGGGTCATTCGGTATAAAGGTTTGTATCGGCAATGGTGATGTGTTGCACACATTCGTGCGAGGTGTCCCCCGGAGTGTCAATGTTTGTGCTGCGCTCTTCTGGCACAGCACAACCTCATTAGATTCGGGGTTTCCTATTTACTGGTCTCCAGGGTCGTTGCCGTCTTTCCATAATGGATGGTTTCATGTCATGTTCAGGGTTTTCTTTTCATCCAAATACATCACGGCTTCTTGTGGCTTCTTGTCTTTGAAAACAGTTTTTCTGGTTGGTGTCTCTCAGTGTGACTGACTGCGAAGTTCGGTACAGACTTTCGCCGTGCATGTCATTCTTACATCCATTGCATGCATCGCCCGCAGTCTTTGGGTCGTGCTACCTTTATTCACTTCAGTTCGTTTGGGGTGGATCCCCTTTCGAGAATTGTGGACTATCAGTTCGGGGGACCCTTTGTGGATCGCAACTTTGGGTCAGTGTAGGAAAACATGTCCAAGGAGGGAGATAGACTCGCTCGATTTCATTCCAATGAAGGTAGTCTTCCACTGACTGCCACTGCAGATGAGGATGGGTTTGCAGTTGTTCATGAGGATGAGCTGGTTACAGTGTTCCCTCTGGAATTGGGTTCTCTGCTTGTTAAAAAAGAGGTGTATGACGAGGATGGGAATTTGGATTCTAAGCACTTGGAGAGACCATTGGTTGGTGAGTGTGGAAGGAAGTGGAGAGTCCTTCCAGGCACATACTGGGTCCTTGGAAAAGAGAGAAGACAATCAGCAAGATCAGTAGTTACCCCTGGCACTGCAACATCGGTCGTGCAGCAGAAGGGCACAGTTCATGTGAAACAAGAAGTGAGCACATCCACTACATTCGTGACTCTTTCAGACTCGTCCTCGGAGGATGTTTCTGAGATTCCTCCGCCAGTGCCGACTCCATTCTTGGATGATGACGAATTGCAGGAGATAACGAGTGTCATTCCGAAATTGAAAGCCCTCGCAGGGGTGCCTGGGTGCAAGAGCGAACTGCGTTTTGTTGATTGGGAGTCCCTTCGGGTGCAGCGGGTTCAATATATGCCTGCAGAGTTTGATGGGGATCTTGTTTGAGCTCAACCCTCCCACATCTTCTAATGGACTAGCTGGGCTTCTGCAAGGCATGGACAAGAAACATGACAAACACCCTTGGTGCAGGACAAAAACATCGAACATCCACAACGACATTGGATTGAAATTTTGAAGGTCGGTTTGCGTTGGGCATTGCAAGTGCGTGAATATTTCTTGCCCTTGCCTGAGAAACAGCGCTAAACCAAACGAAAGTGAGTGGGAAGGTGTGCCCCTGAATCCTACCCCAGGGCTTGCCCCTCCCAAGACCAATACTTTTGTGTGCAGGTTCTGCAAACTTTCCCCGTCTTGTGTTTCTGTGTGCCACACTCGTATGTACCAGGTGGCACACCGATGCAAGACAATGACTCGTGCCTGCATTCATATGGGTACACACGAGCATCCTGTGTCAAAAGGAAGTTACAGGGATAGCGTGGACATCGCTAGAAATCTACTGAAGCAGGAATTCCACAATGCCCCTTGTGCAACACCTTCTGCTATAGGCTATAGCCCTTGCATCTAGCAAGGCATTCCTAGAAAAACACATACTGGGTGAAGGGGATGCGACACAACCAATGTTGGATGCAGATTCACTTGATGTAGTGATGGACCATTTCTCCGTGTTGAGCTCTCCCAATATTCGAAACCAGGTGAATGCACTCAGAATGGGCACAGGCAGTGCTGGATTCATGGACAACATTATGGACCTCAAACAAAGGAGTCACTATGAATTCATTCAAAACAGTATCTTCCCTGGCCAGGGCTCATCCAAGGTGTATTTGTTCAAGATGTCCATAGTGGGCGAAGGCAGTGGTGTGAGCATAGTCCGCCGAATGCAACCTGGAGGAGATTTGGCTAAATGTTGGTTAATGTTTGATTACTGCTTACGGGTGAAGGGTTGGATAACCATGGCGTGCCATGTGTACGATCCAGCGTACCAGCATGTGCTCTCCATAGAAATTTGTGATATGCAGTGGAGGACACTGAATCCCAGATGCTCATGTGGAATTCGCTCCTGGCCGTCATGCAGCGCAATGGAATGCAGAACACAAATTTTGCGGGCTTCATGGCTGATAGTGCACAGGCAAATTTCAATTCAGTGCGGCGCGTGTTTGGTTCGGGGGATCCTAAGGTCCCAATGGAAAATAGGGAGCGCACATGCCTCTTCCATTGGAGTCAATCTCTGGCACGTCATACAAAGCGTTGCATTTGCCCTGACCTCTAGTTGGAGCACAGAAGGCTCTGCCTCAGGTACAAAAATGCCACCTCAATGGGAGAAGCTGAGAGCACTTACCAAGCAATCCGGGCTTGGTGGTTCTCCTCTGGTGCTGCTACTGGTATCCACCTGAAGGAGTTGGAGGACTGGTTGGTTGTCTGGCACTTCAGGTACAGACAGTGGGGAGCTTTCATGACGACGGTAAGCCTCTTCAATCCCAGAAACATAAATTTCACTTTGCATCGTGCCTGTTCGTTTGGGGTTGTTGGATTGTCACTTGCAGAACCTCTTCCATTTTCTTTCGTTCCTCACATTTGCATGCAATGCCTCCTGCAGGACATGTCCTTGGAGGACTTGGCTGACATGCCATCCTGTAATTTGGCGGAGACTGTTCACAACGCGTGGATGCAGCAGTCTACCAAATCAGGACGTGACTTGTATGTGGCCACTGCTGATGACATGGTGCGGGCACTTACACAACAAACCAGATACCGCAATTTTCTGATGGGACAGGGCGGAGGCAAGGGCCTTGATACGACTTTGTTGATGCTAAGGGCTGCGAGTAGGTCCGGAGACCCATTGAAGATAGCTAGAGCTCTGAACAGGTGCACTGAAGGCTCCCCTTTGCAATCCAGGGTCCCCCATTTGGAAGGCGAGGAAAGATTTGGATCATGCAAAAGGAAATTGAACACTCCTCCAGAGTCAGATGGAGATTCCCATCGGCCGGACAGGGTCAATTTCTCTGTACCAAAGGTGTCTCCGGTGCAGACTAAGTCGTGTGCCCGCCCCTTCCTAGGTGGGTCCTCTTCCAGTGGAGCAGGTGCAAATCATGCAAGCACAGCAGCAGGAATCCCATTGGAGGAGGTGGTGTCCATGAATCAGATTGCATTGACAATGAGTGGCATATAGAACGCACCCCACCAGGATCTAGAGTGGCTTGCATGGCAATTCGGACCCCCTCTTTCAAGAAATGCAAATCAAAAATATGCAAAGGCTCCAGGAGGACTCCAGCTCCAACATTCACAGGGTTGTTCCAACCTTATCATAGTGGGGAGTCAAAGGACCACAAGTTCTGGTTCTACCTAGACGATATGGCACGATGCGTCAAGGGAACAGTTCGTCCTTCGGTGATAATGAAGCCCCCTCCCCCCGCAATTTGGCCTGTGAAACTTGGGACGTCGTTGTCATCAACCGAGATAAGCATGCTGGAAGAGGGAGGGTTCCGTCTTGCACGGTCCCGGGTGGTGCCCTCATGCACTGTGGGCACAGATGTGCCACATGCTCCGGCAATGCCTCCACCCGGTGCCGACTCCCACCCAACAAAAAAAGATGGAAAAACAGTGTGTCGTGTCGCTTCGGGTGCAGATCACGACTGCAAGATGGAATCGGCTAGAATTTTGCAGGCTCGGGTGACTCGTATCACCGAAGTCCCTGCCCCGAATATGGACGGATTTACATAGTGTTGTCTATTGGCTCAGTTCTTCATGGCAAAGAATATCAGGTTACCGTGGGTGTCGCGCACCTCACTTCGGTAAGCTCCCCTTCAAGTCATAGTTACTCGCTTTGATGCGCGTGCCTAACTCCCAACCTGGCCGCCGGGCCAACTTGGAGCTTCGGCTGCTCACCGGGGCATAACGGTCCCCCTTTGATCTCCCAAAGAACCCTCCATCGATTTGGGCCCAGCGGGAAATTCCCTTTGGTAGTTGGCAGTCCGGAACAGCTCCCCACTCTTTGGTCGCTTTCCGGCTCGCTCGCTTACTCACTAGTTTTTGGTCACCAATGGGCTTGCACCGTTCTCGGGGTTACTACTCCCTATATATACTTCTGTAGCTGTCCGCGGGGGTTTCACAAACAACCATGCCATTTTATGGCGAACCACCACGAAAACCCTCGACTCCCGGTGGTGAGTCGCGGTGAGTCTTGGCCCACTCACCACGACCCCCTTGGGCCGTGATGAGTCCCAAGACTCCCCACGACTCCCACCACGAGGTCTCCACCCCATGGTGAGTCCTATGCCACCCCCACTAAGTCCCGCTTAAGCTACCACCACCCCTTGTGGAGCCACCCCCACCGCAACCCGGTGTGCGGGGCTCCGCCTAGTGAGCGCCTCCGCCTCCTTGAGTGCCTTGGGCACTCAAGGGTGCTTCAGCCCCCATACCTATCGCTGCTACTGCCCCCACCACAGGGGCAGCCCCTTCTGTGTCCCGACCCCTTGCCCTCAAGGCAAAGGGCCGCGACACACACCCCTACCAACAGGGAGTCGATGTCCTCATCGACTTGTCCATTTTGTAGAAACGAACATCCAAGTTGTGGCGTCCCACATCAAGGAGTTTGTGTCCGCACCATGGCGTCCCATGGCAAAAAACCAAACCCCACACTTGACTCTACTCTCCACTAGCTAGTTCGGCCGACTTCCTCCAAGTCCCGGCCAAGGGTGGAGCCTCTCCAGCTCCTCCCAGTGCACTCTTCTTGGCCTACTTCAAGGCTAAGGAACGATCCTCCCCGAGGATCGAATCGCCTTACTGCAACAACATTGCTTGCGACCGCTCATGATGCCGCTTTTGGCATCACCTTGAGCAAGGGTTCACCTGGAACCCTTTTTGACTAGGAAGATAACCTTGAACCAACCGTGCGCCCCAATCACTACAATTGGGTCCGCCTTGGAATGCTGGCCTGAGGTACGGGAACACGCCGAAGCCGCACTACGACTTCGTCCCGAGGCTACACGATTATAGTACGTGAACGGAAGCACGTAGCTTCCGCGTTAGCCCGCACTACAAGGCAACCCCCTCGGTAGCGCAGTTATAGTACGCGCACGCGCCAGGTGCGCACTAGCACGTGAACTCCCCAAGAAGGTGCAAGTTTCCTTGCCCCTTGGATGGGGGTCACCCGATTTACGCAAACACACGATTAACCCAATTTACCTCTCCCACTTTTATAAGCTAGCATGCATTCTACACACTAGCCAACCATACCATGCATCACCATACCATGCATCACCATTCCAAACAAAATAGGACGCACAACATTTGGAAGCCATTTCATTTATAGCACGTTTTGTACAATACAAGTTTTTGCAATCGGATTCCTAAGCTAGCTAAGCCGGGCTAAGCATGCATTTCCTCCCCCACGCTCCAAGGTTGATGTCCCCATCAACGCTTCTTCCGCTTTTGAGGTCGCCCTTCGAAAGCTGCAACCGCCTCGGATGCGTTTCCCATTTCTGAGGCACGCACCCAAGATGCCTCCACATGATGATAGCCCTTCCATTTGACGAGATACTCCGTTTCTCGGTTCTTGAACCTCCTCGACTTAAGTATTGCCTCCACCTCGTACTCAGGTTCATTTTCATGATCCAACAGCATAGGTGGCGGACGCAACACTTGATGCCGATTCGGACGCGCTTCATCTTTGAAGTAAGGCTTCAAAAGGAGACATGGAATACTGGGTGCACCTTGCTGTTTGCCGGCAGCTCCAATTCATACACATCCTCATTCATAACCTTCCGAATGCGAAAGGGTCCCGCATACGGAGGTACGAACTTCGGACTCATTCCGGAGGTAGTCGAAAATTCTTGATGTTCAACCAGACCTCCGTGCCTGCCTCAAACTTCACTTCCCTCCGCTTCCGATTCGCCTGCCTTTCATACCGTTTCCTAGCTTTGGCAATGTTGTACTTTGCGAGCTTCAACAAACGCTCGCGTTCTTCCAGTACCGCCGCTACTGCCGGTTCCTCAACGTCCTGGGCGGCCCAACTTGTCGGCACCAGAGGTGCTTTTCCATAGACCAATACAAAAGGGGAAACTCCCGTTGCGGAGTGTTCTGTGTTATTATAACAGAACTCTGCCGCGTCTAAGTGTTCCACCCAGTCTGTTTGGTCTGCCGACACGTAATTCCGCAAGATCTGCTTCACTACGGAATTCACTCTTTCTGTTTGGCCGTCGGTCGTAGGTCAGAAGGCGGTGCTCATCTTCAGCCTCGTCCCCATCTTCTTCCAAAGTGCCCTCCAAAATTTACTCGTAAACTTTGGATCGCGGTCCGAGACAATATCCTTCGGGACTCCATGATGCTTTAAGACGTGGGCAAAGTAAAGTCGCCCTGTCTCCTGCGCCGTTGCCGTCTCCTTGGTGGGGATGAAATGGCCCATTTTACTGAACCTATCCACCACCACCATGATTGCATCGAATCCTTTGACAGCGGCATAGCAGTCATGAAATCCATCGAGACGCTTTCCCAAGTCCCCTCTGGAATCGGCAAGGGTTGTAACAGCCCCGCTTGCTTTTTGTACTCGCTCCGGTTTTGTTGGCATGTGGTGCATGTCTTAACATACTCCTTTGCCTCCTCCCTCAGTTTGGGCCAAAAATACTCTTTCTTCAAGAGTGCCGCAGTGCGATTGGCTCCGCCGTGGCCCGCAAGCGGGCTATCATGGCATTCTCTCAAGAGGCTATCTCTGATCCCTCCCTTCGGCACGTAGAGACGTTTTTGCTTATACCGGAGCAGTCCATTTTGCAAGTGGAACTGCGATTTAACCCCCATCCTCAAGTCCTGCATCACGGACTTCGCCAGCTCATCCTTCCGGCAAGCCTTTCGGATCTTCCTTTGGAGCGCCGTCTCGTCCTTGTACACCAACAAGAGCTGCTGCTTTCTACTTAAAGCATCGGCCACCACGTTGTCTCGTCCCGGTTTGTACTGGATATCCACGTCGAACACCGCCAAAGTATCTTGCCACCTAAGTTGTTTTGGGGACAACTTGGGCTGCGTGGCAAAATACTTCACCGTGACATTGTCCGTGAACACCTTCACTGGGTTGGAACCAACATAGTGGCGCCAAAGCTCAAGACAGTGCACCACCGCCTTCATCTCTTTCTCGTGCGTCGGCCACCGTCGCTCCACTTCATTCAGTTTCTTACTTTTGTAAGCCACTGGACGTCCATCTTGCATTAGTACACCCCCAATCGCGAAGTCCGACGCATCTGTATGTATCTCGAATGGACGATCGAACTCCGGGATTTTCAAGACTGGAGCTTCCGCCATCCGCTGCTTCAATTCAGCAAAAGCTTGGCCACAAAAGGTGTTCCATGCCCAGACTTTAGATTTACACAGAAGGTCTGACAGCGGCCCCGCGATTTGGCGAAATTTTTCACATACTTCCGGTAATAGGAGGCGAGTCCTAGAAAGATCGCACTCCCGGGACCGAAGTCGGAGGCTCCCAGTCCAAAATTGCCCTCACCTTCTGTCATCCATTTGATCCCATCCTGTGTAATCACATGCCCCAGGAACTCCACTTTTGTGACCCCGAATTTGCACTTTGAAGCTTTGGCATACAGCTTCCCTTCCCGCAATTTCTGGAACACCCTTTTGAGGTGCTCCAAGTGCTCCTCATTTGTTTTCGAATACACTAAGATGTCGTCGATGTACACGATCACAAAGTTATCCAACCACTCCTGGAAAAGGCTGTTCATCAGCGTGCTAAATGTCGCTGGTGCATTGGTGAGCCCAAAAGGCATCACCAAGAACTCATATGAACCATACCTTGTCCTGCACGCGGTTTTCTCCTCATCTCCTTCCGCCACCCGAATTTGATGATAGCCGGAGCGCAAGTCGATCCGGCTGAAATACTTCGCTCCTGCCAATCGATCGAAGAGGTCGTCGATCCTTGGCAAAGGGTACCGGTTTTTTATAGTCACCTTATTCATAGCCCTGTAATCGACACACATCCGCAGCGTCCCATCCTTCTTGTCTGCAAATAGCACCGGGGCTCCGTAAGGTGACTTACTCGGCCGGATGTACCCCTTTGACATTAGATCCTTGAGCTGAGTCTTCAGCTCGACCAACTCTCTGTGGCTCAACCGGTAGGGCGCCTTGGCAGGCGGTTCCGATCCCGGTATCACCTCAATCTTGTGGTCAACTCCTCTTCACGGTGGCAAGCCGCTTGGCAAATCCTCCGGCATCACATCATGGTATTTCTCCAAAATCCCCTTGATCCAATCTGGGCTCGGCTCTCCATCGCCTTCTCCCTTCACTTCTCTAATGTAGAGCAAAAACTGGGGCTCGTGTGCCTCCTCCACGGCCCACTCCCTTGCTAACAGAAGGTTTATTCGCCCTCCCACGAGTTTGGGCGTTTCCGAAACTCGTAAGACCTCGCCACCATTCCAACATGGCAGCGTGACTACCCTCTTGCGGCCATCTATGACCGCTCCGGATCTGCTCAAAAAGGTCATCCCCAAAATGAGATCCACTCCATCGATCTCGCAGACGGTGAAGTTCTCACGTCCCTCCCAACTCCCCAGTTGAAGAGGAACATCGAACGCCAACCTCGTCGCCAATTGCGGTTCTCCTTTGGCAGAACGCACCTCAATAGAGGCCCCTACGTCAGTTGTCGGGAGTCCCAGCTTTTGTGCCATTGCCAGTGTCATGAAGGAGCGCGACGCTCCTGTGTCCACCAACAATGACACGTTAGTTCTGGATATTATCCCATCCACGAACAATAACTGACTCCCTTTACGCAATGCGCTAGTTTCCTGATACAACTCACAAGAATATTTGCCTACCTTGCAAGTCCTCGCGACCACCGCTTCCACCAAGCGACTGATGGTATCTTCCGACAGCTCCGTGGTTGCCCGAGTCATGTTCAATTGTCGGGGTTTCGTGCACTTCTTGGCCATGTGCCCGGGCTCTCCGCAATTGAAACACACTCCATCAAAGGTCGCCTTCTGTCCGCCATAAGCCGCTCCACCCGCTTTTTCTTTCGAAGCACCGGGTGCCGCCTTGACGTGTGAAGGCCCTCCCTTCGATTTCCACGTGCCATTGTCGCCGCGTGGCCTATCCCACTTCTTTTCCGGTCGGAAGGAGTCACCTTCCCGCCGGGTCTTCTTGTGGTTCAGCTCCCTACGGCCTTGTCTTTCACCCTTAGGGACATCTGAGAAACATTCAGCCCTCTCAATTGCCTCGTTCAAAGTCTTAGGTGGCTTCTCCTCCAACTTCCGCCTGGCCCATGGGGCCAGTCCCGCCACAAAGTTGAAGACCATTTCCGGTTATGCCATGTCCGCGACTTCGAGCAAAAGCACATTGAAAGCCTGGACATATCCCCGAATGTCGTCTGTTTGCTTCAAATTCCTCATCTTGTCCCGGGCAAGCCAGGACGCGTTGAGGGGCACAAACTGTCTCTTCATCAATTCCTTGAACCCACTCCAGTTCAAGGTTTCCGGGCTTGGACCTTGGTCGTGAAGGCGTTTCTGCCACCATTGTTGAGCATAGCCCCTCAAATAGCTGGGAGCCACTTCCACCCGATCCTCGTCACTCAACTTGGCCGCCCGGAAGTACTGCTCTAGCTCCAAGAGCCAGGTGTTGAGTGCCTTCCGATTTCGGACGCCCTCGAAGGTGCTGGGTTCCTTAGGCTCCACCTTAAACTTTGCCTTAGTGGAAGTGGCATTAGCCGCCTTCAACACGTCTTTCAACGTCCCGCCAAACTGCGCCAACAACTCTTCCCAAAAAGCTGTCGGCATGGGAGGCATCTGTTGGTCTGTCGGAGCTCTCAGGGATTCCTCGGGCTCCAACTCCTCGGATTCCTTACGCTCTTGAGCGGCCTCGTTTTCAGAAACCTGCGTCGCTTCCTCAAACGGCCGCTTCGGTGACACGTCGCCCCCATCGGGCTCACCAGGATCATCATCTTTTGGGCCGTTTCGCTTTCGCTTTGGCTTGCCCGACCCCATGATGAGGCCAATCCCAAGGACGATCGCGTACTGAACTCTAAGCTCTGATACCAAGTGTCGCGCACCTCACTTCGGTAAGCTCCCCTTCAAGTCATAGTTACTCGCTTTGATGCGCGTGCCTGACTCCCAACCTGGCCGTCGGGCCAACTTGGAGCTTCGGCTGCTCACCGGGGCATAACGGTCCCCCTTTGATCTCCCAAAGAACCCTCCATCGATTTGGGCCCAGCGGGAAATTCCCTTTGGTAGTTGGCAGTCCGGAACAGCTCCCCACTCTTTGGTCGCTTTCCGGCTCGCTCGCTTACTCACTAGTTTTTGGTCACCAACGGGCTTGCACCATTCTCGGGGTTACTACTCCCTATATATACTTCTGTAGCTGTCCGCGGGGGTTTCACAAACAACCATGCCATTTTATGGCGAACCACCACGAAAACCCTCGACTCCCGGTGGTGAGTCGCGGTGAGTCTTGGCCCACTCACCACGACCCCCTTGGGCCGTGATGAGTCCCAAGACTCCCCACGACTCCCACCACGAGGTCTCCACCCCATGGTGAGTCCTATGCCACCCCCACTAAGTCCCGCTTAAGCTACCACCACCCCTTGTGGAGCCACCCCCACCGCAACCCGGTGTGCGGGGCTCCGCCTAGTGAGCGCCTCTGCCTCCTTGAGTGCCTTGGGCACTCAAGGGTGCTTCAGCCCCCGTACCTATCGCTGCTACTGCCCCCACCACAGGGGCAGCCCCTTCTGTGTCCCGACCCCTTGCCCTCAAGGCAAAGGGCCGCGACAGTGGGGAATTTCCTTACGTGCACTTGTCCGGATTTTAGAACGATGCGTGAGGGCGCTCTCGGCATGAGAGGGAAGTGGGTCCCCTACAAGCATCAATATTACATATACCTTGTAATTATGTGCTGCGACGGTAAGAGAGACCAATTCATTCAGCAAGCCACACTAGGCTACGGAGAAGTCATCACCCTTCTGCAGCGAGACAGCTCACGTAGGGCTCCGCCAGATTCTCTGTGAACACATACAAGCCATGCCCACTTCCCATGCTGGTTTCCAGGTTATCGTGTGAAGACTTTGCATTTAGGACAAACACATACATTTTGTTCACGGAACCAGGGCAAACGCACATGCCATTCATTGTAAGCGTCTATCTGTGAATCGAAATAAAGTGTGTCAATCATTGTGAGCTCAAATCTGCCATATTTTCATATTCCTTTTTTTGTGTAGGCATTGCAGACATGGTGCATGGTGGCCCCCTTTGTTTTGTCCACGGTAATAGGCCCCCTTCCTGCAATCCTCGCCTATAGGACCTGCTTCTCTAGCAGATTTGTGCCGCTCACGCTTCCCTGAAGCGTGAGCTCAGCTCCCAGGCTCACGAGGCTGGGCTCACGCCGTAGCTACGCTGACAGCTCTTAAGAGACAGCCGGCATATTGGGCTCGTGTTTTCTACCATAACAGGTAGAGCTCTCATCGCAAATCAGATCCTCCAGGCAGGGATCTGGTATTTCGCAGCCATCTGGAAGTCTGACCCTGAATTTCTAGGAGAGGTTAAGAGATGCATCCGGAACTTCATTTGGGGTGCCCAATCGACCACCCAAAACAAGAGGCCACAGGTCTCATGGAAGCAAATCTGCCTTCCAAAGGAAAAAAGAGGACTGGGAGTGCTCGATCCAGCAAGTCAAATCCTGGCACTCTTGGGAAAATGGTTACCAAGGTTCCTTGGGCCAGAGGGGGGTTGGTGGAAATTACTGGTTGGACAGGCTATCTCACTCAGCTCCCCACTAAGTCACACCCAATGGAGACCGTCTATGAGGTGGATAACTCAAGGGTTTAGGCACAAATCCATTGGTTCACCCCTTTGGGTATCAATCTGGGAAGCATGGAATAAATTTAGACCCTTCCTACTCAAATCAGAACCTACATCTTTCCAAGAGACAATGAGGCAACACCTCAATCTCAATGAGGCTACCCCATCCCCCTTGCAGCGCACTCAGGCCAAGAGGTGGGCAAAGTGGGAAACCAGAGGATACTCTCATATTGCCCACCTGTGGGCAAGCTCCACTGAATCCCTTCAAGCGGCCCTGGGTGCAAGAAGGCTAACATCCGGCATCGACTCCATTGTCACAAATATCCCAAACTCCTGGAAACTGATCATGCAAAATGGTCAACCCCTGCATTCTCCTCATAATTGGGTTGTGGCTTCTGGAAAACCCTACTCAATAATGTACATTACAGAAGTGAAACATGGCATACTAACTGGCTATGCATTCAAAGCGGATACCTTTTCAAGGTTCTTGACACTCTTCTCAAACACTACCCAAAGTCTATGCTGCACAGATGCCTTGCCGGCAAGAATCTGCCTGTGGTCCTCCCCTGCCAAAGATTTCAACCCTTCTGCCCCGGAGGGAACTCCTTTTCTTTGGCTTCTCTTTGTCTCCTTTGCCTGGATTGGTGGCATGCCTCTCCAGGACCTGCAAATAGACCCTGGAGAGTGGCAGTGGAAATTTGGGGACACCAAGTGCAGATGACGTCGTTTCTGCCCCAAGTGCCCCTGAAGGAACTGATGAGGGCATGTTGCTGCTCTGGGTGTTTGACGATGCCTGCACGCACTTTTTCCCAAGCAAGTTTAGTTGCTATGGTAAGATCAAAAAATATGTTTGTGAGTGTAGCAGTGGCCGTGGAGTTGACATTATCCAAGGACCAGGAACATCTGGCTTTCCATAGATGCCATAGAGTGTATCCCCTCAAGGCTTCATAGACTGGACAGTCATTTGCTATGGATTTGGTAGTCCTGTCATAGTTGAGAAGTATTACCACCTGGTTGGAGGGGAACGCTTCCCATGAAGCACTATAAAACGAGTCAATAAATGGCCATAACAAATGGGGTGCCTAACAATGAATGAGGCATTTGTTCCAGTGTCTCGATGGTCCTTGATTGACAGCATGAGCAAAGCAGGGCCTCCGGGAAATTGAGAAAGTGACCGACCTTGAGCACCCTGTTTGCTACCTGCCAGAGGAAGGCGCTAATTTTTGCGGGCTTAGATTTTTCCCAAATGAGTTTCCAGATGTCTCCCCAATTTTACTCGTGGAAGTATTCATGCTGCCATCTTGCGTTCCATTTGCCCGGAAGGGATTTGGCATTTGCAAGGGCCCTATATGCCTTCTTAGCCGAGTAAGCGGGAGATTGTGTCTGGCCTGGGGAAATCCCCCCCCAATGGCAACACCACAGGGCCCTCCTCTTCCGCTTCTCCTGAGTTTGATAAGGATATCAACTGGAAGCATGTGAAGACGGGCAAAAGGACCAAGCTGCTCTACAGATAGATCTCCCCTCCTCTCCAATTCTGCACTTAGATTTTCTTTGCTCTCTACAATGGTTCTTTGCAAAGGAGATCTTCATCATGGAGAGATTGGTCCCCATTGCTTATCTACTATGCACTAAGTAGCTCCAGAGCCTCTTCAAGGCTACAAGCATTAGGCTTGTCCCACGTTATTTCTGCTTTCTCGAAACTAGTTTCAGTCATCGGTTTCGGTAATTGGTCCTGCAGGAAGGTTCTGCAGTACAGTCTTAGTTCATCGGGACATCCGTCACGCCCTGTCGTGTGTTAAGCCTTATGGCAGCCTTCGGGCATCAAAGGGTTTTAATTTTTTTCCCTTCAATAATTCAAATAAAGCTCTGAGGCTAAGCCCTCTTCTCCAAAAAAATTAAAACAAAAAACAAAAAAAAACACAAAGGGGTCGAGATTGAATTAAAATCTATCCTATAACAGCCTTATTAAATCATATGAAATATCACAATTCAATGTTCACTCTTACAGGAGTTTTCTATTATTATATTGGTCATTTCTGTATACAGAGTCTCATAAGTAGAATATTTTCATTGTCCTGCAATAAGTTATTTTTTAATTAAAGATACAAGGATGTGTGAGACCGGATTATAAAAAAATAACAAATTTATTTTAAAATGCAGATAAGATTTCATAATTTAATATTCACTCGTACACGCACTTGCTATTATTATTATATAGATCATTTATTTGTATCCCATGAATTCAAGAAGATTATGAGTAACCTATGCATAGGATGGATGCATAGGAATTGTGATAAAGAACAATTGGATCTAATAATATGTGTGCACGTATACTCTATAGTTTTATAATTGGTTCATAATACTTGGAATTTTTGTATTGACAGATATACAATGAAATATTTTTAACGAAAAATAATTATAAATATGTGACAGATCCAATTAAAATCTATTCTATAACAGCCTTCTAAAATGCATATAAAATATCACAATTCCCTATTCTTACATGTACCTTCTATTATTATATTGATCATTTATGTGTACATAGTCTCATAAGTAGAATATTTTTCATTGTCGTGCATAAGTTGTTTTAAATTTTAAAAAAACACATGGATTTGGGAGATCAAATTGAAAAAATGAATAGCAAATATCATTTTAATATGCATATTCGATTTTATAATTCAATATTCATTCTAAGTTCTAACATGCACCTCCTATTATTATATTGGTCATTTATGTGTATCGCATGAACTCAAAAATATCCTGAGTGACCTATACATAGGCTGCATGATTTAGAGACGATGTATAGATATATAGTCAATGCATTTCTGTACTTAAATACTTATAAATGTTTGAAATATTGTGTTCGTAAAACTTAGAATGTTTTGTATTGCTAGACATGCAATGCAATGTTCTCAATAAAAAATCACAAGGATGCGACAAACGATAAAAAATTATATAGCATCATTTATAAATAGGTATATAATAATTTAATCAGTTATACAATGTACATGACACATGTACCCCCAATATTATGTAGGTCATTTATAATAAGTATATCATATAACCAAGATGAAGTACTTATACAAACAAGCAACATCACAAAATATATATATGTATATATATTACAAATGACAACATGTCACTTGTAAATATTGTGTGCTTTTTCTTCATGGAGTTATCGTCTCCTCCACTAGACTACACAAAGCAATGCCCACCTACCTAAATCCCAAAAACAATGTTTCTTTGCACATGGAAGTACTAAAACCCAAAAGTAAATGAATGGATGGGGTCTACATATATCACATGGCTAGGAATGACATACAGTTCAATTTAAAAACTCTTCTTCAATTAATGTTACCTTATGGCCCTGTTTAGGTTAATTTTTTCCTCTATCTTTTTAATTTGAGTAACTCGACCTTTGTCCCGTTTGGATGGAGTTGCATCTGATTGATGCATCTGGAGTTCTCGTGTTGTCTGGACATGTCACAGCTCTCTAGCACTTATGGAAAAGCTGTTGTAAGCGTGTCCAATCCCATAAAAGATCCACCGACCACAATAGCTTTGCACATGATTTTTGTTTATATATTTGTTGAAGGAGATAAAACGAGGGATGTGTGTTTTGCATCTATTAGATTAGATATTTTGAAAAGAGACAATCAATTTTTCTTCATGATTTCAACTCCTCGTGGGACCGGTGCAACATCCTTTGCATGTGACATTCTGATTCACACGCAGCTTGGTCCTCCAACTTTCTGGACGGCTAGAGGCTCTCATATTAATTTGTGGAATTCTTCTACACACCCCGGCGACAAAATCAACTAGAGACTTAGGCATCGTACAAATATGAACTGAAAACCACGCTGCAACGTGGCGGGTGGTAGTGAAAATGCATTTGAATTTTGAGCCATTCGTAAGAAACGCTTGATGTCTGTCACCTAATCCACTACAATGAATTATTGAGGTTAATAATTCTATGTCAAGAAAATAATTAAAAATATTTATGAATTCCTTTCTTCTATATATAAAATATTATATAGCATCATTCATAAATACATACAAGACTTAACAAATTCAATTTACATAACGGCGCCCAGTTCAACGTGGACAGGAAACTGGAATTTAAAGAAATTAAATAGAAGGGAGCATAACATGGTACATCGGCTGCACTCTTTGAATTGGAAATTAACTGCGAAATCAGACCATGCATGAGCCTATATACATAAGATATTACGGTTTATTGTTAAGGTGTTGTGCAGGTTGAAGGGTTGATCTGGAGCTTCATGATAGGTGAAGAACCTACCTTGAATTTGAGGAAAAAACAACAGCTGTTAGTCCAAGAATCCGGAAGATGGCTAGGTTGGAAGAACCTGTCCCTATATTTCTACTTCGCATCCCGGAGCATACTGGTATAGCCCTCACCAGCAGTAGTGTGGTCAAACAGCAGTTTCAAAACTCACTGCTTTTCTGTTGATGAATCATGCATTTTGCTCTAGAGCCTGTGTGTACAGAAAGAGACCAAAAATGCACAATTCATCAAAGTGATAGTAGTGTGCGTGGCCACCAGTCTTGCAAAGTACAACCTTTTTGTACTATCCGATTCACAAAACTCCGCTGGTTGCCTGCCCACAAACTGCTCCATTCCAGGGAACTTCTACCAGCACCACTCGGGATGCCCCAATCCGTGAAACTCCCTTCCTCGATGCCTTTGTAGAAGCGCAGTGCACATGGTCGGCTGATATAAGTAGCTTCTCCCCAACGGCTTCAGAAAAGACCACCAGATCAAGGACCCAACGCTGATTCATGGCATCTCTGCCACTAATTGAAGGCATCTCTGCTGTTCGGGTCCGTGCTCAGAAAATAATGCAGTATAAACAACAAATGACACACGATGATGGAGGATCCACCACTGAATGAAGGCATCTTTGCAGTTGGCCAGGTCTTTTCTCCAAAAAACATGTAGTATAAAAAACAAATGGCACACGATGATAAAGGTGCTTTGGATGTTAAATGTGCGCAAGATGATGTTTGTGCGGTGGATGATGTCGATGGATGATTGATGATGTCGGTTGATGGATGATGGATGGATGGATGGATGGTCCATGGATGATCTCAGGTGATCATCATGATGTCGGTGCGTTGTATGATGCACATGCGCTGGATGAAAAACGTTGACAGTTAGGGTTTTTACAATGTACATGTACCCCCCAATATTATGTAGGTCATTTATAAGTATATCATATAACCAATAAGACCTTATATATAACCTCATATAGCAAAGGTTGTCAAAGTTGTAGACGTTGTATACATGTATCATTAATATACAATAGACAATGGTAGCAATCATCGGCACCTTTGTTGCTTTGCCCATTCGAATTGGTCGGATCACGTACCTAGCATCTTGGAGGTATGCCTGGCATGTTAGTTTTTCTCCTATGGATGATATATCTCACCTTGCTTGATCCATACATTCTTGTGTTTGAGGCATCTACATATTGAGCTACAAAGAAGTCATGATATCGACCATTCTTTATAATCATTGCCTTCTTGACTGTCACTAGCAGAGGAATCATGACAGTCTGTTCGTATGTTGAGATTAGTGATGGTGGTTACACTAGTATCACATTTGCAGCTCCCCTCTCAAGAAATATTACAATTTGAACTACTTTGACAGTCACACTTTCTGCAATTAAATATACCTCTTATGCTTTGGAGCAGGAAGAGAGAATCCCAACCTCACCAATAGGAGATTGTAGTCACAACTATGGCAGTTTAATAGAAAAAATCTTACACAATTAGGACGGATTGTATCATGTGGGATCAATGGCCATAAGGCTACTGCATGTACTGATGTGTGAAGAATTTCATCTACCAAGGGACTTCACCAGATAGTAACCTGTTAAGCGGTAAACCACTGATGGTACGCAGGAATGAAGGAAGATGACGTGCTGAATGGTATGATAAAGGATGGTCTGCATTAGTTTGGCATGAGAGTCTGTTTTGATTGTTGGATTTTGTAGTAGTTATCCATGGAAATTTTTCTCCAATCTGTTTCTAGCAAAGCAGACAAATGGAAGGGGAAATTGAGGGCAAATAATGAGGAGATGGGTTTCCGAGAGATGTAACATTGTAGAGTAGGGGCATCTTTGGAATATGATGACAATGAGCTCAAGGCAATGCATGCAAGCCGTATGGAGGCTCCTTTAATGGAAGGAAGCTGATTGATTCACGGTATCTTATAGTTGCTGGAAGCATCTCATTCAATACTGTCTGAGACTGTCTTGCAAAGTTCTACAATCCTAGTCATTGTGAAGGTATCTATGGATTTACTTGCAGTTTTTCCGAGATGCAGGTGCCTTGATGGGTGGTTGGTTGTTTTGTTTAGTGTTGGTACAGACTTGATGGTTGTTTTCATACTCTCTATGAAAACCATGGGGAGAAAAAGAAATCATTTTTTAATGTTCGCCCACGAGTGTGTAGGGAATGCTGATTATTCCAAACTAGTAAACGGAACAAGTCTTTACACTGAATGGAAGTGCATTGGAGCCTTTTGGAAAAGTCGGATTGTATTATGTCATATTTTTCTTACAGGTAGAATAAGATATTCATCATGCCCAGTGAAGCTGGAAGTTGGGTCTGTGGCCTAGATAAAGTTTCAAATGAGATTTCGCATTTGAATAAGACTAAGAGGGACAGATCGGGGTTTTCAATAACCTTGAATCGTATCCGCTATGCGTCAGCCCCTCGTAAGTTGGCACATGTATGCTTTGCGAAATGTCCTCTTTAGTGCACATTACTGTTGCATTTGTAGTTGAAAAATATTGTTGTCTACCTGAATGTGGTGCTCTGGTACTAAACGATGTGTAGACAAAAAATGCGAGATATCAACACACAGCAATCTCTCAAGTGCCTCCAACTTGAACTTGGGGATCCAGTCCTGACTAGTGTATTTGAGTGATTTGGCAGGTTTGAAATGAAACGAGTAGTTCCACTCTATCATGGGCTCGTGAAGTTTATACAAGGATCGTCAATGCGGCAATCAGACGTAGAGAGGGTGTCTGCAGCCCGAGCCACGGCCTTCTTCTTGCTTTCCAACCAAGAAGCTGATGTACTATGCTTGCATGTGTTCCTTGAAAAACATTCTCTGCCCACCAGGGTTCCGATATTCATCTGTCAGAGCAGATCCTATGAAGTATTGTTTGTCAACAGATATGGATTTGCCACATGACCTTTGGTTAATGTCACTAGGGCATTCTCAAGCTTATTGCATTACATGTCAAGGTCTGCAAAACAAACAGACCTGAAGCAGGGTCCATGGAGGGTCTAAGAAAGTCCTAGAGAACGATGACACTGCCAGAATATTGGAAGATGTTGCAGGACCCAAAGGTGGAGGATACAGCTCAGATATTGAAAGCATTGGCTGTGCATCGTGGGGACCGGGTGCGCATCATAATGGATTTCTAGAGCCAGAGTCACATCTAGCGCAGTGTGGGATGAGACCCAAACTGGGGGGGATCGAGTTTATCTGCCCTGTTCAAATCCACTACAAAATGCTATCTCGGAGGTTGGATTCACTCCTTTCCTCTTTTCCAGTTTGTTGCAGTTTCAGTTAAAGAAAGCGAGTGGTGGAATCTCTGAGTCATAAGAATCTTCTATGTTTCCAACAATATGTCTCTCACTTCCACATCTTAAACCAGGTGTTTGTCTACCACCACAATGCTAATGCAAAGCACAGTTTACCACTCTCTGCTGTGTCCCTTGGCCATCCTATAGATGTGATTATGTCGAAGATGTAGTACTTCAAAGGTTTTTGAATCGGGGAATGTCTGAAAACTTTTTTGGGTCGTCTGGGCATGGAGTGGATATGATGAACTTTTTCCCTTGTCTGATGTCTTCTTGGCTTGTCTCTTGCAATTGTACTTTATCCCAATTTCAAAATTTTTATATGACAAATTCTGAAACATTGCAGTAAATGAAGCTTTGATCACAATCTTGAAAGGGAATTTTACAGCATATGGCCCATTGTCTCCTTTTTCTGCGCCTGAGTATGGTGGGCTTAGATGCCAAACACAATCACCTGACTTCCTGATTAGTATTTACGATATCTCTGAAGAGCTGACTTCTGTACCCTGTGGATATGTGGTTGGTTCTATGTTGTTCCACTTGTGTCCCTTGGACACTCACTCAAATTGAACAAGTTTTTCTATAGAATCATGCGCGGCCTAAATAGTATCGGCACCTTTATCTCCCTCTCTTCTGAGGGCATTGGGGCGATTCTAGGTGGGCTCCCACAATTTACAGGTAGAGACTAGTAAGTGGGAAAACTCGCAGCCTGAAGACCGCCTATGGCCACTAAGGCACCGCGCCCAACTGATGCATCAAAAGTGAGGAATACTTCTTCCTTTACTGCCCTCTTTACTATGAGATCCTTAAGAAACTCCACTGTCTGTTCCGTGAAACTCAATCTCTTACAAACTACTTCCATTCTGAGCCACAGAAATGCTTTCCAGCCTATTTGCACAAACCTTTGACCCTCAGGCGATCCCTTGAGTAGTAGTTGCTTTTGGGCTGCTTCTGGCTTCACACTCTATCTTTTATTCTCTTTATTGTTTGTTGTTTTCCTTTTGTCCCACAAGCTGTTTGAGCTTTCTGCGGTTGATCGAAGTTCCATTTCATTTCGTTTCTTTCCACGTTATGTGACTTTCTAGCTCTATTTCTTTTCGTGCTCAAGTATGGGATCATCTATTATTGGAATGCTCAAACTATGTCCTGGGTGAGTCTTCCTGTGTTGATAAAAACTCTTGCACCCTTTGTTGCTCCCTAATGAAGTGAGTAGGGAGTTACAACTGCTGGTCACGGTGATAGAGATAGTTGATTTGGGTAATTTGACCTGCTCAAGTTATTAGATAGTTCATTTTAAGGTTTACTCCTTTATTTATTGGTTCTTTATCTATGTGAATTTCCTTGATGATCAGTCTTGGTTTTCATCTTTGAAAGCTTTTCCTTACATTTGATGTGGCTATTTCGTTCTATCTTTCTTAAGGTGAGTTCACAGTTTCCTAGGCTCTCACTCACTGGAAAGGTGTTCCAACACATATGCAATAATCAAATGAAGGACTTACCAGGATACCTACTGCGTTCAACAAGAGTACATGCACATTTTGGATTTGTTAATTTGGGTCTAATAACGAGTATCCATATATTTGCCCTGGGTAAGTTAAGTACGAGTTATCGAATACCTGCCAAGTGCTCTTAGCTAGAACGTGCCCCGTTTGTGCAAACTTGATGTTTTCTCCGTAATGCTTGAGATTTGTGAAGAGATCGCAACAAGAGAAAGTGGAGGAGGCTCACAACCAAATCCCAATACAAGAAGTTCCTTGCAGCCAGGGCCTGTCTGGCCTCTTCCCACAATCGCAAACATTGTGTGGCCATCTCCCGATGATGAAGTTCCTTTTTGGAAACAAAATAACCCAAAACAAGGTAATTCAAAGGCAGTTGCAGTTGGCATGAGCTCATCAAAGGGCATATGTCTGGATAATGATCTGGCATACATAATACACATGACATCGGAGAAGGCCCCCTTGGCCAAAGTGGGGGGGTTAGGGGATGTACTAACTGGTCCTGCTCGGGCATGACTTGAAAGGGGACATAAAGTGGAGGTGATGCTACCTTTCTATGAGAAGATACCTAAGGATGAGATCGAGGGCCTTGTTCATGTCGTCTCATATTCATCATATCATAGGGGAGAATTGGGTGCCCATTCACATTTATCGTGGTAAGGTCTTGGGAGTACACATTCTATTTGGAGCCAAACAACCAATTTTTGAAGGGGTCACAAATCTATGGAGGGTCTTATGATGACCTGGAAGCATATTTGTTTTTCAGCTGTGCCAACCTTGAATGGATGCAGGTCTGAGCTGTTGCCCTTCACAATTTGGTAACTTGATATGTTTGCTCCATCAACCCCTTGTGAAATCGATTATATTATAATTAGGTCAGAAATGGAATTAATGTTTTCTACAAAGCTAGATACTAGATAGTGTAAAGATTGTTCAGACAAAAGTGTGGCTAGTTTGATATTGCTGCAGTCCAAAGGCCCAAACATTCAACCTTAGGAACTTTGTTCATTAATGAGACTTTATTCATATTTGTTCATATTTGAGACCACTAACCCATCTATCTCACCCCACTTTTATCGTTCTTCTTATACACACAGATCACAAGAACCCAACCAGACATAATTCATATCCATGAGTGGCAAATACTTGGCCTGGCAATGCTCTACTGGGACATGTACCACCACATATATGGTGAATATACCAGTTTCAGGCCCTGCAAGACTATGTTGTATGAGTTTAATCAGCTGGAAGTAATCTCTGCACAATGTTTTTTTCAAGAATGTATCTTCGGATATATGGTCGTTATCCTGAATTATATCAAGATGTTAATGTCCATAGTAAACCTCGAAAATCTGGGCATGTGCAACACTTTAAATTGCAAGATATGCTTTGAATAAAGACAAAATAAATTATGAACGCCGGAACAAATATGCATTAAAAAAACAACAATATTTTTTTCATAAAAACATTACAAATGAAAATCCAAACAATTTGAAATCTAAACCAATCAAAAGCAAAGATAAAAGAGAAATCATGTAAACAACATTCATAATCCAAATCTAGTTGTTATATCAAAACGAGCCACAATTTCTCTCTCTTTTGATGGATCTTTTTTTATATTTTTTCCAAGGCAATGTCCCCTTTCTCAGCCTCCATGGCTTGTCATGTGAGGTTATTTTTCCCTCAGCAATATATTTTGGTCTATCCCATACATTGTGTTTTATTTGAAAAGAAAACGAGCCACATAAGTTACCCACCTAGGGTTGGTAGCTCGGTTGGATAAGTGCACTGTGTGTCACCCTTGCAAGGTTCAAATCATACCACTTTGGTCCTGCGGGTCCTGACCGGTTGGTCTGGGGGTGACGTTTCCCCCTAGTGTGCCCAATGCCTTATCTTAAAGGGGGTTAATTTTCCCCTTCTCAAGGGTCTGAAATGTAAGCAGTCACTCCCAGGTTTCCTTTAAATATAATCTAAAAAAAACATTACCCTAAGTTAGATGGGTGACATGGGCCCAAAGCTGAAAAAACCATTGGCCCCTAACAGAAAAGTCGATTCAAAAGCTGAGACAGATGCAAAATGGTTTCAACTGGACATGATCTTGTTATCTAACCTCCACCCAAAAAGACAAGTGCTACCCAATCCAAAAAAATCTTTAAATCCCAAAAATCTTTGTCGTTCAATGTGGAAGAGGATACATATTTATTATTAGGAACACAAATATGTGAAGTTTTTGAAGGGTTTGGGATGAAATGATAACAACCATCCATTTTGAGAATTATTGAAAATAATAATTTGTCGATACTCTTATAAAGGTATCATGTCGAAGTTGGGATGTCTGTTTGATAGACGTTTAATATATCAAACTCTTATACGTTGATACTCTTACAGTGGTATCATATTTGATGTAGGTACATAACCATATTGACACATTTTTATCACTTAGTACTTTGACATATGTGCCAACTTCAATATGATTTTGTAGGTCAATCATTTTTTTCTTATTGTTTTTCTTTTTAGTTTCAAAACAAACACCAGCCCAAGCAATTGACCCTTGAGGTGGGGAAAAAAAACCCATTTCTTCGCCATGGAGGCATTATAGGGGTAGAGCCCAAACCCAAAGGTAAGAGAGACAGATGACATGCTGATACACGAGTGCCCCTCTTAGCCCAGCTGGGGGCCTCCAAACCCTCAGTTGACCCACCGGTCGACCCCATTCATGTCGGTCATGCACACCATTTTTGCCAGTACCTGACCCTTCATCACCTCGTCCAATCCACAACTTCCTTAAAACCCTCACTAAAGAAGCCAAAAAACACGCCTCAACCTCTCTCAACCATACCAAGCTTCATATCCAAAAATGGACCCCTTCCAATGTCCTGCACCATAAATTATCAAACCACTTCTGGAACTCCAAAGCCGCCTCAGATACACAAATAAGGCAAACACTCAAATTTAGATACGCCCAATATATGGGCCATCAACGCAAACACACCTTCTGGCCAACCCTATTCCCATCCCCACACTGCCCACTTTGTTCACACCTTCATGCTAAACGTGATACCTGGCCTCGTATTCTCAGCGAATGTCCACACCCTGTCATCCACGGGTTGCGAATCGCTCGTCATAATCACGCCGTATGGCACATCCACAAACTTCTCTTACAATGTAGTGCAACCAGATGGTTTACACTCATCAACGCTGGGACCTACCAGGGTAAGCCTCCAGACCATACAGTACGTACTTGGCTCCTTCCATGTATCTGTCAACCTTGCGGGTCCTGCACATGCCCCGCTAAACTATGCCCGGACATCCTCATAGTCCAGGGCCTCCCCGTTAACTCCCCCCCCCCCCCCCTCATGCACCATCATCAGACATCACCATACATTTTATAAAATTCATATACTGCCACGACTGCTTCCCTAACGCCTCTATTCTAGAAAAACGTAAAAAATACGCACCATTAATCGTTGGCATCCGCCGATGAGGGTGGGGCACCGGCCCACTCACTATCATATCTACTGGCACCAGATGAGGCATCCATAATGCCAACATCTCTACCCTTCAAAATAATTTTTAAATCCCTATCACATCTATTCACAAATGTTTCAAAGCAATACACTCACCGCGCTCCGATCCCTCACTGCAATCATCACCAACAAACAACAAACTCGAATCCAGTCTCCCTCCCGCTTCCTAGGCACCTCATACGCCTCTGGGTACCACTGGTACCCATGGGCCCACGAGTGCCAAGCGGCACCCTTCACCACTACTACTGTTCTCCCAATTTGCCCTAGGGTATCGACAAATTATTATTTTCAATAATTCTCAAAATGGATGGTTGTTATCATTTCATCCCAAACCCTTCAAAAACTTCACATATTTGTGTTCCTAATAATAAATATGTATCCTCTTCCACATTGAACGACAAAGATTTTTGGGATTTAAAGATTTTTTTGGATTGGGTAGCACTTGTCTTTTTGGGTGGAGGTTAGATAACAAGATCATGTCCAGTTGAAACCATTTTGCATCTGTCTCAGCTTTTGAATCGACTTTTCTGTTAGGGGCCAATGGTTTTTTCAGCTTTGGGCCCATGTCACCCATCTAACTTAGGGTAATGTTTTTTTTAGATTATATTTAAAGGAAACCTGGGAGTGACTGCTTACATTTCAGACCCTTGAGAAGGGGAAAATTAACCCCCTTTAAGATAAGGCATTGGGCACACTAGGGGGAAACGTCACCCCCAGACCAACCGGTCAGGACCCGCAGGACCAAAGTGGTATGATTTGAACCTTGCAAGGGTGACACACAGTGCACTTATCCAACCGAGCTACCAACCCTAGGTGGGTAACTTATGTGGCTCGTTTTTCTTTTCAAATAAAACACAATGTATGGGATAGACCAAAATATATTGCTGAGGGAAAAATAACCTCACATGACAAGCCATGGAGGCTGAGAAAGGGGACATTGCCTTGGAAAAAATATAAAAAAAGATCCATCAAAAGAGAGAGAAATTGTGGCTCGTTTTGATATAACAACTAGATTTGGATTATGAATGTTGTTTACATGATTTCTCTTTTATCTTTGCTTTTGATTGGTTTAGATTTCAAATTGTTTGGATTTTCATTTGTAATGTTTTTATGAAAAAAATATTGTTGTTTTTTTAATGCATATTTGTTCCGGCGTTCATAATTTATTTTGTCTTTATTCAAAGCATATCTTGCAATTTAAAGTGTTGCACATGCCCAGATTTTCGAGGTTTACTATGGACATTAACATCTTGATATAATTCAGGATAACGACCATATATCCGAAGATACATTCTTGAAAAAAACATTGTGCAGAGATTACTTCCAGCTGATTAAACTCATACAACATAGTCTTGCAGGGCCTGAAACTGGTATATTCACCATATATGTGGTGGTACATGTCCCAGTAGAGCATTGCCAGGCCAAGTATTTGCCACTCATGGATATGAATTATGTCTGGTTGGGTTCTTGTGATCTGTGTGTATAAGAAGAACGATAAAAGTGGGGTGAGATAGATGGGTTAGTGGTCTCAAATATGAACAAATATGAATAAAGTCTCATTAATGAACAAAGTTCCTAAGGTTGAATGTTTGGGCCTTTGGACTGCAGCAATATCAAACTAGCCACACTTTTGTCTGAACAATCTTTACACTATCTAGTATCTAGCTTTGTAGAAAACATTAATTCCATTTCTGACCTAATTATAATATAATCGATTTCACAAGGGGTTGATGGAGCAAACATATCAAGTTACCAAATTGTGAAGGGCAACAGCTCAGACCTGCATCCATTCAAGGTTGGCACAGCTGAAAAACAAATATGCTTCCAGGTCATCATAAGACCCTCCATAGATTTGTGACCCCTTCAAAAATTGGTTGTTTGGCTCCAAATAGAATGTGTACTCCCAAGACCTTACCACGATAAATGTGAATGGGCACCCAATTCTCCCCTATGATATGATGAATATGAGACGACATGAACAAGGCCCTCGATCTCATCCTTAGGTATCTTCTCATAGAAAGGTAGCATCACCTCCACTTTATGTCCCCTTTCAAGTCATGCCCGAGCAGGACCAGTTAGTACATCCCCTAACCCCCCCACTTTGGCCAAGGGGGCCTTCTCCGATGTCATGTGTATTATGTATGCCAGATCATTATCCAGACATATGCCCTTTGATGAGCTCATGCCAACTGCAACTGCCTTTGAATTACCTTGTTTTGGGTTATTTTGTTTCCAAAAAGGAACTTCATCATCGGGAGATGGCCACACAATGTTTGCGATTGTGGGAAGAGGCCAGACAGGCCCTGGCTGCAAGGAACTTCTTGTATTGGGATTTGGTTGTGAGCCTCCTCCACTTTCTCTTGTTGCGATCTCTTCACAAATCTCAAGCATTACGGAGAAAACATCAAGTTTGCACAAACGGGGCACGTTCTAGCTAAGAGCACTTGGCAGGTATTCGATAACTCGTACTTAACTTACCCAGGGCAAATATATGGATACTCGTTATTAGACCCAAATTAACAAATCCAAAATGTGCATGTACTCTTGTTGAACGCAGTAGGTATCCTGGTAAGTCCTTCATTTGATTATTGCATATGTGTTGGAACACCTTTCCAGTGAGTGAGAGCCTAGGAAACTGTGAACTCACCTTAAGAAAGATAGAACGAAATAGCCACATCAAATGTAAGGAAAAGCTTTCAAAGATGAAAACCAAGACTGATCATCAAGGAAATTCACATAGATAAAGAACCAATAAATAAAGGAGTAAACCTTAAAATGAACTATCTAATAACTTGAGCAGGTCAAATTACCCAAATCAACTATCTCTATCACCGTGACCAGCAGTTGTAACTCCCTACTCACTTCATTAGGGAGCAACAAAGGGTGCAAGAGTTTTTATCAACACAGGAAGACTCACCCAGGACATAGTTTGAGCATTCCAATAATAGATGATCCCATACTTGAGCACGAAAAGAAATAGAGCTAGAAAGTCACATAACGTGGAAAGAAACGAAATGAAATGGAACTTCGATCAACCGCAGAAAGCTCAAACAGCTTGTGGGACAAAAGGAAAACAACAAACAATAAAGAGAATAAAAGATAGAGTGTGAAGCCAGAAGCAGCCCAAAAGCAACTACTACTCAAGGGATCGCCTGAGGGTCAAAGGTTTGTGCAAATAGGCTGGAAAGCATTTCTGTGGCTCAGAATGGAAGTAGTTTGTAAGAGATTGAGTTTCACGGAACAGACAGTGGAGTTTCTTAAGGATCTCATAGTAAAGAGGGCAGTAAAGGAAGAAGTATTCCTCACTTTTGATGCATCAGTTGGGCGCGGTGCCTTAGTGGCCATAGGCGGTCTTCAGGCTGCGAGTTTTCCCACTTACTAGTCTCTACCTGTAAATTGTGGGAGCCCACCTAGAATCGCCCCAATGCCCTCAGAAGAGAGGGAGATAAAGGTGCCGATACTATTTAGGCCGCGCATGATTCTATAGAAAAACTTGTTCAATTTGAGTGAGTGTCCAAGGGACACAAGTGGAACAACATAGAACCAACCACATATCCACAGGGTACAGAAGTCAGCTCTTCAGAGATATCGTAAATACTAATCAGGAAGTCAGGTGATTGTGTTTGGCATCTAAGCCCACCATACTCAGGCGCAGAAAAAGGAGACAATGGGCCATATGCTGTAAAATTCCCTTTCAAGATTGTGATCAAAGCTTCATTTACTGCAATGTTTCAGAATTTGTCATATAAAATTTTGAAATTGGGATAAAGTACAATTGCAAGAGACAAGCCAAGAAGACATCAGACAAGGGAAAAAGTTCATCATATCCACTCCATGCCCAGACGACCCAAAAAAGTTTTCAGACATTCCCCGATTCAAAAACCTTTGAAGTACTACATCTTCGACATAATCACATCTATAGGATGGCCAAGGGACACAGCAGAGAGTGGTAAACTGTGCTTTGCATTAGCATTGTGGTGGTAGACAAACACCTGGTTTAAGATGTGGAAGTGAGAGACATATTGTTGGAAACATAGAAGATTCTTATGACTCAGAGATTCCACCACTCGCTTTCTTTAACTGAAACTGCAACAAACTGGAAAAGAGGAAAGGAGTGAATCCAACCTCCGAGATAGCATTTTGTAGTGGATTTGAACAGGGCAGATAAACTCGATCCCCCCCAGTTTGGGTCTCATCCCACACTGCGCTAGATGTGACTCTGGCTCTAGAAATCCATTATGATGCGCACCCGGTCCCCACGATGCACAGCCAATGCTTTCAATATCTGAGCTGTATCCTCCACCTTTGGGTCCTGCAACATCTTCCAATATTCTGGCAGTGTCATCGTTCTCTAGGACTTTCTTAGACCCTCCATGGACCCTGCTTCAGGTCTGTTTGTTTTGCAGACCTTGACATGTAATGCAATAAGCTTGAGAATGCCCTAGTGACATTAACCAAAGGTCATGTGGCAAATCCATATCTGTTGACAAACAATACTTCATAGGATCTGCTCTGACAGATGAATATCGGAACCCTGGTGGGCAGAGAATGTTTTTCAAGGAACACATGCAAGCATAGTACATCAGCTTCTTGGTTGGAAAGCAAGAAGAAGGCCGTGGCTCGGGCTGCAGACACCCTCTCTACGTCTGATTGCCGCATTGACGATCCTTGTATAAACTTCACGAGCCCATGATAGAGTGGAACTACTCGTTTCATTTCAAACCTGCCAAATCACTCAAATACACTAGTCAGGACTGGATCCCCAAGTTCAAGTTGGAGGCACTTGAGAGATTGCTGTGTGTTGATATCTCGCATTTTTTGTCTACACATCGTTTAGTACCAGAGCACCACATTCAGGTAGACAACAATATTTTTCAACTACAAATGCAACAGTAATGTGCACTAAAGAGGACATTTCGCAAAGCATACATGTGCCAACTTACGAGGGGCTGACGCATAGCGGATACGATTCAAGGTTATTGAAAACCCCGATCTGTCCCTCTTAGTCTTATTCAAATGCGAAATCTCATTTGAAACTTTATCTAGGCCACAGACCCAACTTCCAGCTTCACTGGGCATGATGAATATCTTATTCTACCTGTAAGAAAAATATGACATAATACAATCCGACTTTTCCAAAAGGCTCCAATGCACTTCCATTCAGTGTAAAGACTTGTTCCGTTTACTAGTTTGGAATAATCAGCATTCCCTACACACTCGTGGGCGAACATTAAAAAATGATTTCTTTTTCTCCCCATGGTTTTCATAGAGAGTATGAAAACAACCATCAAGTCTGTACCAACACTAAACAAAACAACCAACCACCCATCAAGGCACCTGCATCTCGGAAAAACTGCAAGTAAATCCATAGATACCTTCACAATGACTAGGATTGTAGAACTTTGCAAGACAGTCTCAGACAGTATTGAATGAGATGCTTCCAGCAACTATAAGATACCGTGAATCAATCAGCTTCCTTCCATTAAAGGAGCCTCCATACGGCTTGCATGCATTGCCTTGAGCTCATTGTCATCATATTCCAAAGATGCCCCTACTCTACAATGTTACATCTCTCGGAAACCCATCTCCTCATTATTTGCCCTCAATTTCCCCTTCCATTTGTCTGCTTTGCTAGAAACAGATTGGAGAAAAATTTCCATGGATAACTACTACAAAATCCAACAATCAAAACAGACTCTCATGCCAAACTAATGCAGACCATCCTTTATCATACCATTCAGCACGTCATCTTCCTTCATTCCTGCGTACCATCAGTGGTTTACCGCTTAACAGGTTACTATCTGGTGAAGTCCCTTGGTAGATGAAATTCTTCACACATCAGTACATGCAGTAGCCTTATGGCCATTGATCCCACATGATACAATCCGTCCTAATTGTGTAAGATTTTTTCTATTAAACTGCCATAGTTGTGACTACAATCTCCTATTGGTGAGGTTGGGATTCTCTCTTCCTGCTCCAAAGCATAAGAGGTATATTTAATTGCAGAAAGTGTGACTGTCAAAGTAGTTCAAATTGTAATATTTCTTGAGAGGGGAGCTGCAAATGTGATACTAGTGTAACCACCATCACTAATCTCAACATACGAACAGACTGTCATGATTCCTCTGCTAGTGACAGTCAAGAAGGCAATGATTATAAAGAATGGTCGATATCATGACTTCTTTGTAGCTCAATATGTAGATGCCTCAAACACAAGAATGTATGGATCAAGCAAGGTGAGATATATCATCCAGAGGAGAAAAACTAACATGCCAGGCATACCTCCAAGATGCTAGGTACGTGATCCGACCAATTCGAATGGGCAAAGCAACAAAGGTGCCGATGATTGCTACCATTGTCTATTGTATATTAATGATACATGTATACAACGTCTACAACTTTGACAACCTTTGCTATATGAGGTTATATATAAGGTCTTATTGGTTATATGATATACTTATAAATGACCTACATAATATTGGGGGTACATGTACATTGTAAAAACCCTAACTGTCAACGTTTTTCATCCAGCGCATGTGCATCATACAACGCACCGACATCATGATGATCACATGAGATCATCCATGGACCATCCATCCATCCATCCATCATCCATCAACCGACATCATCAATCATCCATCGACATCATCCACCGCACAAACATCATCTTGCGCACATTTAACATCCAAAGCACCTTTATCATCGTGTGCCATTTGTTTTTTATACTACATGTTTTTTGGAGAAAAGACCTGGCCAACTGCAAAGATGCCTTCATTCAGTGGTGGATCCTCCATCATCGTGTGTCATTTGTTGTTTATACTGCATTATTTTCTGAGCACGGACCCGAACAGCAGAGATGCCTTCAATTAGTGGCAGAGATGCCATGAATCAGCGTTGGGTCCTTGATCTGGTGGTCTTTTCTGAAGCCGTTGGGGAGAAGCTACTTATATCAGCCGACCATGTGCACTGCGCTTCTACAAAGGCATCGAGGAAGGGAGTTTCACGGATTGGGGCATCCCGAGTGGTGCTGGTAGAAGTTCCCTGGAATGGAGCAGTTTGTGGGCAGGCAACCAGCGGAGTTTTGTGAATCGGATAGTACAAAAAGGTTGTACTTTGCAAGACTGGTGGCCACGCACACTACTATCACTTTGATGAATTGTGCATTTTTGGTCTCTTTCTGTACACACAGGCTCTAGAGCAAAATGCATGATTCATCAACAGAAAAGCAGTGAGTTTTGAAACTGCTGTTTGACCACACTACTGCTGGTGAGGGCTATACCAGTATGCTCCGGGATGCGAAGTAGAAATATAGGGACAGGTTCTTCCAACCTAGCCATCTTCCGGATTCTTGGACTAACAGCTGTTGTTTTTTCCTCAAATTCAAGGTAGGTTCTTCACCTATCATGAAGCTCCAGATCAACCCTTCAACCTGCACAACACCTTAACAATAAACCGTAATATCTTATGTATATAGGCTCATGCGTGGTCTGATTTCGCAGTTAATTTCCAATTCAAAGAGTGCAGCCGATGTACCATGTTATGCTCCCTTCTATTTAATTTCTTTAAATTCCAGTTCCCTGTCCACGTTGAACTGGGCGCCGTTATGTAAATTGAATTTGTTAAGTCTTGTATGTATTTATGAATGATGCTATATACATAAGAAAGGAATTCATAAATATTTTTAATTATTTTCTTTACAAAAAATTATTAACCTCAATAATTCATTGTAGTGGATTAGGTGACAGACATCAAGTGTTTCCTACGAATGACTCAAAATTCAAATGCATTTTCACTACCACCCGCCACGTTGCAGCGTGGTTTTCAGTTCATATTTGTACGATGCCTAAGTCTCTAGTTGATTTTGTCGCCGGGGTGTGTAGAAGAATTCCACAAATTAATATGAGAGCCTCTAGCCGTCCAGAAAGTTGGAGGACCAAGCTGCGTGTGAATCAGAATGTCACATGCAAAGGATGTTGCACGAGGAGTTGAAATCATGAAGAAAAATTGATTGTCTCTTTTCAAAATATCTAATCTAATAGATGCAAAACACACATCCCTCATTTTATCTCCTTCAACAAACATATAAACAAAAATCATGTGCAAAGCTATTGTGGTCGGTGGATCTTTTATGGGATTGGACACGCTTACAACAACTTTTCCATAAGTGCTAGAGAGCTGTGACATGTCCAGACAACACGAGAACTCCAGATGCATCAATCAGATGCAACTCCATCCAAATGGGACAAAGGTCGAGTTACTCAAATTAAAAAGATAAAGGAAAAAATTAACCTAAACAGGGCCATGAGGTAACATTAATTGAAGAAGAGTTTTTAAATTGAACTGTATGTCATTCCTAGCCATGTGATATAGGTAGACCCCGTCCATTCATTTATTTTTGGGTTTTAGTACTTCCATGTGCAAAGAAACATTGTTTTTGGGATTTAGGTGGGTGGGCATTGCTTTGTGTAGTCTAGTGGAGGAGACAATAACTCCATGAAGAAAAAGCACACAATATTTACAAGTGACATGTTGTCATTTGCAATATATATACATATATATATTTTGTGATGTTGCTTGTTTGTATAAGTACTTCATCTTGGTTATATGATATACTTATTATAAATGACCTACATAATATTGGGGGTACATGTGTCATGTACATTGTAGAAATGAAAATTAAATTGTTATATACCTATTTATAAATGATGCTATATAATTTTTTTATCGTTTGTCACACCCTTGTGATTTTTTATTGAGAACATTGCATTGCATGTCTAGCAATACAAAACATTCTAAGTTTTACGAACACAATATTTCAAACATTTATAAGTATTTAAGTACAGAAATGCATTGACTTTATATCTATACATCATCTCTAAATCATGCAGCCTATGTATAAGTCACTCAGGATATTTTTGAGTTCATGCGATACACATAAATAACCAATATAATAATAGGAGGTGCATGTTAGAACTTAGAATGAATATTGAATTATAAAATCGAATATGCATATTAAAATGATATTTGCCATTCATTTTTTCAATTTGATCTCCCAAATCCATGTGTTTAAAAAAAATTTAAAGAACTTATGCATGACAATGAAAAATATTCTACATGAGACTCTGTACACATAAATGATCAATATAATAATAGAAGGTACATGTAAGAATAGGGAATTGTGATATTTTATATGCATTTTAGAAGGCTGTTATAGAATAGATTTTAATTGGATCTGTCACATATTTATAATTATTTTTCGTTGAAAATATTTCATTGTATATCTGTCAATACAAAAATTCCAAGTATTATGAACCAATTATAAAACTATAGAGTATATGTGCACACATGTTATTAGATCCAATTGTTCTTTATCACAATTCCTATGCATCCATCCTATGCATAGGTTACTCATAATCTTCTTGAATTCATGGGATACAAATAAATGACCTATATAATAATAATAGCAAGTGCGTGTACGAGTGAATATTAAATTATGAAATCTTATCTGTATTTTAAAATAAATTTGTTATTTTTTTATAATCCGGTCTCACACATCCTTGTATCTTTAATTAAAAATAACTTATTGCAGGACAATGAAAATATTCTACTTAGGAGACTCTGTACACATAAATGACCAATATAATAATAGAAAACACATGTAAGAGTGAACACTGAATTGTGATATTTCATATGCATTTAATAAGGCTGTTACAGGATAGATTTTAATTCAATCTCTACCCCTTTGTGATTTTTTAATTCACAATATTTTATTGCATATCTCATAATATAAAAATTCTAAGTAATACGAATAAACTAGAACACTGTAGATTATACGTCCACATATTAGATCTAGTTGTTCTTTAAATATCAGCAAATTATTACGTTATAGTCCAACATTCTTAAAGACAAGGTCTCATCATATTTGAATTATGCAAATGACCCTAAACCCTCTACGTATATATATATATGTGTGTGTGTGTGTGTGTGTTTATCAGAAATTAGGTTGTGCCAATCTGAACTAAGTTGTGCCAACAACCTGGCGCCGCCTCCCTTAGTGGCGCCACCTACCTTAGTGGCGCCACCTACGCTGTTGACGCCCATGTTGTCAACAAGTGGTGTGAACAACTAAGTTGATTTGTCGAGGGACAGGATCATACGGTATTCCTTCGTGTACCAAATGCTCAAAGATGAAAGCATCTAAGCATAAATTTGAAGGATCTAAGAATCTATTAGAGAATATTTGTTGAACAAGTGGGATGAAGACATTGGCATTTGGTATTCCAACGCATACCGTTTGCCCACAAAATCAACCCAGGACAAATCATCTACAACCACTAGTGGTTGATTTGTCGAGGGTCCTACATGATTTGTCGATGGTTGTAGATGATTTGTTGAGGGTCGTAGATGATAGTAAAATTGTCGAGCATTTGGTATTCCATAAGAGCCTTATCTATCATCTTCACCATCGGTCTGGGAACAATTAACAGGTATATTCTCGGGCTGCCTATTAGCGACAAAATTTTATGCATAGGGTATGAAGGGAATGAATCTGCGCAGGTGTGAAGCTTTATGTCGTTCCAGTTTCCAGCTGCTAATTCGACATTGCCAATACCAATAACAAAGGACATTGAAATGCCGCGACTACATGGCAAGATGAAGTCAACATTTTGCTTCCAGTCAAACCCCTGTGGTGAGGCTATCATCTCCAATTTGCTATCATCTCCAATTTCATACGCAAGTATAAGGCGGGCTCTGTTTACCAACCCAAGCTAGAGTGTCATAGTTGCAGCTCAACAGTCTTAAGGATACTCCCTTCTTTTAACACCCAAATAGTACAAAATGTTCATTTGGATCTACCATAGTCAAACACACACGTGATGAAGAATATGAAAACCCTCGATGGACGTTTTCCCTCACAATGTTGCCATCCTCTCAATAGACATAATCTATGTCTGATCAGCTGGAAACTGGCGTCGTAAACCCACATTCTATCACTCTGAACCCCTCAGCGGCCAATACAAGGTCTGGCATGAGAGTGGGAAAGGTTATCTGTGGGGGGGTCCCTTGTAACTTCATACCATCCGCTAGATACACAAAAAAGAGAAAATGGTGTGAATTGATAAAGATTGAAATCTTGCGTCAAGAACACCAGTCCAAGATTGTCGAGTCCATGTCTTTCATCTCACATAATCAGTTAGAAAATCTTGATGTTGCCTCGGATTGTGATAGTGGAAGATCACAGGAATTCTGCTATAACCCTAACCCTACCACAGCTTTTGGGTAAACGAACTACCCAGTCAGTCGTATGACCTTCACAATGCGGCCCTCTTCACCAAGTGAGCCCCTTTTCTTGACCTCGGTTTGTGTAAATATCTCACTTTTTAAGGTTAAGCATGAAAATCAAATACGGCATGGCCACCCACCAGCCATAGAGACTACAAGTGCACCCTGCACCTTCCACGAAAGCAGCATGGAGAAAGATAGAAAGAAAGATGGCCTTCGAATGGAATTCAGGTTCCAAACTATGAGTAATCGGATTTTCAAAGTTGTTAGCTGACCACAAGAACCGCAACCTTGACTCAATCTAAGAAAATCATCGCTGCTGTGGCTGTTCAGTCTGCATGTTAGAATAAAATCTGCTTTTCCTTTCCTCGTCTGTTCACGCCAAGTAGCAGTATCATCTACGTGTTTCCTTGTCTCAACCTAATTCTGAGCAAAGACGCTACATACGTTCTTACATAATCACATTCAGTAGCCCCACTTCGAGGAAAAGCTCCAGATCAAAATAATCTAACATACACTTCAAAAAGAGCACACAAGCGATGCCCTGTCGTCCATTAGGACCACACTCTGACCGCATCGAATTCATGCAACGGCAAGGGATATCTCTCCCTTCATCCCCATGGCCTTCTTCAAACCTTGTTCTCCCATTCGTATCCTTTGTAGAAGGGCTGCCCATAATACTTGAACGGTAGAGGCAGAGTCTGAGCTGGCGGGTTGTACCGAGCAACGTCGGGAAATCTTTCCCATACATCTGAGGTTCTATCAAAGAACCGACACCCATCCCCTGAATTTGGTGCTGCACGTATGCGTCCTTCCCCGCGCTGCTGCGTTGAGGAGGTTATGGTTGGAGGGCATGCAGAGGGACCCACATGGATAAATGGCCACTTCCATTTGTCAGTGCACAGCTTCATCAATTGCGCCATCGCACCATGGAACCCTGAGCCTGTGCCATCAGCATTTTTATCCATCTACTGGGAAGACAAGCTCTCCTTCATTCCCTTCTGTAGAGCCCCTAGGTAGTGTGTTTATCTGTTAGTCTCTTGTTTCTCCCATCATTGGACATAACATAAGAAATCCAGAAATTGGTGATTTAACGTGAGGTTTCAGGGGAGGCATCCGACCGTGAAACTCCAATCCCTTCGACGTCTTACCGACTATCAAAGCATCCGAAGACTTCACATTTCCATTTCCGATATCGTGTTTCGCTGTGCTGCAATCTATTATAGAAGATTGAGGGGATCGGTCTACAGCGAGGACGGTAAGGATTTTTGGTTCGGGAGTGCTGGAACGTCTAACAGGTACAACGCTGGAAAGTGAAAATCATGTTAGAAATAGAGATTTGGGGAGGCAGATTCTAGACGAGTTTTCGTCGAATGTCGACATGAAACTGTGGCCCGTTTTGGTACTAGTGATACGGTGTCTGGAAAGAGAGCAGATGCCTTTCACCGTTTGTTTAGTTACAGGAGAAATTTGCAAAAGGGTGTCTGGCTTTGTCTTGGATATTTAAGGTAGGTTTGGTCGCAATACAATTTGAAAGGAGGAAACACCCGTTGTCTGTGCAATAATGATCATGTTGGAAGCTTCTGAATTAGCACGTAGCTGCAGTGTTTCCTGACTCAATCTCCTGTTGAGTAGGTATGCCAATCTTTGTCAAGAAGATGGACCAGCACCAAATGATGTGTTCAAGTTGAGCTGCGCCAAGGTATGGTCAAAACTGTCCTGCCAACTTCAGCGGTTTAAGCCTCACAATCTGGGTTTAGGGTTTATGCATCTATCTGCATCTAAGAGGTATGAAGTCTTGTTTTTGTTTTGATGCAATTGTACACACGAGTTAACCCAATCTCTTTAGATAGAGCTTTGGTGAGTGCATTGGCTGCCATCTCCTCAGTCCAAACCAATTTTTCTCTAATGAAATGATGTTTGATATCGACATGTTTGGTTCATGCATGGTGAACAGGGTTTTTGCTGAGCTCAATGCTCCTCCTCTTATCAGCTTGCCATAGTCAGGCCAGTAAATTCTTCTACCACATTACCTCCAAACCTTTCTGGGGTTATGCTGATCCTTCCTGACCTTCCAGGCCCCATATCCTTACCCATTGGATCTCAATCCCGATCTTCAAAATCTTGACCCTCTTCTGGTTTCTCTGCCACCATCTCCCTTTGGGTGTAGACCCTTAGATCTCGTTGTTCCCTTTCTTCTAATCCCAGATCAGGGATTGTCAAAGAGACAGAGAGTTGACTGACTTGGCATCCAGCTTGCTCCAAAGCTCGTGTGGGACTCAAATTTTGAGATATGTGGCGGTGTTGATGGCCTCCCCCCAAGACTCTGGTCCAATACCTGGTTTCTGCAGCATACATGCAGCCTTCTCAACCAATGTTCTGCTTACTCTCTCTGCCACTCCATTCTGGGCTGGACTTTCCCTTGTTGTTACTTGGCTCTTTATGCCTTTGGTCCAACTGATTTTCCACTTCATTCACAAATTTCTTGAACGCCTGCAGCACTTGTCCTTTTCCCTCTCAAGGTGTACAAGAAGGTTTTTCTACAGTGAAGGTTACAAAGTACCTAGATGCTCCCAGTGATGCTATCTTTGTGGGGCCACACACATCTGTGTGTATCAACTCCCCACGGGACCCAACCTTCTGTGTCATAATGGTGTGGTGTCCACTGTGTCCCCAACATTGGCCACCTCCTCAGTTCCAGATGTACTCCGAAGCTTGTAAAGTCTCTGCTCCTTACTCCATAGCAGAGTTCCTTGTTGCCTTTTGGATGCTGCAAGTCTTGTTTCTGAAGATGACATCATACCCAAGGTCATTCACTAACAGAGATCAGATTTTTTTGCTAAGTACAGGAATCTCTCCTATCATTGCACTTACAGAAAAGGTCTTGTTGCCCATCTTTACGCTCCTAGGCTGAATGGGTTTCAAGTTGCAACACCACTCCTTCCTCCCACACGTGGTTAGTAGCTCCAGATTTCAGATGCCACTCATCCCGCAGCGTTCTCCTTCAGCAGCCAGTAGATAATCATCATCTCGGCTGTATTCTGCATCTGCCATAAATAGGTGATCTTCAATGTCGCTACCTGTGTCAGCGACATGTGCATGCACAGACTTCCCTTTCTTCGTTCTCCAGTTGTCCTTCTTGAGCTTGTCAATCTTGACCTTGCGATCCTTTTGGAAATGGCCAGGTTTGCCACATTGGAAGCATGTCCTCTCTTTCTTGGGAGAGGTAGCCATGAGAGCACTGTCCATACTAGATCTACTCCTATTCAGCTTGTTTTCTTCCATGAGAAGTTGTCCAGTGACGAACTCCCCAGTCAGTTTACTCTCACCATGAGTAGAGAATGCGGTCTGCACCATGTCATAACTCTTTGGCAAGGTGCCAAACAAGGTCATGATCTGAAGCAGCTCACTAATCTGCTCTCCTGCAGCAACAGTTTCCATACACATGCCTCTAACCTTTGGAATGTGAGCAGATACGCTCTCACTTTCTCCCATTCTCGTGTTCATGAGTTGTTTCCACAAGGCAAGATTTTGAACTACCACATCTGCCTGGTACAGTTTGTCTAACTTCTTCCAGACCTCATTAGCAATTTAAGGCCCCTTGCCAGCTCTATCACCTCTGGTCTCATGTTCATGATCAGAGATGCCAATGCAAGCTCATTCTTTGGCTTCCATATGGCTGCCTTCAAGTCAGCCTCTGAAGGCTCATCTGTCCAAGTAGTTGGAGCATTTCGTTGGCCCATAACCTGTTAGAAAATTAGACCTGTCCTCACTCAAGAGATTTTTACTGGGAGCTTCTATTCACAAGCAGCAGTACAAAAGCAATAATACAGGAATTAGCTGGTACTAACAAGATGAGAGAACTGGAGCCTGGAAGCTCCCTTACTCCCTACTACAAAAAGAAAGCTAATAGAGTTGACTGTAGATGCTGGAATTCTCCTCCTACTCTCTGCAGTCTACTAGGATAGCACATCAACCTACATGCTAGAAGAAGTACTCGGGTATTGCCTCAGCCTTTCCTTAAATTCTACACAGGTTCTCTGGGAAATCTGGTAGGAACCATCCTTAGCCGTCAAAAAACCCTAACAGAACCCTAGCTAACAGTTCCAATGGTTGACTAAATCTGAGCTGACTTTCAGCTCTGAAACTGTATCATAATCGGTAACCTTGTCCTGAGAGGACATTTTTCCACCGCTGATGGAAAGAGGTTGCATCTGCGTGCTGGTTGCAGGTCACATAGCGATGCATCGCAGTCGGTTTAGCTTGAGGTAGATTCTACTGGTAAATTTCTTCTAAAGACTGGGAAGACCAAAGTACTGCACTGAGTCCGAGAGTAAGCATCAGCCCTCTCTGTGAAGAACTGAGGTCTAGGAGGGAAGGAGAATTGTGGATAAGAGAAGAGGCAATGGTGTTCGGGCAGGTGGTTATTGGTCCCCCGGGCTCTGGGAAAACCACCTACTGCAATGGGATGTCACAGTTCCTCCAGCTAATTGGCAGGTCTGTATCCTTGGCCTCTTGTATGCTCCTCTGGAAGTTGGCCTTATTGTGTACCTTCAACATACCATAAGTGAGTATTTTGTAACAGCTTCATTAGATCGTGCAGAGGGTGGAGGGCCAAGACCTGGAATGGACTGATTGTGCATGGGAATTTTGTCTGGCAGGAAGACCGCGATTGTGAATTTGGACCCAGCCAATGACCATCTTCCGTATCCTCTCTCTCTTTCTCTCCTTGTGTTCCGCTCAAACTGGGCGCGGGGTCAATGGCCACAAGGCTACGGCAAACAACGTCTTATGAGTATATTCTCTCTTTCTCTCCTCTCTGGGAAGTGCTGCAATGACCAGCTGGGGCTTGCATGCAGGCAGGGGCTGCTGAGGACATTGTGTTCTGTCCAAGAAAGGAAATAGAGTCGTATTTGAGTTTTGTGATACAAATAGGAAGTGAGGACGGGAACTCTACCAAGGAACCCTTAACCTGGTATGTAGGTATGAGTGTGCAGTCAACATTGAAGAGCTTATCAAGCTGGACGATGTAATGGCTGAGCATGGGCTTGGTCCTAATGGAGGTATTTCTCTCTCTCTCTGAATGACCCCTCCCTCTGGACTGCTGCTTCATTTTTCAACTTTTGGGTCTTCACTCAACCAGGCAATTGACAGCGTTCAGTGTCAGTTTTGGCTATGTTGCCTCTGTTAAGAACAGTTGTTAGAGCTTTGACTGGACCTTTGGAGCCTGGAGAAGTCAGCCCAGCCAACAATTTGACTTTTTTACTTCAAGCAACTGTAGCAGTAAATTCTCTTCTCATCTCCCAAATCTATTGGATCGGAGTGGGACACGGGTAACTGCACAGAAGAGTGTTTTGAATTAATAGTTGGGGTACAAAAAACTCATTAGTTTAGGACTGGCAAGAAATATGTGCAACTTGACACATCCAACACTGAGCTTGTTTGGTCAGGGACTTAAAACTGGCAGGTGGCTCTGTGCATACAGGGCTAGTGTTTTGCATGGACTATCTGGAAAAGAACATTGATTGGCTGCAGGCCCAGCTTCAACCCCTTGTCAAAGGTGTGTGGATACAGACAATTACAGTTTCGTATGCACAACTACTTGTATACCTACCGATACTACCATGCAATGGTTGCATGATGCTGTAGACAGTATAGTTTGTACGGTCAAAGGTCTTCATGGGAGGAAGAAAAATTAGATGTATTAGATAAAAATTAGATAATTAGATGTATGGCAAACATGGTTATGTGCAGCTATAACTCATAGACGATGTGAACAGAATTCTGTGCATGTCAGATCATTCAGTCAGGATGCTCCGGTCCAGAGTTTTGGTATGGTTCGGTGGTTGTGAATGGAAAATCTAATGTCCTGTGCCGATCATTATAAACAGACCTTAAAACCTTCAATGCTTACAAACTTCAATTATTACTGGGAGTACACATGCTTGACTACTCTTTCACTCTCTTTTATGGGTTTGTCAACCTACACATATCAAGAATCTATATCAGCAGAGCGCCGTAACCATGTGGAGAGCCTTTCGTGTCCTAGACAAGTGACTAATCATGTATGCAGTGTGGCTGTTTGGGCCAGATCACTATTTGCTGTTTGACTTTCCTGGGCAGGTGGAACTCTTCACGCTACACTCAAATGCAAAAAACGTTATTCTTGAAATGGCTAATAAATGGGAATACCAGGTACATTCCTCTGTATCTTCCACCTTTCAGATCTGAGCTCAGAAATGCGGGTGTTTGATTCTTTCCTGCCTGTCTTAAACCCAATGTATGGACACAGGCCTGGGCAAGCATAGTCTAGTCAATCAAGCTCATTGGCAGCCTGCAGTATCACAACAGTAGAGACACACATGGCAGGGACCCATGTGAAAATTTTGACTTTTGTCCTCAGTTGATGTTAATGTAAAGATCTTACTAAGGGAGATTTGGACTCTGCAGCTTACAGCAGTGCATCTGGTTGACGCACATTTGTGCAGCGATCCTGGCAAGTATGTGTCAGCGCTGCTGATGTCATTGTCGGCCATGCTTCACTTAGAGCTCCCCCACATAAATGTTCTTTCCAAGATTGACCTCATTCAAAGCTACGGCAAGCTTGGTAAGCTCTCAACTCATTGCATCAGTTTGGGGTCTGCAAACAGAGAGATTACTGGTTTTGTGACCAGAAGCCCCCGATTGAGTTTGTGTTGGCTCTCTAAATGCTGTTGTGGTGACCATGTCAAGGTAGCCTCTGATTTGATTGTTGAAATCATTGGACTTCACTTGCAGTGTGCTGTGGCCATAGCCACTCACCCAGTTTCCACAGAAAGGGGGATCAGGGGACATGGGAGCAGAGTGGTGTGGTGTGGGGGGGGGGGTGTGGGGGGTGGCCAGTACCAACGGTGGAGGCTTGCTCCAGTAATCAGGCCCACTGACTGTGAAGCATGCTGTCTAGATTTCCTTCAGACAGCTCTGTACATATCTAAGTCCAATACGGTATTCACCCAAGTTTGACTTGAGGAGGGTTACAACATTGTAGCAGCTTACTTGTTATTTTATATAGTGCTTGTCTGCAGTTTTGCAAGCTGGACCATTGACCACCTAAGAAGACACCTGATCATCTGTCTCATTTGTGATTTTTGGAGAGGAAGTCAAAATCTCCACTTCTACAATAGGCGGAAAATATGCCAGTGTAAACAGAAGCTATGATGTGAGTGCCTGGGACAAGTGTGATTAGAAGCTGGAGGCTGCTGGCCTTCAGGATATACTCCAAAAATTGTTCCCTGTTTTGAGAGTCAGTGTGGGGAAATAGTGAATTGAATAGGTATCTCATGAAATTGAGATTGTTTTTATGTACTTAGTAAGTGGTGTTTGTAGATCATCGATTGTTAATCAACTTGATTTGCTGCATTATCTGAACTGTTGGGTGGTGTCTCTCTGCGCGTTCAAGCTTTCAACCTGGACTTCTACACAGATGTACAAGACCTCTCGTATCTACAGGACTTTTTGGATCAAGATCCACGCTCTGCCAGATATAGGTAGCTTTCTGCATCCTCCTGTCATGGTCCAAATTCTATAACCGTTTTCAGAAACTTTTATGCCCTTTAGGAGACTACGTGATATTTTTTATTCGGATTGTTAAGTGTAACACCAGAATTCACCTGTATCTCTTGGAGGGGTGGTTGTGGCAGAAAGTTGACCAAGAATTTGTGCGAGGTCATAGAAGACTACGGTCTTGTCAACTTCACAACATTAAATATTCAGGTATGAATCTGATTCAGGGTTTGTGTTCTGTTGCTTCAATGATTTGGTCAGATGCAAAACTTGTTCCTCGCCTCTCCCTGTCCCTTTCGACAATGAGCATTTAAATTCACCATGTGGTTGTCATTAACTAAAAGTGAGGTATTGCTTGGAGTTAATAGAGACTTAGATTGTGATCCTACTCTCTGGTAGAGTGGGCCGCACCCCTGGTAGGCTAAGAGTCTCAACTCAGACTGCCTGTCTGTCGGAACAGGAATGCCAGTCTTGCAAACATTACAAGCCCAAAAAAGAGAGACTACTCAGCCAGGTCCAGCTTTATTAGACGTAAATAACAGACAACACTCATTCTGGTCTGTTCTCAAAACCCCAACCCTCTTATTGCAGACATCTAAATCCTGCACACTTGTACCTCATCCCAGCCTAGGCTTTGTATGCACCACAGTCTGATTGAGCCCATTCACAAGTTGTTTAGTGCTGGTATATTGAGGGGTGTTGGGTGGACATCAGGACAAAGAAAGCGTGATGAATATTGTGAAGCTGATTGACAAAAGCAATGGCTATGTCTTTGCGGGAATTGAGGGAAATATCAACGAGTTTAACAAGATTGCAGCTGGTCCTTTAAATTGGGATTATTACAGATATCCTTTATTTCTTAACCTCTTTCCCTCTGTATGGAGGGTGTGTGTGAGTGCTGCTCATGCCGTTCCCGTGGATAGTCATTGCAGGTGTCAACCCTCCGCAGCCATTTGTGTCTACCCATCAAACAGTAGATTCTACCTAAAATGGCAGGGGGTTGCCTATAGTGATTGTGAATCCTCTATTTTGCACACATTTGCACTATCCATCAGACAGTGGGGCAGTGTAAACTGCCAGTCTGAGAGAGAGAATGTACTCAGAAGACGTTGTTTGCCGTACCCTTGTGGCCATTGACCCCGCGCCGAGTTTGAGCAGAACTGTCTGAGAGAGAGAGAGAAAAAGAGAGAGAGATCAAAAATGGAAAGGAACATAAGGTATATGGGAGGCTCAAAGACAGGACAGACGTGAGAGGGAGGAAGAGAGTGGGACAAAGTGGGATGTATGCATGAGATTTTGTTTACCATAGCGTTCCGGTGATAGACCCACTTCCCCATTTGGACGGAGTGGGAAAGGTGCGCAGGAAGGGGAGCATAGGGGGGCCAGTCTGGTTGCAGAATATTCACTGCAGTAGTGACTTACGTTGTGACCACGAAGTTGGTTCTGACAGATTTACTGGGGTATTGCTCCCGGTATTCAGCCCCAAGGAATTTGTCTCAAGCTTCTCTAACTGAGTGAAAGAGATTTAGTGACAATCTGTTTGATGCTTGCAAAGAGGGAATCTTACCCATTACAAAGCATCAGAATGACCGCTATTCTCACCATCATTCCCTCAGACTGTACACGTGGCTTTTCTTTTCTAATGTCCTCTCTCCCGGTCCTCCCTTCCTACACTTACCTGGGCGTTGAGTTCTCCTCCAATTGTAATTGTCCAGAAAGTTGTTCAAACTGGCAAGGGCAAAGCTCTGGGGCTCACTAAATTTTTCCACTGCAGAGGGGTCAACTCTGAGGTTAAGAAAACCATGCTTTGTCGTGTTATTAGACCTGCCTTGGAGTACGGATCTGCTATATGGGTTGATAACTCCAACCAGGCTAAGTCTCTAGAATCCATTCAAGTGGGGGTGCTTAAGGAGTGTATGTCGGCATGCTCCAAAACAGCCAATGTGGCTGTTCGGGGTGAGTTTGGCGTTCCGTCCTTAAGCTCCCGACGAGATGAATTCAATGTCAGATGGTGGGGTCAGCTGCAACATATGCCCAACACCAGATATCCTAAGTTAATCGACTCTATATCTTGGAAACAGGACCGCCCTGTCAAACATGCTAAGTCCTGGCAGAAGAGAGTAGAAGAGATCCTCAAGGACCTGGACCTGGATCCGCAAGTCTTGACCCTGCTGGATAAATCTGACTTAGAGGCTGTAGTGTCCTCAGCCATGTCTGTTGCCATGAGATTGTCTGATGAAAATGAAGTCAGGCAGAAAACTTCCCTGAACTTGTTTCCAGTCTGTGACATGGGGGAGGACATGACCTCAGGGGTCTACCCACTCTCGGCACTAGACTGAAATTTAAACTCAGGGCAGGAAGCCTACCTTTGAACAGCAAACAAAAGCAGAGAGGAAAGGGAGAGTGCAATTGCCCGTTGTGTGGGCAATCTGAAGACAGTATTCATTTTCTGATACACTGTCCGGGGTTCTCTCACCAAAGAGACGCTCTCTTCAAATCTATTAAGGGAATTGTGCCTGTACCCCTGTTTACCAACTTTGAAAGTCTCGAGGCTGAGCCAAAAGCCCAGGCCCTCCTGAGGCCTAGTTTTTGGGCTAATCACACACAGCAGATTGATGCTTGTGTGAAGGGATTTCTAGAGGATATCTGGAAAACCCGGATTAATTCTTTATATGGAGGTAAGTCTTACTACCAACGTCAGCCCCTGACAGAGGGAGGTTCTGTCCCTTTTGTTCCCGCTCAAACTGGGCGCGGGGTCAATGGCCACAAGGCTACGGCAAACAACATCTTATGAGTACAATCTAATGTCCTCTCTTGAGGTGGACAGACAAGTCCAAGCTTTGAACTTAGTGCCCAAGGTGGATAGTCATTTAGCTCTAATTGTTTCTAAAAGAGTGGAACAATGCAGAGTAGATTTGGTCTCAGCTTCAGCTCCTTCGCTTTGGAGCAGCATAGCCTGTAGCTTATGGAGCTTGGACGCTATCTGCCCTTGAGAAGTCTGCCCATAGATATCCAAGAATTTGGGCTGTTCCACATGTCAGCCCCGCATCCTTATGCAAACACAGTACCAAGATTAGGTCGAGGATACCCTATGGGCATATGCAATTTTACCAGTCGACTGCTGTGATGCAATTTTTGTGTATTCATTCCCTCATATACCAAAGTATGTAGTTTGGAGGTATAAAAAGATGTCATTTGCAAGACCTTGTGTTCTATCGTGTTTGCCTTGATGATGCAGTTTGGCACATCCGCAGCAGTGCAAGAAAAGTACATGAAGGACGATGAGGTTGAGGAGTCCGCACTCTCATAATCAAACGCTGTGTCTGCAGCCAAAAGGGTGCATTACATCCTCTTCCCATCTACTCCTGGGAAGACGATCCACATATGTGGGAGGAAATGGAAGACAATCTGTAGATAACCCCACAACATTGATTAGTTGCACAGTCACTAAGAAAACAGTTCTTTTCTCTCTCCCCCTAATGACAGTGTTTGACGTGCTACTGTGCTGGAGGCCCTTTGAACTGCAGCTCAGTGATGTTGGTTGATTCGAACCTGTTTTGTTTGTAAATTGTTTCTCTCCATATGACTTGATCCTGCCCACCCACAACTGCAGAGGAAGCCATGCTGTTATATGTGAGGGGGACACATACTGCTTCCTCTCTTGCAACGCATGATTCCCAATGAGAATCAGTTTTGCATGGTGCCATCTTCCTGTCTTGTGTGTCTCAGAGATCTCAAAACATGATCAGTGTTACATCTTGCCATCTCTGTCTCTTATGTGTGATTCTCGAGACAGTTCAATTGCACAATCAACATGCCCCACTTCGCAGTATGTGATTCTCTAGAGATCTGAAAGCACAACCTCTTTTTTGTGTAGAGATACCTAGTCTACTGTGAAAGCTGTAAAGCCCCAAACTTGCTTATGCCTGGAAATAACCGGTTTCATCCAAAATGGCGATACACATTCATTGTATTTATTTTTGGCGTATAAAGCCGTAAATCCGTTACAATGATGTTTAGGTTAGGGTTGGTTTAGGCTGGTGGCTTGATCCTGGCCCTTCATTAGATCTAGGGCTGCAAGGCAGCACCGTGGGCTTGGGCCTATAACGCCTCGCCACGTGGCGGGCCACTACGGTTAGGGCTTTTGTATAAAGACGGCGCCCTGACACAAGGTCAGGGCGGTGTACTCGGGTGTGAGTGTATATGTGATTTTGGTGTACAAGTTTTTGGATGAGAATTGCGTAGTGTCTGATTCGTGTGTTTGATCCTTCTCTCGCGCGCTGCTTGCTCTTTCCGCTCGCCCCTTTGTTGTGCAACTTCGCATCTTGAGAAGAAAAGAGTATATGCCTCAGGCGTGGAGATGCCGGGTACTCTAGGCGTGGTGGATCCTGGCCGCACTGTCAGGATCAGTTAGGTCCTTCGCGGGATTTGCTCTACGTCCTGCTGCCTAAGTGGTTCGCTAATGCGTGTTATCGATGGCGGCTCCTCGCTTTGCCCTATTTTCTCCTGCTGCTGTGATTTTGTCGTCTCACGATGTGCGTTGGGGTGTGATTGCAGGGGATGGCTACAGTTCGTGATTTGTCTTGTGTAGCTCGCAGAGAGGGGGAGAGCCTGTTCCTTCATATTAGCGTGGCACTTGCTATCGAAGCTGATCCCAGTGTAGAAGCTGACCCTGCTGCCATTTCTCATTCTGCTGGTGTTGTTGTTGCTGCTCCTCCCGTTGTTTCTCACCCTGCTGACGTTCTTGCTGTTACTAACACTACCAACGGCGCGCGGCCTGGCAGTGTTGTCTTGCCAGCGTCACCTCTTCCTTAGCCCGCTGCTTGCGTTCCAGCCCTTGTTGTTTCATTGGGTTCTCCTGGTGGTAGTGATTATAATGATTTAGGGGAGGCAGAGGCCTAGTCGCCAAGGTTTGAGAGGTCTGACAGCTCTCTAGATAGCTGTGACCCGGACTACTATAACTTTGACAATTTTGTGGATCCAGGTCCTGAATATTTTGAAAGTAGGCAGCAAGCAGCAGAATTAGAGAGAGACATTGAATTGTCGCAGGAAGTAGATGATCTATTATGTGAAATATGTGACGAAGACCAGCTTTGGTTTGAGCGTGTGGAGAGGGCTGTTGTAGGTGATCTTGCTGCACTAACCAGTCATCACGAGGCCCTGTTCACGCGACCTTTGCTTGAGCCTGGTGCGGTGATATCCAGGGCCAAACAGCTTGCTAAGCGCGAATTTGAGCTGCGCAACGAAGAGCGTCTACCGTCCATGACGATCAAGTCGCGTTTTCTGAACCATCGTGAATTAACCTGGTTGGAAGTTGGCCTGTATCTACCTCTTTCTGGTGTTCGAAGTGCAGAGCTTCATCATGGCCCTGGTGTGGTAGGGCGAAGTTGGTTGTCTGACAAGTGGGGCCTTGATAGTACAGTCGTCTGATCAAGTGGTCTTGGGTGTGGGCACTACCTTTGCTTCACAGCGAGTGGCTCGCCCAAGCGCGTTTGAGAGACTGAGTGACTGTTCAAACTCGACTGTGCTTTCGCGCACCTGGAGAGAGGGTGACACCACCCGCGTTGGCTTTTGGCTTAAAGGAGCTGATGGTTGGTGTGGCTGGCGTTGGGGATCTACAAGTTACAATCACACAAGGTGCTGAGGGTGGTGTATTATTCCACTTGGGTTCCAGAAGACAGCTCGCCAAGTGCTTGGCCCACGCTCCACATCCCTGCGGCTTAAAGGTTATGCCTCCAATCCAACCTCGTTTTTTGCATGCTAGGTGATTCTAGAACCACTTGGTTGAGATCCGGAAGACAGAGGTCCATGGATAATTCAGGAGAGCCGCTGACCGAAAATATAGTAGAGGTGAATGAGGGATCGGACAACCTGCAGGCAGGTAATTTCATGGTAAGTGATGATGAATTTTTGAATGTTGGGACGATGGGTGCAGTTGTAGAGTCCCCAACTGGTATTCCATTAGTTGATGAGGAGTCTGGGATAGCCACCCTCAAGGGCCTTTCTGTCTATGATCGGCGTGATGAGGCCTTGGTGGCTAGACGGACTGAGCCTACGCTGGCTAGGGAATTAAACATTCTGCCCTCCCATCCTCCTCATGTCCAAGGGATCGAAGGGTCTGGTTCGGATGTATGGGCTACTACAAGCAGTATGTCGGCCCAGGTTGCTAACTTGAGTCCTAGGGTGCTGCCTGTTGTGAATTTCCCTAGTCCTACTCTCGGGGGAGGGAACTTGTTGCCTGTGAATTCGGGTATGCATGTGGGCAGTCTTCCTGCCTTGACTGGATGACCGGAGCTGGTGCCACCCTCAGCCTAGCAGACTACTCCCTTCGCTTTAACAATGGAGAAGGGCATGAAGTAGTGGTTCCCTTGAAAGCAGTGAAGATCAAGGCTGGGTCTGCTACAGCCAATTTGTCCAGAGTCCAAGCCCTGGTAAAGGAGGTACAGTAGAACTCTTACTCCAACCTCAATTGGAATGATTTCTACAAGTTTCAGCCTGATCTTCAACTCTTATATCAGTGGCATGTTCCTAGTGCTAGGGATAGGACAGGGGTGCCCATAGCTCTTCCAAAGAATTCTACTCTAATTCGTGCACCTCTCAACGTCACCATCCCTACCTTGACCCAAAGGGTGGTCAAGTCTGGTCTGGCTTTCTTGTCGTCCAGCTGCTCATTTCCTAGAAGTTGAGGGTTGGAGGAGATTGACTGCCCTTAAGCACTGCCTGGTGGCCACTAGTGTTCTTGATAGAGGATATAGACAAGAAGTCAAGATCCTGATTGCTAATCCTAAGCGCTTCCCTGTGACTATTAAAAAGGGGCAGGTTCTGGCTTGCATCACTGCTCTGCCCATTGATGAAATACAAGAGGTGCACGCTGGCTTTGGACTTGAGGCCAATGGCATCCAACATGGCCCCTTTGACGAGGTTGTCGCCTTTGCTGCAGTTGCTCCACCACCTGTCCCTGATCTCAGCCCAGAAGGTAAGAAGGCCCTCACCACAATTTTATCTGAAATCAAGTTGGGCACAACTCTCTCCTCTGAACAAAGGAGGAAGGTGGAAATGCTTATTGCAAAGAATCTAGATGTTTTCAATTTGGGATCCACTGATCTAGACATGACATTGTCATTGAAGGGGCTCCTATTAAACAGTTTGCTTACCGTGAGAGTGTCAAGGAACGTGCTATAATTCAAGAAGAGGTACAGAAAATGCTTGATGTTGGCGTGATTAAGCCTTCAGTTTCTCCTTGGGTCAGCCCGATTGTCCTGGTTGGTAAGAAAGATGGCACCATCCGTTTTTGTGTTGACTTCAGGAAGCTGAATGACATCACCAAAAAGGATGCCTACCCACTACCCAGGATTAATGAAACCTTGGATCAATTGCATGGTGCCACAATTTTTTCCTCCCTTGATCTTGGGTTTGGAAGCCCAAGAAGTGTGAGCTATTCGTACCTGAGCTGCACTTCCTTGGTCATGTTTTGTCCAAAGATGGTTTGCTTCCTGATCCTGCCAAGCTTGAGTCTATTTGGGGCTTTCCTATCCCTAGGGATAAGCATTGTATCAAATCCTTCATTGGTCTGGCTTCTTATTATAGGCGCTTCATAAAGAACTTTGTCAAGCTTGCTCACCCTCTAACCAAGGTGTTGTGCAAAGATGCACGTTTGAATGGACCTTCGCCCAGCAGGCTGCTTTTGACACCCTTCACAAGGCCTTGTGTTCAGCTCCCATCCTGATGTTTCCCAATTTTGAGTTACCTTTCTTGCTTCAGACTGATGCATCAGATGTTGCCATCTCTGCAATCTTATGTCAAGTTGTAGAAGGCAAGGAGCATGTAATAGCCTATGCATCTCGTCGTCTAGATTGTCATGAAAGGAATTATTCCATATCTGATAAGGAGGGTCTAGCCCTGGTTTTTGGTGTCAAGCATTTCAGGCAATATTTACATGGCAGCTGGTTTGTGGTAGAGACCGATCATCTTCCACTAAAAGCTCTTGTTAAGCCAAGGGAACTTCATGGCAGACTTGCTAGATGGGCTATGTACCTGCAGGAATTTGACATGGATATAGTCTACAAGAAGGGCAAGGAAAACACAAATGCTGATGCACTCACACGGGTGGATCCTCCTGTCGGCAAACCTATGCTCACCTTGGATGACCTTGTTGCTGCTGATGCTGCCCCTCCTCCTGATCTTGTCAACCTTCTTTGTGTAGATCAGCAACCTTTGGCCCTCGATTCTCATGGCATATTGGCTGCATGGGGCTGGTCTAGCCTATTAGATGAACCTGGTTGATTTATTCATGTGTTGGTATGTGTGGTGGATCTATCGCTTCGCGAGAATTTGGATAGTTTGGTGGAAGTTCTTTGTTGTGTTTCCATCCTTCTCTTTCCTAGGCCCCCGAGTTTGTTGTGATTCGGCTGCTGCACTCAGGTGTGACTATTGGCTTGAGCCTCAAAGGCCTGATTTGGCTGTCCATGAGTAGTAAAAAATGAGGTGAAGGTATCCCTGGCTGGAGATCATAGGGGCAGGCACTCCAGACCACCTTCTCTAAAACCCATTGTCTACCTTTTATGTGCAGTGCAGTCATGGATGATCAGCTACATGCTGCGCTACTCCAGCGATGCCAATTAGGGCGTTCGCCAGCTGGCCTTTCCGAGTCCTTGTGTAAACAAATTCTCTATCATGTGTCTACTCACCGTTTTACGGGTGATAAGCTTTTCAAGGAGTTCACTAGAGGAGGAGTGTCATGCTACTTGGAGGTGCCACCACGGAGCCAGCTGAATGCTTTATTGGAGCGTTTCCATTGTTCCTTGTATGCAGATCACCTTGGTATCAAGAAAACTGTGGCCCGCATCCAAGAGGTATACTATTGGCTGGGAATTCACCGAGACGTCACCGAGTTCATCTCTAACTGTGAAGGTTGTCGTGCTAACATTGCTCTCCCGAGGGCCCGGATCTTGTATGAGCTGCAGTATTTGCCTATCACCTATGCTTTTGCTCGTGTTGGCATTGACTTGGTAGGACCCCTCACACTCACATCAAAGGGTCGAAGCTACCTTTGTGTTGCTACCGACTACTTGACTAAGTGGGTAGAAGTCCGGCCTTTGCGTTCCAAGGCTAGTGATGATGTAGCTCAGTTCTTCTTCAATGAGATCCTTATGCGGCATGGGTGTCCTCAGGAGATACTAACGGATCAGGGCAAGGAGTTTTGTAACCAGCTCCTCACGGTGGTTTGTTTCAACTTCGGTATCAAGCATTCCACCACCGCTCCAAACCATCCCCAGACCAATGGCCCTTACGGAACGCTTCAACCAAACTCTTTGCCGAATGTTGGAGAAGAATGGCGCACTTACCAGGGAGTGGGATACCTTTCTTCCCCCTATTCTCTTTGCTTATCACACCGCCGTGCATGCTAGCACCAAGAAGACTCCTTTTGAGTTGTTGTATGGTCGCAAGTGTGTTTCTCCTTTGCATTCTACCCCTCTTATCTCTATTGTTGCTGATCCGGTTGATCTTGAGACCTTTGTTGAAGATCTTCATGCTCGCCATGCGGTGTCTATCCATGATGCCAAGACGAACATTGGTAAGGCTCAACTAACCCAAGCCCGTAATTTTAACAAGCGTGTCAAGTATTCTAACTTGTTTCAGGTGGGACAGACCATGTGCGTTCGATTATAGCATGGCAAGCATGCATGCAAATCCAAGCTCAAGATCGACGGTCCATACTTGATCTATCAGATTTGACATGGGCGACGTGCTCTTCTTCTTCCCCAAGGCTCTAACACTGAAGTGCGGGATGAACCTGTTTCCTTGACGGACTTGGTGCACTCCGAACTAGTTTTTGATCTCACGTGTATCAATGTGGAGGGGCGCACGGTGGGGTGATGTCTTGATCTTCTTAGCAATCTACTTCAGCTCCTTCACTTCTCTTCTCAATGGCTTAGTCTTAGTTTGCGGCTGATGCCTCTTGAGGTCCTCAGACTTGGCCTCTCTAGGACTTAGAACATTTTATGAAATCTCACCATTTGTACTCCCTGCACGTTTTCCTAGCCAGGGGTTTTGTCCTCGGCCCAACTTGCAAGTGCCAGGTTTTCCCTTGGTAGGTGCACGGTGGGGTGATGTCTTGATCTTCTTAGCAATCTACTTCAGCTCCTTCACTTCTCTTCTCAATGGCTTAGTCTTAGTTTGCGGCTGATGCCTCTTGAGGTCCTCAGACTTGGCCTTTCTAGGACTTAGAACATTCTATGACATCTCACCATTTGTACTCCCTGCACGTTTTCCTAGCCAGGGGTTTTGTCCTCGGCCCAACTTGCAGGTGCCAGGTTTTCCCTTGGTAGGTGCACGGTGGGGTGATGTCTTGATCTTCTTAGCAATATACTTCAGCTTCCTTCACTTCTCTTCTCAGCGGCTTAGTTTTAGTTTGCGGCTGATCCCTCTTGAGGTCCTCAGACTTGGCCTTTCTAGGACTTAGAACATTTTATGACATCTCACCATTTGTACTCCCTGCACGGTTTTCCTAGCCAGGGGTTTTGTCCTCGGCCCAACTTGCAAGTGCCAGGTTTTCCCTTGGTAGGTTTTTCACCCAGCAGTGGAGGGTGATATTTTTCATTATTTGTTTTCCTTCGCGGAGCTCAGGATTTTTCGTGGGGGGTAGGCTTCACAGATGTAAAGCCCCATACTTGCTTATGCCTGGAAATAACCCGTTTCATCCAAAACAACGATACACATTCATAGTATATTTTTTTGGCGTATAAAGCCGTTAATCCGTTACAATGATGTTTAGGTTAGGGTTAGTTTAGGCTGGTGGCTTGATCTTGGCCCTTCATTAGATCTAGGGCTGCAAGGCAACACCGTGGGCTTGGGCCTATAATGCCTCGCCACGCGGCGGGCCACTACGGTTAGGGCTTTTGTATAAAGACGGCGCCCTGACCTTGTACTCGGGTGTGAGTGTATATGTGATTTTCGTGTACAAGTTTTTGGATGAGAGCTGCTTAGTGTCTGATTCGTGTGTTTGATCCTCCTCTCACGCGTTGCTTGCTATTTCCGCTCGCCCCTTTGTTGTGCAACTTCGCTTCTTGAGAGGAAAGGAGTATATGCCTCAGGCTTGTTTTAAGGCTTCACAAAACAATGATCAAGTAACTTATACTCCATGGATTAGAACTAAGGATACTTATCTATTTTATTCCACCTTCTTTTGGAAATTTTGCCCATTAGCAAGCCTTGCAGCCCAGTCCCCCAGTCCCCAAACAGGCAATGTGGCTGCCTAGTCCCCTAGTTGGCATCCTCCCATTGGCCCCCTCCAATCTGCCCGACATGGCCTCAGGGCCTGAAAAGAATAGTAAATCTGATCCAAAATTTATGAACAAATTCACAAAAATTTATCACAGTGCTCACCACAAAAAACTTCAGCTCAATTGAGTCAAATTTGCTCCTTCTGGACACGGTCAAAGTTGGCTGAGACCCTAAAGCGCTTAGGCATCCTAGGGCTCATCCTCAGTAAGATTGATTGAATGTTTATTAGAAGCATGTTATTGACAAGATTAAAACTTTGGTAGCCGCAACGTAGAAAATTTGAGTTTTCAGCCATGACTAATGATTAATTTGCCAGTCAATCGCATATGATGAAGAACAAAAATGTAAACAAACCACAGTTCCACATTGTGTCAGTTCACGTGAGTCCATGACATAAATCTGGCTGTCACATCCTCACACTTACCTATTCTTCACGTTGCATCCGCATCAAACCGGCTAGTGCTTGTGCAAATGCGCTCCCAAAATCTGAAGGATTTTGATGCATTCAATAAGCATTCAATATGGCATTGGCCCATGATTCAACTATCGCAGAGATCATACGACAGTCAATAGTATAAAAACCTCGGGAGATATGGTTGCACGTCCTCTCACATGAAACGATTAAGAACTTACATGTCGCAAAATCTATCCATTTGCTAGCACAACTGTCAAACCTAGAAAACAAAGAAAAAGATCTTTACTAAAAACTCCACAAAACCATGCCTTTTGGACTTAGATGACAAACAAAAAGATAGGGCACAATGCATTAAGCACTCATCAGCAGTCCTACTTCCTCGCCAACTAAAGAATGCACTGCAAGGAGATCAATCTACGAACTAGACAAACTTCTTCACATCGTACATTAAGAAAAAGCCACACCTTGCGATTGCTGTGCCTTTGCAGCAAAACCGAAGCCGATCCAATGAGGGAAAAGCCACGGTTTGCATTGAGCAGTGAGACTGTTGAGAGCTTGAAGCTTGCAAGGTGAACGATGGTGGAAAACGCATAGCTCCTGCAGTTCAAGAACTTCAAGAATTTCAAGAATCGGGCAGTCCGGGCAAGCTCCGAAAAACTTGGCGCTTGGAATTTTTCTGGAGGGCAGGTCGGGCAGGTCGGGCAGGTCCCCCAAAAATTGACGACGATGACGTGGCTACGATGAAACGTGGCACTATGGCACCCTATATCTGTTCTATGTTAAACTAGCTTCCGACCTTTGGTCGTCGCTAGAACTTGTTATACACGTGCTCCAGGACCTATCCAAGCAATCTTTAAATAAACGTAAGAACTAGGGCTGATTTCTCTTTGTAAAATTCTGCACAACGTATTACCCAGGCCACACGATTACCAGTGCATTACACAACCATGCATTACACGAGTGTGTAATGCACACATGTGACTATTCTTTATCTTTACCTTCAAGATCTTTTCTCACGTGAAGCTACTAAGGTGGAGAAAGGATAAAGGAGCGATGAAATGGAAAGAAATCATCTTATTTCTTTATACAGGGTAACGCCCCTCGTGTGGGGAATTCCCGGATTTTCGGGCCTTCCCCTCGGGCTACAGCCCTCAGCGTCAGGCCCTAAAATCCGGGAATGCCCTCCACTCAGGGCATTACCCTGTACAAAAAACTAACTACAAGGGGAAGGTGCAAGAACGGGATAAGAACCCCCGCCTTACGATGCGCAAATAACTTCCCTAACCACTAAACCCAGGTACAATTCTTGAAACTATCGTAGTGTATTAACTACTTATAGGGGTGTTTAAAAACCTCCAACTGTATGGCGCCCCAGATGCAACCCTTAATCTCCCCTGATTATCGTATCGCAGCTCAGAATAAGATGTTAATCATGAATAGACACCAAAGACATCCCCGACGTCATCTTTATCCAGTGCAATTGCATGCACAGACTTGCAAGGTGGTTGAACAGATTTGAAGGGCAAAAAGCTAGCACCTGTGAGAGTAAAAAAAAACCAGAATCCTAGATACGATCGCACACCCGAACTTCACAAATTGAGATAACGAGTCACAACAGTAAGATTTAGGGTTGGGGGGGGATGACTTCCGCCAATGGCTCTCTTCTCAGTTTTCTCCTTCGCTATCTTCAGTTCTCTCATGCGGCTCCCTACGACAAACTAGGGTTTGCATATTCTTTTTCAGGTTCCAATCTTGCAGCGACAATCCTAAAGTGATCTGCTCGACATTTGTTGGTATTATACCAGAATCCAACTGAGGTTTTTGGATCTCGCCTCTTTGCCACCCATCTTGCACTCATCTTCAATGGTGAGGATCGAAGGCTTCCCATGGACTGGCTAGCTAGGCGAGCTAGAGTTAAGTTACTTGTCCCAGACGCTGACAAGAGGGGAAGAATCAGGGTGAAGCTGCTACAGCAAACCGGAGGTAGCCTATACTATATGCGCACACAAATGCATGCATATGGAGGAATGTATGCGTGCATACAAATTTTAGATATGCATAGGAACAATTTTATATGCACAACACTTAAATAAGGGTACCCAAAAATAAAATAAAAATTGTGATTCATCTAATCTTTGGGTCCATAATCAAAATATCAAAGGATGGAATAAGAATATTCTATATAGAATATTCCATATTCATTGTATTATTATTCCACATGGGTGAGTGTAGGAATGGGAGAGGAACATGTTGCTTTTATGGCTTTCCAATATGAGAAAAAAGGTCAAAAAATTAAAAAGTGACGAGGCACGGCTCCTTGTTAGATACAAATGGTGAAGGTACGGGCTCTTCCAATGGTGGGAGTCTAGTTTGAAGTTTAGAATGGAGCAATGCTAAGGGAATGCTAGGGAGCTTGTTTCATAGGTTTTGCAGTATCTATAAGCATGCTGCAAAGTTATTGGTTAAGGTGGCAGCAGATGTGGAGATCAATGGGTTTGAGGTGCCTTGCCTGTTCATAGCTGCCAAAGATGATCTTGAGCCTGATCCTGCTTGCACCCACACTCTGCACTGGTATGGACACCTACTACTTTGTTCCTGTGCTTGGCTGTCTTGGCCATGGCAGATTTGTTAGTCTCAGGTCAAGCTGCATGGATAGTTTGTCAATGAGGTGAGAGTCATAGTCTGTTCAAGTGTCAGTTCACATTCCATCGATGGGGATATCATGTCTGCCATGAATAGTCTTTCACTGGAATCCACAAAGGCAATTTAGGTATGATATGCAGTATGTCACTGTGCTATGTCAATTGGAAGCCGTAGCAGCAACGACACAATTGATACGCACTACTAATCAAGACACCTTCTTCAACACATTTCACCCTGTTTTAGGGCCCTAATTTCCATGTTGAATTCTGCAAGTTAGCTGGTTGAGTGAACCTCTGATAGTTTGGAGTGACTTTTGAAACATTTTTATTTTACAAAAACATAATGTCCATCAGAGATAGAACCCACAACCTATCCGGTATCAAGCCTAGTTCATACCACTACACTACCCATTCAGACTTGAAACACTAATGAAATGAAACACTAATGAGATAAAGATAGTCACCCTGTGTGTACATAACATGCCACAATACTCATAAGGGTTGATCTTACTAATGATGAAATTTGATAGTGCTGAAGTGCATGTCGAACTTGCATTCAGGTAAAGGGATCTATGAAATGCAGTAGAGATCTATGTACAAACTATTACATAGATAAATCAAATGACAGGAAGATAACATGAAATCTGATTTCAATACCATGTCATTTGCCCCGTTTGTTTTACCTTACACTAGAGAGAAATACATGTATCATAAAAAATAACAAAAAATTCGGACTGACAATGAGGACAATGTATTGTATGTGTAATTTCTAATTACCTACATAACATCATCAGCTGATACTTCATCATCCGTGTCATAAGCCTGTGATTCAGAGGCATACACATCCATGAAAGCCTCAACTCTACGCAACATATCCACGGATTGTCCAACAATAGCTGCTCTTCGGTCAAACAACAGATCATTGGAAAGACCTACATCACGTTGTTGATGTATTGAATGCAAAGCTTGGGACTTGGCATACGAAGGTAGATAAAACGATGAAAGAGGACTTTGGGGTAGACTATCGTAGATGGTCCGCACAATCCCATCACTGCATCACACATACATGTATATTTATGTTAACAAATCAAATGGGAATGGTTTGCTTTGCAAATAATATAGAGATTGCAACAAAGGGAATGGAGGCGAGACATACTCACTAGGAAGTACTGCCGAGATGAAGACCAAGCTTGCGCGCCACCTTAGGAGCGGGGGGTTCCAACAAACTCACAGGACGTTGAATGGTTGGAGTTACCACAGATGAAACCAAAACGGGTTGAGTATTTTGAAGTGCAGAGAGACGTGCTGCATACAACGTCTGGTCCCCCTCAAGAACAAATACGTGACGTCCAGACTCGCGGGCAGCAATAAATGTAGAACCTGCAGGAAAAAAACATGCAATGATGATATTATATCGGATAACAGTTAATGATCATGAATCAGCTCAGAAAATTTTAATTACAAAATGGAGACCAATGCAAACCTGTGCCAACTGTGAGATCCAAAATGCGGGAGCCAGGAGGTGAGCATGTCTCCAACAATACTTGCATGAAGGCGGGACTACGGTCTCGCGCACCCCTCCAAGCTTGTTGAGGAGTTTGCATGGGTAGTGCAACATCTAGAATGTGATTGTAGATGGCATCCAACTCAACAGGGTCTGCAAGGGGGTCCACAACTTTGCCAAACTCACGCAGTTTGAATAGTCCTCCTTGCTTGGTGAGGACATGGGCGTGGAAGAACATGGTCTGTTAGACGTGCCATTTCCACAAAAATAGTGCACCCGGATGGTTTAATAATATGTATGAGAGTAGGAAGATGAAACATCAAACAATGAGATATTGAAGAGGGATGATTTTTACCTTTCCTGTCCGAGTGTGTAGAGGGGGTGGTATTGATGCAAGTATATTTCCTTGATAATACGGAAATAGAGCTGCCCCTGGAGTAAGAAAAGAGCTCCAATGCAAAGGAATCATCGGAGCCCTGCAAGAACACCAAGTATCCATTGTCATCCAACAGGTCATTAGCAATGGAGAATGCATACTCCCAATACCGTTTATCAAAAGCATTCCAGGGAGGAACCTGTACACCATCCAAACAGCCCTGTACAGGCATTCCTGTTGGGTAGTCCACGATGATCATGTCCACAGCCATAGGCACGCTTTTTCCATCCACAACACTAGACTAAGTTCCTGGCAACTGCAAACAACATACAGAAAATGTAGGAGTCAATAGCCGGATGATGAGGATATAAAAACATCGAAGAATTCCTTACATTCAAGTTTGTTTGTTGGGGGAAACTCACATTTTTTAAGAGCTCCATGAGCTCTTTCAAGGTCGCATCAGGAGATGTACTTGAGGCCTCCACCATATCAATGAAATGAGTAGGCATGATCTTCATGCGATACATGCTAGGTGCACCACCAGAAAATGACACTGCACTGTAAGGATGTTCGCCTGCCTCTGGCTTGTTCCTCGAGTAGTAGGTGCAGGCACTACAACCAACTGATTTGAAGGATGTGAAGAACTACCAATAGGACCAGCAATAGAAGCCACACCTGCATTGGGGGCCACACCTGCATTGACATCCGCACCTTTTCTTTTTCGTGATTTGCGTTTTGGTACACCCACAACGGCAGGGACCACTTGGGCTACAGCGGCCTGTGTAGCAATCTGTTCTGCATGCTCCAGATCAAGAACAGGGACTTCAGTGGAGATACCCCCTTCATCACTCACTGACTGCCTACGAACACATTCCTTATGAAGTCCCATTTCTGCATAGGGGATAGTACCCTTGGGCATATCCAAATACCAACCCCCCCCTTCCCGGTGTTCCACACCCCAATCTTCCTCAATTGCAGGTGTGTACATGGAAGCTTGTTGAGCACCAAACTTCCAGGCCATCAGAAACTTGGGCTCAGCCTTAAGTCGATCACTCGGTACAAGCACCAAACTTCCAGGCCATCAGAAACTTGGGCTCAGCCTTAAGTCGATCACTCGGTACAAGCACAAATCTCATGTACCTAAAATACAAACACATTCAAAGTTATTGTGGAGACAAATATTTATGCAACCTGTTCAACAATTGAACAAGCACATTAAGAAACATGTATATCCCAATGTACTAGAAAAATACTTGAAGCATAGACATTTTTGACTTACAAGGTGTATCCATGTACAATGCAATGGAAAGATGGTACCTGAATAAAATCCGTCTCACCACCTTCTCCCCACTGTGTTTGTTGTTCCCAATCATTGCCTCTGAATGCGCCCTTTGGCAATGAGAACTCTCTATGAAACAACTCATTGAAATGAGTCATCTTCCATGTATCCATGTAGTCTCCCAGACTCTCACTCTCCTTCCTCCAAGGCAACATGAAATTGGCCAAGCTGAGTGGTGTACAAGGCAAACTGAGCCAAGGCAACCTTGCGAAGCTGCCAGAAAATACAGTCAGTTAAATAACTATGTTAATGTGTCATCAATAAAATGAATTAATTGCATTGAGAAGATAGTGATTGTATATGTACCTGCCACCAAAAAGTCCTTCTATTCAGCCAAGGATCAGTGTTGGCCCACTGATAGGCCCGGGTGGAAAAAAATTACGGTCGTGAAGTGTTTGGTCTCCATTCCATATATGTAGCCATTCCACCTTTTCTTCAGGATCCACCTGGGCGTTAGCAATGTTCACCATTTCTCTTGGGTCATTTCCTCTGATCCTGCCTTTACACGTGACCAATGCAGTTTAAGTTCTTGGAGAAACTCCTCTCCAAGGGTTGGATCAGCAATAGGAAGCAACTTCACAAGCTGACTCTTGTGTTGTTCCTTGCTTTCAATCAGCCTGTCTCATTGTATCTTCAAGGCCCTCTTGACTCTTTGGCCCCTCAGCAAGTTTGTAAGCTTCCCCCGCCATGCGTTGGGCCTCAACAATATCATGCTGCCAAAAAGAACCAAAACAATTCATAACATGAACCAGAGGTGAATCTTGTCTATGGATGCAAAGAATGAAACTTGGTTAAGACATGATGTTACCTTGTACAAAATCTCTGTCATTGCATGGACTGTCAGGTTATACCAAGTCTTTCCTGCTTTCTTGATGCATTCGTCGTATTGCTCTTTCCTCAATACATTCTTCCATTCCAGAGACAGGTGTAAGGCCAATCATATTGACCTTGCAAACCAAGTGCACAAATTTGGATGTAACATGTGCCCTCTCTGTTGCCCTGCACATATAAAATATGATCATTAGAAAGAAGATGTGTATATGTACATCCATTGAGCAAGAACATGACAACATTGAACATGAAAGTAAATGAAGAATATAAAGGAAACTCACACATTCACTCCATCCATGATGGACCTGAGGGAACCACGATTTTCAATGTCTGCATTGAGCTCCCAACTTGTCACACAGACAACAAGTTGGCCCCATGATCTTCATTGATATAGGGATACCATGCTTAAAGCCTATGATTCCCATCCCAGACATGAAAGATCTTCCCCCGAAGATGATGCAACTTTGGCTTGGACTTAAGATACTTCTCAAACTCATCATTTACTGTTTTCCAATGACTATCCCATATAGTAGATCCATCAATCCCCTCAACAGAAACATAGAACACGGCTGCTCCTGGATGGTATCCAGAATAGAAGTCTCCTCTAAGCTTTAGGATGTCGTTGGCAAGGGCGGCCTAACAACCTGCATAGAAATCATGCGACACAATGGAATGTCCATAACTCCATCCTCAATGAGGAGGGACCTGAAAGTTACATTCAGATCTTGTTTCTTTTCCAGAATAATTGCATGTTTGGCATCTAGAGAAAGAAGATCACTAGATGTTGTATCCTCTTCATACTCATCTGCCCCCCAATTCCCTGCATCAATGTCGTCAATAATGGTTGCAAGCATCCCGGCCTCCACAGCTTCAGTTGTAGTGGTAATTTCCTAATTCCATAGACCAAAACAGTTCAAGATGTCAGTGTATGAGAAGAGCACATGTCTGAATGTATAATATGTAAAAAGAGCAGTTCAATGTCATGGTTGCATGAAGAAAACAAATGAATTGGAATAGTCAACTAATTCCATGAATATCCTTGTCTTTCAAAGCTTACAACTTGGAGCAGAATACAGGCCTGAGCATCCCGACAGAGGACCTCCAACTCAAAATTTGACAAGATTTGAGGCCCTTGAAGAAATTTTTGCTCAAGGAGCTCCAAGCATATGCGACGGCGCATACCATGGAAGAGAGGTTGTAGCCAAACATACAGGAGCACCTTGAAAGATCAAACTAGGCCTATGAAAGCATGTGGAGTTGTGGAGGTGGCAACGTAGAAGCTTTGAGATACTTGAATACTGTGATCAACCAAAATAGGGAAGGTTCCCCAAGCGTCTGCGCCGACGGAGGTGGCAGCCTCGACACTTTGGAGCTTACGTAACACAAGGAATATACAACAAAACCAAGCTCCAAGCATCTCCGCCGGCGGAGATGCTTGCATGAGGTTCCTGAAACCTAGGAGCTAAGCAAAAAAAGATTGTGCTCAATGGGTATGCGCCGACGGATATGGCAGCCCAGCCCGTTCGGAGCATCAACAACTTATGAGAATGCGGAGAAACAAAAGAGATGGAAGGGGGGGAGAACTTCCTGAAATATGTGAGTAGCCCTGCTGCACGGGTCTGCGTTGACAGAGGTGGCAGCCTTGGCGCTTTGGAGCTTCCGTAACACAGGGAATATGCAAAAAAAACCAAGCTCCAAGTGTCTCCGCCGGCAGAGACACTTGCAGGAAGTTCCTGAAACCTATGAGCTGAGTAAAAAAAAATGTACTCAATGGGTATGCGCCTGCGGATATGCCAGCGCAGCCCACTCGGAGCATCAGCAACTTTTGAGCATGCGGAAAAACAAAGGAGATGGAAAAGGGGAGAACTTCCTGAAACATTTGAGCAGCCCTGCTGCACAGGTATGCGCCGGCGGATACGCCGCCCAACCCGCTCGGAGCATCAGCAACGTATGAGCATGCAAAAAAATAAACAGGATGGGAGTAGAGGAGCACTTCCTGAAACATGTGAGTATCCCAGCTCCAACGGTATGCGCCGGCGGAGGTGGTAGCCCAGCCCTTCCAAGCATCAGAAAAAACCAAGGGGAATGAGCTGTCTCCGCCGGCGGAGACGGTTGTGTGTATGTGTGGAGATTCGCAAACTTGTGAGAGTTGAAGTGACTTAGGCATCTGCGCCGGCGGAGGTGCTAGATTAAGAGCAGCTTGGTGGGGCTTATGCGATGGCGCATATGCCTAAGTGCAGGTCATGAAATCGAAACAAAACTGCAGCTTACCTTCTCCGTCCGCAGCTTGCCTCTACCACCACCACCACCAGCAACGCCTCCCCCTTGAGTGTCCTTCTTCCTCCCCATCGCCGCAACAGCTCGTTGCCTCGGGGTGGTATAGTATAACGAGGCCGAGATGCGGCGCCTCCGTCTCCTCTTCGCAACGGGAGTCTCCAGGGTGTAGAGACTAGAGACGTGCTAAGTGCTTGTGTAGTTTGTGTGTGTTTGTTTGGGGGAGTGGCAAGGGATAATGTGCAAGTATACTAGACTACGTTAGTGTAGTAACGATACCGGGTTAGTCATGTAGTAATGGCAACAAGTTTAACTGAATAGAAACAGTTTATTAACAAAAAAGTAGAGGTTTTTTCATTGAATAGAGCATGGCTTGTTGGTACGGTTGTGGTGTATTTTCCACTAGGTTGCGGGTTCAAACCTGCCCCCGCCAAGGAGAGCGGGGGGAAAGGGGGGCGAGGGCCTTAAAAAGGCCAAATTGGCCAAATCTGAAATGTGAACCTTTTTTATACACTCTGGCGTTAGTGCTTTTTGGACTACATGGGTTACACGTGGATCCTCAGAAGATGGTTGTACGATTGACATGTTACTTTGTGGCGGCGCCTTCATAATACAATATAAAGTAAGTGATAAAGTAACTAAATATTTTGTTATGGGTGTCTTAATCAATTTATTGGTTTTAGAGTCAATTGTCGCCACAAATACTTGTACTCATTACTCATACATAAGTAATCAAAGAACAAATCAACATACATGTCATGGGATTTGATTGTAAATAAATTGTGTCGTCTAGTGTGTCAGTTCATAGTTGGACGATTAATCAACGATTGGTTGTAAAATAAATGGAAACATGCAGAGCATTTATGTTTCATATGCTCATAAGAAGAAGGCAGTACATTGGATTCTAAGATCTCAACAACGGCGCCGTCGTCTTAAAAATAGGGGATAGTCCATTTAGTTGTTTCTGTCAGAGAATAATATGGATGGAGCACATGCCTCAAAAAATTTGGACCTTTTGGATTGATGATACACATAAGTAATGTAAGTCATTTAATGTATTTGCATAAGGTCTTGCAAGATGTGCGCTTTCATTCATTTTGCATCTTCTCTCAAACTTTGAGGGCATTGCCAAATGTCTACACCAAAATATGCATTGCTTTCATGTCCACCTGATGCAAAAGTGGTTCGTTATCCTTGCAATGGAAACAAGTGCATTATCCCAGAACCTTGGTTATGCAATAGATTCAAACTTGTTCCGGGTTCAGTTTTTTTGGAGGATGATGGAGATGATGATGCCTCCACAGTATTGCTTCCAGTTTTCAATGACGACCAAAAGCAATGGAAGTTGTTTCCAGACACTTTCTCCAAGTACCGTGTCACAGGTACGAGCTATACACAGTCACATGATGAGAGACACACTTCTATTGCAAGAAAGAACGATCAAGCTGCAACAAATGGGAGTTGTAAATTGAAGGAGGAGGTTGCAGATTCGGCGAGCTTGGGGTCTCATAATTCGGATTGTGTTGAGGTTTCTAAGAGTGTATTTTGTGGATCTCAACCTTCATCATCTGCTCATACGGTCTTGCTTCACGACATGAAGCCTCGGAAAACTCCATTGGACAACACCACGTCTGATTGTTGCGAATCTGCGAGGGGTTTATCTTCATCTCCACGACTAGCAGGGGAGGCTACATCTGCATTTCCTTCTGGTGTATTGTCCATTTTGAGTATTTTGGCCACTGCTCGGAGGAATGGATCAAAATGAGAGCTTTCTACCTTGGACTATAGTCACATTCCAGTGCATCGTGTTCGGTGTCTTCCTCGAGCTTTTGATGGAAAAGTGATCCACGAACTCCCCCCCCGTGGTCAAACTACGTACGGACCGTGGTTCACAGTCCCTCCAAGGCATGGACCGCAAGTTTGATGGTCATCCTTGGTGCAAGACCAATACCTACAATATGTCTGGTGTTCCAGATCATGTGAAATGTAGTAAGGTTCTTTGTGTTGGAAAGCTCATATGTCAAAGCAGCACTTGCCCCTTCTTCAAGAAAGAAGGAGAACGGAATGACCGCTATTGGGAAGGCAATGCAAACAAGGTGTTCATTGCATGAGCCCAAGTTCCATTCAACCAGTTCAAGTGTAGTTTCTACAAAAAAGACCTTTCTGTGAGGCGCATTGTGGGGCAAGAATGTACTATGTCACAAGTTCCCTTCCAACATATACACGTGTTGCAGTTCACGTTGGGTTTCATAACCATCCATGTGCCAAGGGTGAGAATAGAGATGCTGCGGAAAATGCATCAAGCATGATTCAAGAGCATGTTAAGATGAAGCCATGGTCGACCCCGGGAGCTATTTCCTTGTCAATGGCCCAAAAGCTCTTGATTGATCGAGTTCTTGTGGCTGATGGCACAGAGACAGTACGTCTTGAGGGAGAGGCTTTGGAAGATATTCTTGAAGAGTTTGCCCATGTTTGTAGCCCCAATGTGAAAAACAAGGTCACATCTGCACGTGTCAATTCCATCATGTCCATATTGGAGTTGAAGCGTCTGAGTACATACCATTTCATTCACAGCAATCTCCTTCCAGGCCAGCATACTTCTCATCTCCCCCATGTTTTCAAGATGTCTGTTGCTGGTCCCGGGAGTGGTGTTCAACTTGTGCGTCGCATGAGTGAGGGGGATCTACGCACAAGCTGGGTAGTATTTGACCATGTCAAACGCATCAAGGATTGGACAACTCTTGCGTGTCATGTCTATGAACCATATGTCAAGCGAATGATGACCATTGCCATTTGCGATATGAAAACAGAGGATGCAGATGCTCAGGTGTTATTCTAGGAGATGATCAATGAACAAGCAAAACTTGCTGGCTTGAACAGACCAAATTTTGCTGGCTTCATGGCGGATGCAGCAGGAGCGAATTGAGCTGCTGTTCGAAGGGTTTATGGATCTGATCCCAATGTCCCAATAGAAGGTAAAGAAAGAACATGTTTATATCATTGGGCTGAAAGCCTCCGAAGACACACCAACGACTATATCTTGGAGGACTTCTTTGAAAGGCACACTCAGCTCTGTTATGAATGGAAAGATAGTGCTACCTTGGAGGATGCTACAACCACATACATTGCAATTCGGGCTTGGTGGCTCTCTTCAGGAGCATGCACAGAAAAGAGTCTGCCAAAACTGGATTCATGGCTTGCATGGTGGCACTACAGATATCGAATGTGGGGCCAATGGATGAGAGAGGACATGGATGTGGAGGCAGATGCAGATATGCCTACCACTAATTTGTCTGAGGCTGTCCATTCTGCTTGGTGGAAGACAGCAGGCAATGGGAAAAAAATGAAGGTGGATCTCTATGAGGCCACCATGCATGACATGTCACGAGCTCTTTTGCAGCAGGCAACATTTTACAGGCACACCACAGGAAAGACATGGGGGACGGGGCCCGACAAAGAGGAACTCATATTGCGTCAAGCAGATAGATCTAATAGCCCAGCAAAAATGGGTAAGGTTGTACGTGGCATAGTAGCTGGAACACCCATGCACAGAAGGGGGGTTCAATTGGAGGGAGACAATCGCACTATTCCAGTCAAACGCAAGTTAGGCGATGAGCATGGTGGGCCAAATGAATCTTGGAGGTGTGATATGAATGTAAAGACTGTTCCAGTGCGCGCCACTGGGATGCCCAGTCCACACCAGCCATCTAGGTTTGTCAGCTCCAAATCAAGTCATGACATTCCTGGTTCTTCGACTTTCTGTGAGACAAATCCACATGTTGCTATCCCTCCTCAGCCAATGCAATGGGGAAATTCAGTGAGAGAGACACAAGACTTTTCCGATGCATTGTTCAGGATTCAGCGGACAGGTCCTGCTTCCATGGTTCGTTGTTCTGCCTTGGTTGGAGTTTCCAAGGATAAATGCAAAGCGCTCATCAGGAAAGGTAAAGGAAGTCCTGCACCTTGCTTCACTGGCAAGTTACTAGCACCGAACATGAAAGAACCAAAACTGCAAGTTTTTTGGTTTTGCCCCACAGATGTTTTGTCGTGTGTTGGAGGGACCGTGCCATCCTATTGCTTGGGAAAACCGGGTATACCTAACATGTGGCCTGTGAAGGTTGGAACCAACCTTACACAAGAAGAGGTGGACAACTTGACCCTTGCAGGTTTTCGACTAGTCCATCCTCCCAACGTTCCTGATCCGAACTTTCCTGTGGGACCACTTCCAGTGGAACAACATATTCATCAAGGTGTTGTCCTTCCTGTGGTAAATCGTCAGACCAAGTCCGATAAGTATGTCATGCCAACACCAGAGGAGATCTTTGATGCCATCGGGCATGCTAAGGCCTTTAGCACTTTGGATTTACAATCCGGATATCACCAGTTGCCAATCAAGGAGGCGGACAAGCAGAAGACGGCATTATGGGGGATCAATGAGCACGGCAAGGATTGCCTATGTCAGTGGCGGTTCTTACCATTTGGGCTTAAGAATGCTGCTGCAGAGTTTCAGAGAGTCATGGATAGGATTCTAACAGGGGTGGACTTTGCTCGGTGCTACATAGATGACATCATCATCTTTAGTGTTACGATGGAGGAGCATGAGAGACACCTTCAGGTGGTATTGGAGCGCTTGAGAGCGCACGGATTGAAGTTGCATCCGAGGAAGTGCAAGTTTTTCCACAACCAGATTGAGTATTTGGGTCACATGATATTTCCTGGAGGATTGGGGGTACAACAGACTAAGGTAGAGGCCATTGCACAAATTCCACGCCCCACGAATGTGAGCCGAGTTCGAGCTTTCATGGGGTTGGCAAATTATTATAGACGGTTTGTCAAGGGATTTAGTACCCTTGCAAAGGCTCTAACCAAGCTGACCAAGGTGGACCAGGAGTGGCAGTGGGAAGATGAGCAGGAACGAGCTTTTCAAGAGCTCAAGGCGAGGTTGACCTCGGCGCCTATCCTGAGACGACCTATCAGGGGGCGTCCCTTTCAGCTGCATACGGATTGGAGCATGTTGGGGCTTGGAGCAGTGCTCACACAGGTGGATGATGAGGGAAGAGAGTTCGTAGTGGCTTATGTTAGCCGCTCGAACAACGCTGTAGAGGCTAAGTACAGCTCATATGAGGGAGAGTGCTTAGCTGCAGTGTGGGCCGTGGCACACTTCAGGTGCTATCTATACGGCAATCTTTTCACCCTTGTCACGGATCACCATCCACTCAAGTGGTTGATGGAGTCAGACAAGCTTACGGGGAAGCTTGCACGGTGGGCACTCATACTCCAGGAGTGCTATGGGGTGCGCATTCGGCGTCGGGATCCGACTCCTCGACACTTGAGTCGCCAAGAGTCAGCGGAGACTCTTATTGCTGAGGTTCGTGGATTGCCTCAGCCAGGTTATGGGAGAATTTACCAGCTACAAACAGAGGGATCTACCAAAGCAGGATTGGTTTACAATGTATACATTGGTCAGTTTCCATCTTGTGATTGTCCCGACTTTGATGAGCTATCTGTCAAGAAGAAAAAACAAACATATCTACCTTGTAAGCACATGTACTTCATGTACAACGTGCATCTAGGATGCGCCGGGGCTTATGAGATCCACCAACCTTCCCTTAGCCAGTTAGAGGTTAGGGCTATGCTAAAGAAGGACCCTAGTTCAACTTCTTAGTGACACATGAAATGCACAAAAAAAGAACCTCTAACTTGTGCCGTTCATTTTCATGCATGTGACATGTAATTATCTTGTTACTACTTTATTCTAAACATGACACATAACATTTGTTAGTACAGAAGTTCCTATTTTGGTTAAAATGGAACTTGTGTACCTGTCATACAAGTTTTCAAATTATAGAACTGCTTGGCATTACAAACATACATGCAATGTGGTGGTTCCAAACATGACACATATGCATTTGTTAGTACAAAAATCTATATTTTGGTTAATATGAAACTGTTTTCCTTGAATACAAGTTTGCAAACTATTACTTTGGCCAGGGATCTTGTATTCTCTTCAGTTTAAGGTGGTGCATTAGTTGGAGTTAGTGGTCACATGCATCTTTGACCATTGACTACTGATTTTGTTAGCTAAGATTTTTTTATTTTTTTTCTATATACATATGATGTAACATTTGCATATGCAATAAATACGTCGTATTATATGTTATATAACTCCACTGCATACAATCTACAATGTGTGCATACAAATTTGTCACATGCATATATAATAAGGGATTTTGTGCATGCATGCACGCAACCTGTGCATATGGAATAGCAACCCCCGCAAACCGCATACTGAAATATTTAATGCCGACGATGATGATATGAAAGCATCTCTTCTTGCCCTCATTGAACCCGCTGCTGCTGCGGGTGTGTATTCTTTCCTAAAAAGTGGTCAAGAAAGTGTTAGCAATTCTTGTTCTTAGCTGCTATCTTCAATATTTTGATGCTTCTGACCTGCGTGGATCCTTCGACAGACATGGCTGTTTGTGATGTATATGTAGAATTCTAGTTGCGCATTACATGATAGATGCAGTTCAACAACATTGGTTGATGGTTAGACTTTGGAATTGTAGTTCATTAAAGAAAAGCTGATGAACGGGTTGGAGATGGTTTTGTCGATTTTCGGCAGGATGTAGGGTTTGCTCTCTAGGGTTCTCTTTCTTTGTTGCATCCGTAACTTGATACTGGGATTCATTCAGTTTTTGATATTTAGGGTTTGTTTCTCGAGTTTGCCTGAAAGAATGAATCTTGCGCGTAAAGATCTCTTGGCAATACTAGTTTCTTCACTTACATACTCTTGTACTACATCTTGTTTTAAAAATCACTAACTGATTCTGGACTTTTGGCTTAAATCCGGACCAAACTTAATATATATTTGAATTAAAATTAATTTAAATATTGGTGATGTCATACTTGCTTCAAAATGTGACATATAAGATATCCATTTGACATTGAAGTGCTTGTGAAGTTGCAGTACTGAACAATTCATTGAACGTCCACTGGGAAGTCGAATGATGTAATATTATATTATGTAATCACGATATTAAACAAATGTGTCGAATCGAACATGGGGTAGACTCCTACTCTACCATACTCGATATAACTTGATAGTAATTTTGATTGAATCTTCATGTTGACAAGCACAATATTCAGAGACAATGCCATTGGAATGATGTTTTGGGTGTGAGAAGGGCAGTAAAATATTAAAATAGCTTGAAACATTAGGAAGATGACCTACTATGGTAGTAAAATAAGGTTTGGGGTGTAACTAGATATATTAAGTGCAATAAGGTCCAAGTTTGTGGTGAGGAGAAGGGTTTAGAATTTGGATTTAGGGTAGAAAGAGAGAAACAAATATGGAAGACTCCCCTCCATAGAATGTAAAAATGTAAGGGGAATTTGATATCCATGTAATCATTCTATCATACGTTATCCAACAAAATTATAGAAAACATTAAAAGAGAATGATACAAATTTTACAAGAGGTAACATGGTAGTACAATAAGGTTTGGAGTTTAAGTAGGGTACTACACTAAGGTTTTTTGGTATATGGTAAGAGTAATGGTTTAGGGTGCTAAGGGTCAGGCTTAAGCTTAGGGTAAGGATTAAGGGAAGGGTACAGGGAAGGGTAAGGGTTTAGGGCTTAGGGTTTGGATTTAGGGTAGAAAGGGACAAACAAATATGGAAGACTCACACATGGTAGTACAATAACTTGGTTTGGAGTGTAAGTAGGGTAGTACACTAACCTGATTTTTGGTATATGGTAAGAGTAATGGTTTAGGGTAGTAAGTGACAGGCTTAAGCTTAGGGTAAGGATTAAGGCCAGGGTAAAGGGAAGGGTAAGGGTTTAGGGTACTAAGGGTCCGGCTTAAGCCTATGGAAGGATTAAGGGAAGGGTAAAGCAAAGGGTAAGGGTTTAGGGGTGATGGTAAAGGTACAAATGGATAAACAAATATAGAAGACTCGCACTCACTAGAACTTGGTGTGTATAATGGTAAAAAAAATAAAAATAAAAATGGAGAAACAAATAATATGGAAGAGTCATTGAGACTGACAAGTATTTAAATTAACGACTTGTCGTTGGAACCTGGTCTTAAGATACATAGAAAGCACACTAGTATGTAAGGGTAAGCGCATGTGAATCCAAAACAAACGAGAAAAGTAGCGCAAAAAGGAAGGGAGAAGAGATTTGGATTACCATAAGGTCCATAACCATTATTGGTTATGGTATGGATAGTACAATCCTATTTGCAAAAGGAATGGTAAGGGTTTAGGGATAAATGCTTAAGGATCTTTTAGGGTAAAGGGTTTAGGGTAAAGGGTTTTACTAGGATAAGGGTCCACTGCCCACTCGAGGTTCAGTGTGACAAAAAAAAGAAAACAGGAAAGATCCCCCAACGCAAACATGAAGGGAAAAAAACATAAAGAAAATTTTATATCTTAAAACGAAGGACCGGAAATGACCTCAACATTTAATCCACGGACGGAAAGTGGTTCGCAAAAAGGTAACATTCAGGTATTGGCTGAAGGTTAGCCTCCTCCAAATTCGCACACCTTCACTACTTCCACCGCTGTAATTCTCTTGGTGCTATTTCTTGTCGTATTTTTTCGTGGCGGCATTGTCCACACGACATTGTTCAGGTGGATCCATTGAGCAGGATCTGACGAGTTGTACTCCCAAACTTTTGACCAGCAGTCCTTGTACCTCTCCATGTCTGATGGGTTACCTCCTTTCTTCGGTCTCCACCACTCCACCTTCACTTTCTTATAATTAGGATCCTCCCTTTCTCTAATGACATCTGAAATTGCCATTCCCATCCAGACCGGGCACGTCGTTGGGTCATGAGGGCGAACGAGCACAAAAAAACCCTTTCTCAATATCCTTGAACGGATTCAAGGGTATCTTTGGACGCTCGCACCTAGGGCCACAGTAAGGTTCTAGAACTTCATCCTCATCTTCCATATCTTGCACTATCTGTGGCTAGATGCCATCCCTCTGATGGTTTGAGGACCAATTTGTTATCGGCTAGAATCCCTCAAGAAGCTGAATACACTCCGAAATTTCCTGCATTGGCTTATCAAGTTCGGCGAGAATATTTCCCCAGTATTGGTCGTATTGTTCCATTACATCTCGGTAATGATCGTCAAGCAACATTCCTTTGGTCCAAAAATCTCTGTATTTCTTAATACCATTTTTTATGAAGGACTGTTTTTCGGAGGAGTCGTCCCCGACTCCCCATATCGGTCTTCTTGGAACGACATTTGGGTCTCCTTCAGGGAGATTTGGAGTCATGTCAGGGTTGAACTTCCACATCTTAACGCTAGAGTTTGTAGGAAGCCACTCCGAATCAGTAGCTGACTTCTTGTACTTCATAACAGGCCAACCATCCGCATCCTTAAAAAACCGAAAGACGTGCATCTCTGAGATCCCGACCAAAGCCTCATTTCCATCAAGAATATAACCCTTAACAAACTTCTTGAAGTCGGGAACCTCCTGAATAATTTGAGGAATGAATTGCATATCTTGGGATATCATGAATGACCTCATCAAATCCGGAAGAATGTAGGTGCTTGCGTTCCTTTAGCTTCTTCGAGAGATAGCTAAAGAATCCGTCAATATCCTCATAGGTGTGCCCGACCATGAGAAAACCAAGCTGGATCTCTTCAAAGACATCTTTGGCAGTGAGGAGGGATAGGAAAGCAAGCATCCATCTGTTCTTATTGTCCTTGGAGGAGTTGTCTATCTTCAAATAAAGTCGTTTAGGAAGTGGTCGAGCACCACGTTTATCTTGCGGCCTGCAGGGTTTCAAGCATCCAAAGATGTCGATTTACCTCTCATGAGCATTTCAAAAAAATCATTTTGAACTGCAGTGTCAAAAATGTTCCTGGATTCCCGACATGTCGGCTTTTCCAGTTGGCGCAGGCACTGAGCCAACGACCCAATTGTGAAGTTTGAATTTTCCCTTCCAAAACTCAAGAGAAAATTGAGCGTAAGCTCCATCACCATGTCCCTGCGTAACCATTCCTGTCAATGAGACAAACAACTGACCCAATCCCAAGACCATCTTGTTCGTCGTCTGTAGCCTCAGAATAGTTGTTTTCCTATGATCCATCTTATCGTGAATAATACACAGGAACTCCTTTGGAATCATAACGGACTCATTCCTGCAGCTATGGTACAGCCTTCTGCATGACTCTTGATGCCTCAAGTGCAAATCAAGCGTCCGCTTATGTGTGACATTTTTCGGTACTCATCTTAATAGACTTCTTGATCAAGTCCTTCAACATCTCGCATTCTGTGCACTTAGCAAAGGTGCTTCCGGTTTTCCGAACCTCCACGTTCGTCTACACCCCAACTCCCCAATAATGTCAATGTCCACTGGGCAGTGGAAGCTCTATAAAGTGGAAGAACAAGAAGGTATGATGGCATCAACACGAATAAAATCACAAATAGTATTTTGAAAAAAGAAAAGGGGACATCGAATAAAAGTCACCTCGTTGGACTCATCTCGAATTCTCTTCCAGTTCATTTCGGGTGGCAAAACTCTCAAAGTATCCCGACGTCCCTCTCCAATGCAACGTGTTTTGTGAGGCATAAGGTCAGTATTGGCATTGATAATGGACATAATGTTCCCCTCTGCCTGGAGTGTCCCTAGTTGAGGCCGCTTGATGCCATGATTTTCGTGGAAAGATGTCAAACAACCCTCTTTAATGAGCTTTTTGTACTCCATGTACGTTGACCTTCCAATTCCGTGTATTATCCACCATGCTTTCTCACAAACCTCAACACCTTCTATCGTAACATACGACGACCTACGCGATGCCCCTTCCATGATGTGAAGTCATTTTGAAACATTCAATCCAAGTTCTCGCCTCTCATCGAATGACGAACCCCAAAATGCAGTACGAATTGCCAAGGTTTTTCTCTAATCAAAATACTGGCAGCACTGAAGCTTGCAGCAAGGTTTGCTGCTCACCGACCTCACTTCCTCTAAAGTAAATTTTTTCTTGCACTCTTTTGAGTCCTCCAAATTGGACGATTTCTTCTTCCTAGTAAAACACCTGTAGGCTGTTTTCTTCACGCCTGTACCATGGACCTCATTTTCCATGTCACTGCATGATCGCAAGAAATTTTCGAGATCAACGGAGAGTATCTGGCCATTTTCAAGAAGTCTTGTTTTTGTTAACGGCCATTTCACAATGGACATCATATAACCAGATTCTCCAGAGATTGTTCTGGTGACCAGAACCCCAACATCGTCCTCTCCGAGTTTGTCATTTAGAATGATCTCGTTAGGAATGCATGCCTGAATTCGGCCTTCGAACAGGGGGTTTCCGTCCTCCCCAAGAAGACAGCACTACAAGTTTCTCCAACAATTTATCCCAAGACCTACAGCCGGATCCCCTTCAGTCTCACCGTTGGACGGAATTTCATTGCTTTCAGTGAATTGTCCTTGACAATCACAATCTTCTGTGATGGAATGAGATCTCGGGTTTCTTTGAGATGCTGAATCCACAGTTTCATGCGGGTGAACACATGAGATGTCCCACACAACTGGAGTCCCAATCACCTCCTTCAATGTGTCAGCATCCAGGTGTCAATAAGGCAGAGGACACGAGCCGAATGCATCGTCATAAAAGATCAGGATAATTGTAATGGTAGACGAACACAAGTGGTGTCTGTGGCAAGTTCCTTCCCAAAGACATTCAGACAATCTCCTGAGGCAACCACTGACGGAGATCCAGGAAGCGACAGAAACACCCTTTGGCCTACTTGGAACCCCATGAATTTGGAGGTGCAATAAAATCGGATTACGGGAAGGAAGATAAACTGAACAAAAAAACGTCGTGACACCGAAAAGAAGAGTTGAAGCAGAACTTTTTCGACGGTTTTGAATGATAAAAACAATATGGTTTGAAAAGGTAAAGTCAATGTTTGGATCTATCCCGAGACTGATGAAAGACAATTGGAATTGAAGTGGAGTATGAGGGCAGACTATAGCACAATATGACTACATCTATCTGAACTGTCAGAAGAAGTCACAAATGCCAACCTCCACTGGACAGTGGAGGTTGGATGATATTTGTTGATGAAATCAACCACATGGATGAACAATGGATAATGAAGAGGCCCACTGTAGATGAGAAAATGATTCTAGGGATGGATGAATAATAATGTGGCGACTGCCCAGCACGGAGGTTTGGAAGTAACTTTAGACAAACAAAAGCAAGTGTAGCTGGTGCGGCTGTGACGACTGTGACGGGCTGTGTTGGCTGTGTGGCTGTGCCGGGCTGTGTAACCCCCCCCTACAGTGCGCTGCAGAGAGAGACTCAGAGGCTGCTTCAGAAGTATCATATGGGCAGAGTGGTGCAGGACAGGCAAAGAGGTGCACGTCGTCAAGAGAGGTGCAGGATGTCCATAGGTGCACGAGAGAAAAGAAGCAAGTGAGAGGTTCGCAGTGGGAAGTTGGTGCTGTGTGGAGTCGGACGTTATATAGAGGTGACAAGTAACTTTCATCTTGAATCGCTCCAATGGCACTCTGGTATGCCTCCTCTCCCGGATCGATTGTGGCCACCATGGATTAAGGCGGAATCGAACGGCTTATTTCAACTCGCGAAATCAAAGCTTCATTGAAAGTGTGCACAATTTTTCATTAATTGACAACAGCCATTGTCACATTAATTATGGAACAACGATAACGGCCGCGATCACACTGGATTCTATTGTACCGGTACGTTAGTAGGACTACATGTCTAGCATCATTATCATGCGGCTTTGACAGCAGATTCTAGAATAAGCGTGGAGGATGCCGATTCTAACAAGTGGCCGGGAGAAATGAAGTCATGCGGCTAATCGCCACAATAAATTCTGGACTGCACATTAACAATCGATCATTACAAGCTGGGAGGAATCCGGAGGTGAACCATAAAGCACTTTGAAATTTTTCTGTTTATATTTGTCGTGTTGTTACAGTGAATAAAACACTTGGGCAGGGCGGGGCATTACAGGCCGGCGCATTGCATTGGACAGCGAGGGCGGTGCATTACAGGTGTGCGGAATGTTGTGTCATGCCTTGCTTGCTTGCACATGTTTAATGTAGGGATGGACCCCTCGTGTCGGTTATTCCTCGATAAATGGGCATTCCCTTCGGCTCTGGACCTTAAATCGAGGAATGCCCGACACGAGGGCCATCTACTATCCTTAAAGCCGTATGTCACATAGAGCTTGCGGGTGTTGTCAGGGAATATTGACGCCTCGCGGCTAACAGCCGAAAGTGATTGTGGACGGCTCATAATGAGACAATGATTATACTGTGTGATGAATCCGTAGGTACACCGTTGTGTCCTCTGGCAGATTGCATTCGAAACGGTGCCACGTGGGTAGTCACATGTGCGTTTGGGGAGTGGGTTAAGGTTTTGCGGCTTCGAATCTATTTTAAGATTTTTGTAAGCGTGAGGGTTGCAGAGTCTGACCAATGGCGTCATTACAGTCATTTCGTCTTTTTTTCATTCGTCAGTTGAGTCGTCTGTCCAAACGTGTGTACATTCGTCTGTCAATTTGAAACAAAGATTGAACTAATTTCATCTGTGTGGATGGACAGTATTAATGTTAGTTTGCATGGATGGGGCAGAACATCCATTTGGGCCGCGCGACCGTTCGATTCTGGACGGAGGCGATGGTTTAGATCATCCCTGAAGGTCGCTTATAAGGGGTGCGCTCTTTGAGCCCGGCCTTTGGGCTTCTCATTATCTACGCGTAAGCGCTGTGCGAGTGAGAGCTTGACACTTGAGAGATGAGAGCGTGAAAGAGAAGAGTTTTGGAGCGCGTTTTGCAGCGGCTGGACACTGGAGCGTGGAGAGAAAGAGAGCAGATTAGGCCGAGTGCAGAGAGAGGAGAGGGTGAAAGGTAAGAGAGTGAAATAAGTGAAATTTGAAGAGCGGGTAGGAGAGACATGACTGTTGCGAGTGGAGAGAGACGAGTGAAGCGAGAGCACAGGGCAATTACCAGCTTGCAGGTGGAGGTGCGGAAGAGAGTATCAAACGAAGGACTGTGGTTGCATGGACACCGAAATGGCCGGCACAAGCAGGTACAGCATTGAAAACTTCCTCTTTTTGTCTTCTATTTCATGTTTTGTGTTGGCCTGTTCTCGATTCATGTGGCCTGTTCTCGATTCAATTCGTTTGGCTCCTGCTTTATTCTATGCTGCACTGCACTCTCTTCAGTGCACTCTCATCTCTGTTTCAGTGCTTCAGTCCATGCTTCGAGGTTAGCTATTTCATGAGCATGAGCGGCATGAGCTGCATGAGCGGAGTAGTAAGACAATTGGTTTTCATGAGCAGAAGTACAAATTTTGAAAATAAAAAAACAATAAAAAACATTAATTTAATGCAATGTGCCAGGAAAAACAAATATATTATTCGGCCCCTTGAAGGGAAAATTGTAGTTTTGACAGTTGTGCTCATGATATTTCGTCTTCCGCTCATGCCAATTCCCAGCGACATGTGCAAATATGGCGCCGAATTTCGCGGTAATAGGGTCCGTAACCTGAAAAAACGACGACGTATTTCGCGGTAATAGGTCTCTCTGGCGAAAAATGGTGCCGAATTCTGCGGCTATAGGTCCCCTCATGACAGGTAATTCGGCGCCATTTTTCCAGTGCATGTTCGGACTTAGCCAGTTTTCGGCGCAAAATAGGGAAATTCGGCGCCATTTTTCCAGACACTGTACCAGTGCATGTTGGGACTTAGCCAGTTTTCGGCCCAAAAAAGAGAAATTCGGCGCCATTTTTCCAGACACGGTACCAGTGCATGTTGGGACTTAGCCAGTTTTCGGCCCAAAAAAGAGAAATTCGACGCCATTTTTCCAGACACGGTACCAGTGCATGTTGGGACTTAGCCAGTTTTCGGCCCCAAAAAGAGAAATTCGGCACCATTTTTCCAGAAATGGCCCCACAACTGCTTTTGTTGGATCTCAGTTTGAATGGAATATTGCCTCATTCCAGGAGTTTTGGGGTGCATTTCATTACACTGCAAAAAAAAAGTCTGATACAGCAAAATGCAATTGAAAATATCCATATGGAGGATTCCCTTTGCCCCATCAATGATTTCTGGAATCCCTAAGGAGGAGTTTGTGCAGCTCGTTCACGCTCAACGCCGGTGCATGAATAAAGTCATCAATAGTCACGTTCATCCTCAACCTCTTCAGGTAAATGTAATACAGATGCTTGCACGGATAATACTTCGAACCCTTCTTTGCTTCCATCAACGAGAAGTCCGTACAATTGCAAGTCGGCTCCACTCCAATTGTAATTGTGTATACATCGTCGCGTACAGCCGAGCCGGCCGTTGCCATCCGATACACACGCCCAAGGCCGGGTGGGGGTACGTCCACGGAGCTCTGAATAGTGCAAGCCATCCCAAGAGCATTGGCAATCCGAGTCTCATTCAACTTGTTGGGAGGGTGTCGTCTCTTCACTCTTCCGAATCGCATTGTGGGATGTGCAGAATTGTCCAATCCGTCTCTACTGGACCGAGCAGTCTGCAATGGCTGGGTCTGAGGAACCGGAAATGCGTGGACCGGGATGTCTGTGCGTTGCACCATTCGAAATCCTGCTGCAATAGAGCATCCGCCTCATTCTGAGAGAGGCTGCAACCCGGTGCAACAGGCCAGACGCCCGGAGGCTCCGGCATTCCCTGAATCTCGTACTTGGGCTTGCCAAATACACAGGTCATTATGTCGTGCCTACAGAACCAAAATGTCTGCGTTGTGGCATGAGCAAATGTGGGAGTCAAAAATCTGCCGCTGAAACAAGGTGCAGGTACAGCAATGTGTGGGTTCCTCCAAATCATCTCACCAGAGCGTGCTCTCGTATCCACCCGGATGGCGCAGCACTTCCCTCGAAATGCCGGCAATGTCCTCGCAATTCTCCACTGTGACTCCGACACTCTTGTCTCCACAATGGAAATGTTGTACTGCTTTACTACCGATGGCTCGTTATGTTGCCGGGGCACGCGCCCTATGCTTAAAGGAGATGGCGATCTTGAACGTGCAGGACTTGCGGTGCTCGACGAGACCTCCTCGGGCAACATCACCGGACCACGAGGGAGCGTGCGAATATTCTTGTCAGCTCGCCATGAATCCTCTTCTCCGCTAGGTGCCTCGTCAAGTCTTCGTCTCACTAGACGGGTATGAACATCTCCTTCCAAATGTTGGCCTCTTCGAAGCAATGGCGTGTCCCGAAGGCCCTCTCGCAAGGCCGCCGCCCACTTCCGAGGATTCTTCGATCTAGAGGCAGTCCGCATCAGCATTTCCTGCCTGTCCGGCCCCAAGCCCCACTGTTTCCCTTTCAAGAACTCGTTGTACCTGCATTGCTGCATAATTGACCTCACAATGTCCTCCGTTGTGGCAGTGAGGATGTCCACCAGATGCGCCGCAGAGGAGGCACGCCAGGAAGAGTGCACTGATTTGGCCATGTTTGTCGTAGGCATGTCGGTGTCTGAGTCGAGACACATTTCCTGCACAAGCACATATTGAGGTTACAAGCAAGTTACAAATATGGCCAAGAATAATATTCTGCCTTGGCCATCTGTTCGTTTATTCCCTGCCAAAGAAGCATCTCCGATTGTGTGTCCTCTCATTTCATCTCACAAATAGCAATTGTCATTAGCATCCTGCAGTGGGTGTCGTAGACACGTGCACCCATTGTCACCCACTGGTGATTTGTAATTCGCTTGATATGGTCGAACATGACCCAACTGTTTGACAAGTCCCCACTCGTCATCCTGTCGACCAGTTCGACGCCGCTGCCAGGTCCACACGTGGACATTTTGAATACGAAACAACGATCTGCCTCAGTCCCTTGTCCTGGAAACCTACTTCCATGAATGTAGTCATATCCACATCGTCGCTTCACCTCCAGAATGGAGTGCATATCTGAGCCACGCCCAATTTTCTGTTTGCAGTTTCGGACATTCGGTGAACATACGTGGGACACCGACTCCAGCAATGCCTCCATTTCCTTCTCATCGAGAGGAACTCTATCGGAGCCGTCTTCCGACATAATTCTGGCCAATGCCATCTTATGGGCGGCTTGGAGCTATATCTGTTTGGGTTTGGCACCCGGTCTCAACTTAACCTCCTCCTGAACGAGATGCTCTGCCTCGTGGGCAGCCTCCCGCGAGTTCCCCCTCGCCAATTTGTGACAGTGGGAACCAACGTGTATGCAAGCTCGGGTGAGGTTAGGGAAACGGTGCAAATACTGCTTGGCATTACAAATAGACATGCAGTGTGGTGGTTCTTTGCAATGTGCACACTTAAATGTGGAGTTTGGAACCTTCTCCTGAGCTCGAAATGGTTGATGAGTTGTGCCTGTCCAATCGGTCTCGTTCCTGTGACCTCTGGATTTAAAGTGGAAGCAAGTTGGGGAGAAACACCGCAACGCGCCCGCACAAACAACGTAGCGCACCCGCACACCATCGAGCATCTTCATGCTGGTGGTTTTGGTAACGCACCAAGGATGACCGTCATGTTTTCTATCCATATCTGTCAACATTCCGGACGCCCTCGAGTAGTCCGCCCGAGGAGGGAACTCAAAGAAGATATTACCGTCGACGTCAGCGGGAAGGCATGTAACCGATTTAATTGCGAACTTGCTGTAGTCCAGCCCGGCCAGCTCCGACCGGTGTCCCTCCAGGTGAAGCCCTCGCACAATTTCAAGAATAGATCAAACTGCGGTGCTCGTGCTGGGAATATGACTCCCTCGTCCACTGACGTCCATTGAGGACTTGCCTGATCTCCAGGACGACCTCGGAACTTCCATGACCTCGTCTGAGTCGGACAGGTTGTGAACAACCCGGTTCTCGCTTGTCTTCATGGATGGGTTCGGTTCTGGATTTACTTCGTTGCGGACTTCTCTCTTTGAGGTAGCCACTCTCTGATTCGCGGATTGTTTCGTGGAAGGCGCCAAGATAGAAGGTGCATTTGGCGGGCAAATGAAGTCCCCAACAGCCCTGTATATGACGCTGTCCGATGGTGGAACTCGCCATTCCCTGCCATCGCCGAAATCATCGTGGAGCACAACAATACTCTCGACAACAAGGCCGTTTGAGTCCTTCCTTTCCTCCTCCAAAAAAACCGACCCCGGTTTCAGGTGGTATCGAACGCACAGATATTTCTCCATCACCCGGCAGATGTCCCCTCTGCACGGAAATGAAGCTCTATGCTCGTGAGGAGGGCAGTACACTGTAGCGCTCGGGTTTTCCGCCATGGGAGATGTGCACACAAGACTGCCAGGATGGCGTGCGGGCAAGCTCCCTGGTAGAAGGGGGATGCAGCGATGGGAAGGAATGCGGTGCCGATTTGTCCGAGCGACGAAGCCTGATCCAAATCACAAATCCACAGTCAGAGTGTTAATGAACCTTGTCTCCGGAATGCGGCCCCTGGTCTTTGCGCAATAACTGCCAACGGTATGCAGTCAGAAAGTGGGGGGCCGTCCGGATGATGTCGGCTGAAGGGGAGAAGCCGGCACCGTGCCGTCACATTACTACCCCCGAATGGAAATTCGGCACCCAATATCCAACAGGGGCCGCACGGATGAAGTCGTCTGGGGCAGAGATGCCGGCACTTGTCCGACAGAGAACATCCCCTGGATGGAAATTCAGCGCCGAATTTCCATTCGGATCCCCCCAAAGGAAGTCCTGTCGGGGGGTCACGCCGAAAACTGGCCGACATAAAAACCTCCGCGGATGGAAAGAAGGCGCCGAATTTCAATCCGAGGCCTTTCGGATGCAGTCGGCTCGGGGGAAAGGCCGCCATCTGGCCCTCACATTACAACCCCCGGACGGAAATTCGGCACCGAATATACAACAGGGGAAGCCCGGATGAAGTCGCCTCGGGCGCAGAGGCCGGCGCGTGTGCGACAGAGAATATCCCCTGGATGGAGATTCGGCGCCGAATTTACATCTGGGCCCCCCCAAAGGAAGTCGTGTCGGGGGGTCAGGCCGAAAACTGGCCGCAATAAAAACATCCCCAGATGGAAAAACGGCGCCGAATTTCCATCCGGGGCGGTTCGGATGCAGTCGGGGAGGGGGGAGAGGCCGGCCCTAGCCGTCACATTTCAACCCCGGGACGGAAATTCGGCACCGAATATCCAACAGGGGACGCCCGGATGAAGTCGCCTCGGGCGTAGAGGCCGGCACGTGTTCGACAGAGAGCATCCCCTGGATGGAGATTCGGCGCCGAATTGTCATCCGGGCCCCCCCAAAGGAAGTCGTGTCGGGGGGTCAGGCCGAAAACTGGCCGACATAAAAACCTCCCCAGATGGAAAAACGGCGCCGAATTTCCATCCGGGGCCGTTCCAATGCAGTCGGGGAGGGGGGAGAGGCCGGCACCTGGCCGTCATATTTCAACCCCCGGACGGAAATTCGCATGAGAACGGAATGGGGGAAGAGAATGGAATTGCAAGATTCAATTAAAGTCAGGAAACATGAATTATACCATGTGGAAGAAGTACGTGCTGATGCAGCTGATAATATGACCAGAATTCAGATGAAGAGGAAGGAACAGTTTGAAGAAGGCAAGTTAAAGACTTTTAAGACGGGAGATTTGGTTCTCTGGTTGCAGAAGAAGGGAAAGATTAAAGCTTCTAAGCTTAAATCACCATGGAAAGGACCTTATGTCATACAGAAGATGTATGATAACAACACCGCCATGTTACAAACCATTAACAAAGAGATGCTGGGAAGAGTCAATGCCAATAAGTTGAGGGGGTACAGTGGTATCCATGACAAACCATTGCAGCATGATTTGCATGTTGAAACGCAAAAGCAGTCATGGGCTGCGCCAGTGATACCAACGGAGTATAGAGCACTTGTCGCATATATGACCAGGGCGGGCAGAACAAACGCAACACAGCCTATCACAGCCCATCACGGCGCGACACAGCCTATCACTGCCCATCACGACGCGACACAGCCTATCACAACCCATCAAGGCGCGACATAGCCTATCATAGCCCATCACGCCGCAACACAGCCTATCACAGCCCAGCACGGCGCAATACAGCCTATCACAACCTACCACAGCGTGTCACAGCCTATCACAGCTTACCACAGTGCAACACATCCTATCACAGCGTACCACAGTATGACATAGCCTGTCACAGCTCAACACAGCCTACTAGGGTTACACAATCCATAGAATCAGTGACAGGTGGACGTAGGATAACTTCAGGGAAATGGCCGGCGGAAGAAAGGACGGAAGCCAGTTTAGAAAGGGACACGTGGAAGTCAGGGCACGACACACAGCTGAGAAGGAAGTGCAAGAATAGGTGTCATCAAGAAAGAGGACAAGAATGGCCGTCAAAGTACCTACTTAGCACGCCAATTCAGATGAATGGCGGGCCCATTAATGAATACGGAAAAAGGGCAACGGAACAAACGGCAAGTACAGAAAAACGAAATTCTTGTCACATGTGTTATCTTAGTGGACAGTCCAGCAGGGAAAGTCCACTAAAGAAAATTAAATCTAAAATCCACGATCAAGAAATTGGAGGGAATTTAAGCGCAAGAGTCGGTGTCGTTCTAAGTAACGGGCGTCTCAACGGGACAAACCATCAATGCTATAGCTTTGAAGCTATGGAGGAACTAACAGACTATACGCTCGCAATATTACTTACGCAGTGGCATAGGGACGGAAGAACAGAGCGGATCTTTTCTCTTAATCGATGCTTGCAAGCCCCTCAGGCTTACAAGAAATTACCCATAGCTTTTTGTGGCAACCATACGTTTATGCTTTGTGCCCTGCAGGCAATTCTTCAATTGTTACAGCCAAAACCTTTCTGTGGGTCTAGAATGAAGAGAGTGAGAGGAATGGAAGAAATCAGGGTGAAGAGCACCACAATCCTGCAGAAACAAACGATTGCTACTCCACAGGCGGTACAGTTACTGAAGGAGCTGCGATTGGAAGGATTGCAAAGCAAAGATTGGACATTGCACCATAGACAGTACATGTTACAATTCTTGCAGAACTTTGAGCCTAGGACAGGAGCAACAACGGTGAAGGGAGTTGAATTAGAAATTACTCCCCTATACCTACAGCGATTGTTTGAATTGCCATCAGGTCAGGTGCATGTGGAGGAGCACAGGGCAAGACTGCAAATAGGGGACTTATTCCAAGAAGGGAGTTTCTTTAAAACTCAAGGTTATGCTTGTACCAAGGCCGTCTACCTAGGGCTAAGGGAGGTAGGCCAGGTATTGAACGTTCTGTTTGCCATGAAACAGAACCAACAGTATTTGAGCATATCCTTCACAGAGGAAATACTCAAAGCCCTGAGAGGAGAAGAGGTAGCATGGGCGGACATAATGTACAACGCACTGGTAGAGGAGATGAAAAAATTACAGGGCACTGCCGCAAAGTCTCCTATCATAGTGTCTGGCCCAATCATTGCTCAAATAATTCTTGATTCTTGCATACTTGATGCTCGAGAAAGAAAGGAGATGGGAGTGTTTGAAACTGAAACCACTGCAATGGAAGAGCAAGGCTCTTCACATAGTGAGGGTGGACTGGCAGGGCAACCCCAGACTAAGAGACAGAGGCGGGGAAAGACTGTAGTGGTGGATCCACTGGCTTCATGGAAACCGCATGATAATGTTTCCCAAGCTCTTGTGCAGGAAGGAGCACAACAGCACAGAGAACTGCTATTATTGGAAGCAGGACCTTCAGAGAGGGAAGAGGAAGTTACTTCAGTATCACATCCATCACAACCAGATGATCGGCTTGTCACAGAGTTACCACAAGTTGTCCAGGCAGTTCCACCAGAAATAATTGATTTGGAGAAAGAAGGGTTAGATATTCCCACTACAGAACAGGTGGTGGCAGAAATTGAGAAGGGGGACCTTCTCTATGAATATTCTGGTTTGGTCAGGGAAACAGTGATTCCGGAGGTGCAACGGTTGTCCAGGGGAAACCCTGCGGTGTATATAATACACACACCTGTGACGGAGGTACCACAGGTAGAATGTCAAGACACTGCAGCACCGGTGACGGATGAAGTGGTTCAGGAAGAAAATCTGGTGGGGCAATGGCCTGAGTGGTTAGTGAGGCATCACACTGTTGAGGATCAAGGAGAACAACAGCAAGCTCACCATAATGACCCTCAACAGGTCATGCTTATGAGTTCCATAAGCAGGACACTTAATTTGTTGGGCACTTATGTCAAATCCCATGTTCCAACTACCCAATTGGCAGCTTTGAGGGAGGAACTCAGGAAGGCGTTTGAGGCTCGACTTGCCACTGAGTGTGCAAACAAGGTCGATGAAGAGGTCACTCTCAAGATGCAGCAAGACTTAGAGAGTACAGAAGCGGCTTTGCAATTGGCCAAGGAACAATTGATTGAGGCAGGCCTCGCGCAAGACCAGTTGCACGAAACACATAAGCAACAGCTATACCAAATGCAGATGAAGCATGAAAGCAAGTTGCAAGAAGTTAATGCACTACATACGGAGTTGCAGACAGTGCATGACAAGATGGCCATACAATGTGCTATACTCACAACTATGCTTGACCAAGCTACAATAGAAATAAACAGTCAAGCGGAAAGATGTACGAAGGCAGAGGCAGATAATGTTGAGCAAGTGAAACTCATTGTCGATATGAAGAATACAATCTGTTGCAATGAGAATACTTTCAAGCAATACAGGCAGGTTGAAGCTGACCAAGAGAGGTACATCTTGGAGTTGCAACAAACGCTCATGGTAAATAGAAATGAACTCTCTGTGGCTAACAAGGCTTGGAAGGAAGCCAATAATCTGGCTGCTGCCTATGCGAGTTTGGTTGAACCTCATGCAAAGCGCATGGAGGCTTTACAGCAGCAGATAGATGTGTACAGGCTCACAGAGGAGCAGACTCTAAGGGGTGCCACAAGCAACTTGGTGGATAACCACCTTATGCAGGTCTGGTTAGCACAAGGGCCGGTGGAGGGCAAAGCACCACGAAAGCTCACCCAAAGCGAGATGAATGAGCTCAGACTGCAAGTGCAGAACATTGCCACAACTACTATAGACAATGTCTATAGTAGAATAGCGGAGTTACAGGAGGATGTAGACGGCCTGCAGAATCAAGTGGAGGACCTCACTTCAAATATTGACAAGAGAGTCTGTGTACCTGAGGAACAGCTAATGGCTTCTTATTTACAAGCGAAAACTTTGGCTTTTCAGTCTTCTTCACAGGGGGTGCAGGAGATGCCAATGGTACAAGAGCCAGTGCCACCAACACCACAACAAGTCACTGTGCCAGTAGCTGACCCTGTTGTTACTACAGCCACACCACAGCCACCACAGCCTGAGGTATGGGGGGATGCTGCTTTTAACCCACCTAAAACTCCTACTGCACGGGAGTACAGTCGGGCTATGATTATGCCCTTCAACCAAATTCCCATTGTGTTGGATTTGGCTTGGAAAGAATTTAGTCCTCCGCAGTCGCTGGTACATTACTATCAAATCATGCGCATTTGGCTGCCAGTGGCAACTAGGACTAAAGTTCTTCCGAACAATCAACCAATTGAGGATCATTACTTTGCGCAGTACTGGCATGAGGCAAGTACCATGCTGAAGGAATTAATTGCCTTCCAAGTGGTACATGGATTCATTTATACCAAGACCAAGGAGGTAGCAAGTATTGTCATGGGCTGCGGGTTATACTACGCTGCTTGTTTTCTGGCACATTATCACATTGAGCAGCAGAAGATGCAATTGCGCTTTCTGAGTTATTCCAGTGGGGATCACGGAGTTCAGGGTCTTCACCAATTTTGCAATTCAGCGCTTACAACAAGTTTTACAGTTTAAACTTCCAGACATGGTGGGACAACATCGTATGCCCTCGAGAATTCCAGTTAAAGTTTGACAGTTAAAACACCTCAGGGGGGACGAGGATTTTGAAACAACTGTTTCTTCAGCGGACTCTTTTGACATGGCAGAGGACTATGCAATTCAGATGGCAGAGAAGAAGCGACGGGGGTCTCCTATGCCTGAAAGATTACCTCGATATCAGCCTCCAGAGGGACTGACATATCCAGGTAGTGTTCAATCATCTCCCTCAACCAGTGACAGAACACGGGCTCGCACACGGAGTCCTTCACGAGACTCTAACCATCAGAAGGGTGCTCGCTCACAAAGGGTTACAAATCCCCAACAGTAAACCGTGAGGACACGGCTTTTTGAGAGGGGAAGGGGTAATGTTAGAGGACTGTCTGGGACTTAGGCACTTTTACGGGATCTGTGGGGTACCCTTAATTTTTGCAAAGACTGAGACCAACAAGAGCCTTAGGGGTGACAGCAACGCACTTTAGGGGGGGGTTACACAGCCTGTCACAGCCAACATAGCTCATCACAGTCCAACACAGCCCGTCACAGTCCATCACAGCCCGTCATAGTCCGACACAGTCGACACAGCCGACACAGCCCGTCACAGTCCAACACAGCCCGTCACAGTCCATTACAGCCCGTCACAGTCCGACACAGCCGACACAGCCGCCACATCCAAACACAGCCGTCACAGCTAGTCACAGCTCGACACAGCTCGACACAGCCCAACACAGTTGCACAGCCAGTCACAGTTTCACACAGCCAGTCACAGCTTGACACAGCTCTCACGACCATAAGGAACGGATAGCAAGACACGGAACGACTGTGGAGAACAACATCTGCGAATGGAACATGTTAGTTCACAGATGACGGTTAGTGAGGGAAACGGTTAGAACAACGGGTAGGAAGATAAAGCCAGGAGCAAAGACTGGAGAAGGATCACTTCTTGGGGGACTTCGGACATCACTGGGGGAAAATGAGGCAGAGAGCACATCTCTGAGCAGAAAGAGGGAGAGCACGGAGTAGGAGGAGAACGATCTGTTGATGCTTGATGAATGCAAGCAGCAGAGTTGTAATGTAGAGCAGATTAGAGACTCCATGGCTTCAGCCTGATACTTGATAGATATTAATCTGATACATACTTCATACTCACACTGTGTAGAGAGATCTGAGTGAAGCTGTGGAATGAATGGATGAGTTGATGGAATCCGATAGATTGCTGAAGCAAACTGATACTTAAATACCAACAGTAAGGTAACTAGCTAACATGAATGCGGGAAGGAAAACAAATAGGAAACACCCCCATGATACACTAGCTGTAGGTCATGACTAATTGTTCTAAGCGGGCTGAGTGCTTAGAGATTTCCAACTCTTCTATCTTGGAGTTCCCGCCTCGGATAGCGAAGGGATGGGTGAGTAAAGCCACGCGACAGTTACGCTTGTACCAAAGCCGAGTACCCAGGGCTTAGGGAAGTTGGCCAAATATTGAACGTTCTGTTTGCCATGAAACAGAACCAACAATATTTGAGCAAGTCATTCACAGAGGAGATCCTGAAAGCTTTGAGGGGAGAGGATGTCGCTTGGGCGGAGTTGATGTACAATGGACTAGTGGACAAGATGAAGAGGTTACAGGGCACTGCTGCTAAGTCTCCGATCATTGTGTCTGGTCCAGTCATTGCCCAAATAATTCTTGATTCTTGCATACTTGATACTCGGGAACGTAAGGAGATGGGAATGTTTGAGGCAGAAACCACTGCAATTGAAGAGCAGGGCTCTTTCACATAGTGAGGATGGACTGGCAGGGCAACACCAGTCTAAGAGATAGAGGCGGGGTATAACTGTAGTGGCGGATCCACTGGCTTCACGGAAACCACACGATGATGTTTCCCAAGCTCTTGTGCAGGATGGGGCACATCAGGAGAGAGCAGTTATTATTGGAAGCACGGCCCTCGGAGAGGGAAGAGGAAGTCACTTCGATACCACAGCCACCACAACCAGTTGACTCAGTTGTTTTAGAGGTTCCACAGTTAGTACATGCTGTGACATCACCCCCAATTGCTCTGGAAGGAGAAAGGTTGGACATTCCCACTACAGAGCAGGTCGTGGCCAAAATTGAGAAGGGTGACCTTCTCTATGAAAACTCTGGCTTGGTAGGGGAATCAGTGGTTCCAGAGGTGCAGCGGTTGTCTAGGGAAAACCCTGCTGTGCATGTAATACCCACACCTGTGATGGAGGTACCAAGGGTAGCATATCAGGACACTGCAGCACCTGTGGCGGATGAGGTGGTTCAGGAAGAAAATCTGGTGGGGCAATGGCCTGAATGGTTGGTGAGGCATCACACTATCGAGGATCAGGGAGAACAGCAGCAAGCTCACCATGATGACCCTCAGCAGGCCATGCTTATGAGTTCCATAAGCAGAACACTTAATTTGTTGGGCACTTATGTGAAATCCCATGTTCCATCTACCCAATTGGCAGCTTTGAGGGAGGAACTCAGGAAGGAGTTTGAGGCTCGACTTGCCACTGAGTATGCAAACAAGGTCGATGAGGAGGTCAATCTCAAGTTACAGCAAGAGTTAGAGGACACAGGCTGCTTTGCAGTTGGCCAAGGGACATTTGATTGAAGCAGGCCTCGCGCAGGACCAGTTGTACGAAGCACATAAACAACAGTTATACCAAATGCAGGTGAAGCATGAGGGCAAGTTGCAAGAAGTGAATGCACTACATACAGAGTTGCAGGCAGTACATGAGAGGATGACCATACAATGTGCTACACTCACAACTACTCTTGAGCAAACTGCATTAGAAGTTAACAGACAAGGGAGAGATGTATGAAGGCAGAGGCAGAGATAATCGAGCAGGCGAAACTCATTGTTGATATGAAGAATACAATCTGTCGCAATGAGAATACTTTCAAGCAATACAGACAGGTTGAGGCTGACCAGGAGAGGTACATCCTGGAGTTGCAACAAACAGTCATGGTAAATAGAAATGAACTCTCTGTGGCTAACAAGGCTTGGAAGGAAGCCAATAATCTGGCTGCTGCCTATGCGAGTTTGGTTGAACCTCATGCGAAGCGCATGGAGGCTTTACAGCAGCAGTTAGATGTGTACAGGCTCACAGAGGAGCAGACTCTCAGGGGTGCCACACACGACTTGGTGGATAACCACCTTATGCAGGTCTGGTTAGCACAAGGGCCGGTGGAAGGCAAAGCACCACGGAAGCTCACCCAGGGCGAGATGAATGAGCTCAGACTGCAGGTGCAGAACATTGCCACAACTACTATAGACAATGTCTATAGTAGGATAGCGGAGCTACAGGAGGATGTAGAAGGCCTGCAGACTCAGGTGGATGACCTGAGTTCAAATATTGACAAGAGAGTCTTTGTACCTGAGGAGCAGCTGATGGCTACTTATTTACAGGCCAGAACTCTAATTTTTCAGTCTTCTTCGCAAGGGGTGCAGGAGATGCCAGTGGTAGAAGGGCCAGTGGTACCAATACCACAACAAGTGACTGTGCAGGTAGCTGACCCTGTTGTTACTACAGCCACACCACAGCCTGAGGTATGGGGGATGCTGCTTTTAACCCACCTAAGACTCCTGCTGCACGAGAGTACAGTCGGGCTATGATTATGCCCTTCAACCAAATTCCCATTGTGTTGGATTTGGCTTGGAAGGAATTTAGTCCTCCGCAGTCGTTGGCTCATTACTACCAGATCATGCGCATTTGGCTGCCAGTGGCAACTAGACTAAGGTTCTTCCGAACAATCGACCCATTGAGGATCATCACTTTGCGAGGTACTGGTCTGAAGCACGTACCATGTTGAAGGAATTAATTGCGTTCCAAGTTGTACATGGGTACATTTATACCAAAACCAAGGAGGTATCAAGTATTGTCATGGGCTGTGGATTATACTATGCTGCTTGTTTTCTGGCACGTTATCACATTGAGCAGCAAAGGATGCAATCGCGATTTCTGAGTTATTCCAGTGGGGATCATTGGGTCTTACCTTCAGTGCCACCTCATATGTACCTATATGATGCAAAAGTTATGATGCGGAAGGATTCCCAACTTCGTTCATGGTTTCATTCGGCTTGGAACGATTTGACAACACAGAAATTCGGCCCTGAGGATATTTTCTTTAATGGACATGAGGCATGGAAATACTTGCACTGTTCCCAAGTCATTGGCACACCTCTTACCTATACAGATAAGGAGTTCAGGACGTTCACTAATTTTGCGTGCCAGCGCTTACAACAAGTTGTACAATTTAAACTTCCACATATGGTTGGACAACATTGTATGCCACAAGGGATTCCACTTAAAGTTCGGCCGTTAAAACACCTAAGGGGAGACGTGGATTCTGATACTACTGTTTCTTCAGTGGACTCTTTTGACATGGCAGAGGACTATGCAATTCAGATGGCAGAGAAGAAACGACGGGGATCTCCTATGCCCGAGAGGTTACCTTGTTATCAGCCAAAGGGGGGTCAGACATTTCCAGGTAGTGCTCAAACATCTCTGTCAACCAGTGACAGGATTTGGGCTCGCACACGGAGTCCTTCACGAGACTCTCACCATCAGAAGGGTGCTCGCTCACAAAGGTTTGCTAATCCAAAACAGTAAACCGTGAGGACACGGCTTTTTGAGAGGGGGAGGGGTAAATGTTAGAGGGCTGCTTGGGACTTAGACGCTTTTACGGGTTCTGTGGGGTACCCTTAAGTTTTGCGTAGGCTGAGACCAACAGGAGCCTTACAGGTGGCAGCAGCAGGCTTTAGGGGGGGTTACACAGCTAGTCACAGCCAACACAGCCCGACACAGCCGACACAGTCCGTCACAGCCAGTGACAACCCGACACAGGCTTACACAGCCAGTCACAGCCTGGCACAACTTGACACAGCCTATCACAGTACATGGGGAACAGTTATCATTGGCAGGGAACGACTGTGAGGGAACGACATCGCAGAAGGAACGTGTTACTACAGGAATGACGGTTAATTAGTTAGGTGGTTAGAATAGCCTGCGGGCAGATAAGGGGAGCGGCAACGGAAAGAGGGGACACTTCACGGGGAGCGCTTCTTGGTCATGTATGAGAGGATCAGGCGGAGAGCAAGAATGAGAGCACGGAGAAGGAGGAGAGATGAATAGTAGATGCTTGTTACATTCAAAGCTGTAGTGAAACTGTAGGGCAGATTAGAGTCACCATGGCATTGGCCTGATACCTGATAAATCATAATCTGATACTTATTTGATACAAGCACACTGTGTAGAGAGACATGAGTGAAGCGGTGAAATGAATGCATGATTAATTGGAATTAAGTAGATACTAAAGCAATCTGATGCGTCAGTATCAGATAAGGTAAATTGATAACATGAAAGCAAGAAGGAATACAAATGGGAAGCACAACCATGATTCACTAGCTGTAGGTCATGACTGATTGTACTGAGCGGGTTGAGTGCTTAGAAATATCCAACTCTTCTATCTTGGAGTTTCCACCTCGGATAGCGAAGGGATGGGTGAGTAAAAGCCGTTCGATAGGGAGGAGGACGAGGGCATCGAGGATAACGAGGACAACGAGGGCCACGAGGGAGTCAATGCAGACCCTTGGGAGGCTGGACACCTTGATGTGATTCAGGACTTCAGAACTCAGTCACTTGATGGACTTGAGAACCCCACGCAAGACGTTGCGGTCCACAAGGTCGTGATTCTTGACGGGGATTCGTCAAGGTCAAGGGAGAGAACTAAGAGTAATCCTGCTTCACCCTCAAGGGGTGGTGAGGCCAGCTCCAGGGAGGTGGGCGGGAATCTTGTTTGGAGTACTGAAGAGTGGTTCAAACCTGTAGAAGGAGATAAGCCGGCGCCAATGTCCCTGTCTCCCGCCAAAGACAGGGTAGAGAGAGCGAGGACTAAGAGTCCATGTCCCACAAAAGACAGCGGACACAGAGCGAGGACTAAGAGCCCGTCTCCCGCAAAAGACAGTGGAGACAGAGCCCGACTAAAAGCCCGTCTCCTGGAAAAGACAGGGAGGCAGAGCCAGGACTCAGAGCCCAACTGACTCTCACAGTGTCTCCCAGCATGTCAATGTGGATGTAGGTAACGAGTGACACCTGGAGATTTATGGTGTCTTTAAGTATTTTAAATGGAACAAATTGTGTGTATTGCATCTGGTTGTCTTCTGGTTGTGTTTTCTCAATAGCTAATCTGTATTTTGATTTTTGTTTGGCGTCATATTCCCACCTCCTTCAACTTTACATGTGAGTGACGGTTACGAAAACTCATATAGATCCATGAACGGAACTCAAACAGTGAGGAGGCAGGTGGACTTAACAATAAGGGTCAGCCCACCTGATCCGGTCATACAAGCAACCTCCACTGCAACTCGACGTTGCGAGATGGAGGAAATGAGTCGGAGATGGTCGTTGCTCAGCGCGAAGGAAAAGAGAGCGAGCAGCCACAGCAGCAATTTTGGAATCCCTCCCCAAAACGGGTATACACTTCATAACCATCTTAGAAATGTTCTTCTTTGTCCTTCTTCTAGTTTTCAAAATGAATTAATTGTTATGTTATTCCACAAGATGATATGATTCACCCTCCAATCGACTATCTCTAATTTGTGAACCCACAAGATTGGTATCACCTCTCTGAGGGACCGAATGGATGTCGACCAGGATACTACGTCCTGGTTCTTGACGTCGGTTACCTTGGTGAGGTTTACCTCCGAGATGGACCGAGATCCCCTCCCTCAACCCATCCTTGTATCTGCGCTGGAAAATTCAAGCTTGCAGTCCGAAATGGTTTGGACGACTTCCTAAAATGGGTCCTTAAACATTTTAAGGTCTACTTTTGGAACACTGGACCGTTAGAAAATGTCCTGGATATAGGGCTGGCTTTGTTTGGAAGAAGGTTTTACAAGGTCGGGGAATTCAGCAATGAGGACTGTGTGAAGCATAGACAGACTTTCAGTGACGAATGACCCAAATATCCGAAAATGCCAATATATCTTAAATGTTTTTACGACATTGTCACTGTAGACGACACTGTAGCGTACAGATCAAATACACTTCTCATTGACACTGTAGAAAATATGTATAAGTCTTACTTGAACCCAAAGTCGATCGGTATCTTCCTTCCAAAATATAAAGCGTTCGTCGACCCATACAAGGACATGTTTCTTCTGGATGAACTCAAACCGCACCTTGAAGAGTTGCGGTTATCCGGAAAAGACGCTGATACCATTCAACGTGGAAAAACCCATTGGATGTCGACCGTATAATGACCCAAAGGTCAAATGCCTCTTGCTATGGGATTTGCAGTGGCAGGTTTAACTTAGAAAACAAAAATTGCCTGACACTTCCTTGGAACAGATTGAAACATAGATGACTACTCAAGATTTTCCTGAACCTTGACTGTCCAGTGGACGTTGCTCCCAATGTCAATCCTGTCCATGCTTTATCTGGATTACCACCTAAGTGGATGTATGACAAATTGCAACACCTGTTTCTCCACTTGCGAAAGGATTGTGCTTGATAATTTTTTACCTGAATGGAGTTTTGTGCAAAATCTTGAAGCACCAGAAGAGCTACAATGTCCCCATGATGTCAAGACAGACTACAAGATATCAGCTCTTGTTGGATTTTGACTTGTCTATATGAGGGAAAAATATCGTGAGATGTGGACAAAGTTGAACAAACATTTCCGTCTAAGAATATGGAACTACATGATGTACAAGAACTTGCAGCCTGTCCTCGATTTTATGCTTCGGGGTCTTCCTCAGCCGACATTCGTTATATATCAAGAAGATTGTATCTCCTGTCCTACTTCTGTCCACCCTCAATTTATATCAGGATACGACCCACCGAGTTTGTTCTTGAAGGTCTGGCAAAGATTTGGTGATCAGTACAATAGGAGTAACACTCTACTCATTGACGATTCTGCTATAAAGTGTGTGTTGAACCCGTCTGAAATCCTGTCTGATTCTAAAATCGTTTGAATCTGTTGAGACGAACTCTTGCTATCTCCATAAGGTTCTCTAGAAATATTTGCTTGAAATGAAGAAATCTCGCACCGTTTCCAGTTATCTCAGGGAAAAGATGATAAGACTTAAGCCTTATTAGAATGTTTCCACCGATCCCATGTTTAAGCCTCTCTTGGATTATATTGATGATTCTAATTATCAAAATCTCCGATATGTTGCTTCAAAATAAAGATTTCATTGATCAACCACGTCTATGATGCAATTTCTCAATTTTTTGTTGGTTTTTCTCTAGGTTGTATTGTATTTCTATAAGGATTGTTGTCTATTGTGCTTTCCATTTCAATGTGAATTCACATGGAATTGTTTGCTATCTCCTAGTCTCATCCTTGCGTTTCTCCACCCTATACCACCCCGATCCTCCGGGATACATTCCTTCTCCGAAACTCGTCGCGGGGGCTTTTTCAAATCCGAGAACCTCCACTGTGCAGTGGAGGTTATCATTTGTCTGTACAATGACCATGGAAGTTCGTTTGGGCAGGTTCATGGAGATGCTGCCGATGCCAACTTCTCGTCGGGACTTCCATTGGAATCCTCCATATCAGAAATTCGTCAACGGAGGGACAACATTCACACTACTGTTGAGATTTCTGTCATCGACGGTGACGCGTCATCCAGGCACTTGGCTAATTCCCTTCAATTGCACGACCCTCTTCTTAAAGGATGTTCCGTCGCATGATTGTTTAGGATTGAATGTCGAAGGTGGAAGCCAACCTGACAAATGTGCATGGGATTTCGTGGACCTCACTCTACAATCCTCACCCTCCCTGTTAGGTATCAAGGGTCTGAAATCTACCTCGAGAATGTCAGCCATTGAGGACGCGGCTGTGGTTGCGGCTCTGCAGCACACTGTTACCTCTCTTCCCTCCTTCTCTCCCTAGCACGAGGGTTGGACAACCCAAATCAGAAAGAGTCAGTAAAATTACTTATATCTGAATTCTTACTCGTCCTTTTGTTTTCCTTAGTACTGGGTCTGATGAACATTCTTGTTTTACTCCAGGCCCTAGAAAATCTGCGGATTATGACCTTCCGGTCAAACGACGTCTTCATTGGATGCACCAGCAACCTTTCAGAGAGTGATAAGTGAATCATTTCATGAGTATCTGGATGATTTCATGCCGGTGTTCTTGGATGATTTTAGTGTGTACAGCTCTAAGAATGAGCACTTGCATAAATTGGAGTTATGTTTGGCCAGATGCAGGATGAGAGGTTTGGGCTTGAATCCAGAAAAGTGTACTTTCTGTGTGAACTCAGGGGTGCTCTTGGGACACATTGTGTGTAAGAGGGGACTACTTGTGGATCCCAGAAAGACAGAGGCCATTAAAGCCTCTCCACCACCAGTAAATGTTAAAAGTCTAAGGAGATTCCTTGGACAAACTAGTTATTACAGAAGATTTGTCAGACGGTATGCACAGATAGCAGCACCATTGAGCAAGCTTCTGAAGAAAGATGCAGTGTTTGCATGGACAGTTGAATGTCAACAGGCTTTTGAGGAACTTACATTGTCAGTAACAACTACACCTGTGCTGATTAACCCTCACTGGCATGTAGTATTTCATGTTCACTGTGATGCCTCGGGAGAAGCATTGGGAGCCCAAAATGTTACAGGAAATATAGATTCACCTGTGTACGATGCTAGCAGGTTGATGAACAGTGCTGAAAGGAACTATAGCACAACTGAAAGGAAGCACTGGCAATGATTTATGCAGTCAAGAAATTCAGGCATTACCTATTGGGAAGAAAGTTTATGTTTTACGTGGATCACCAGGCTCTGATATATCTGGTGAACAAACCTTTGATAAGTGGAAGGATAGCAAGGTGGTTAATAATCTTGCACGAGTTTGAGTTCGAAGTTGTTTACAAGCCTGACCGTTTGCATCTTGTGGCGGATCACTTGTCACGCCTATCAACAGGAGAGCCCGCCACAGGAGTAGACGACCAATTACCTGATGCGAGTTTATTTGCAGTGGAGGTGCAGGGAAGTGCAGATGACTGGTTAGATTGGCAGTGGCCAATCAAATACTACCTTACTCATGGTCAGTGTCCACCTAGTTATGGAAAGGAGCAGAGGAAAAGAATCGCTATCAAGGCTTTACCAAATACTATGGTAGGGGGCAGAATGTATAAGCTAGGACCTGATGGAGTACTTAAACGATGCTTGTACCACCATGAAGTAAATAAAGTTTTGGAGGAAGTTCATAAAGGAATGGCTGGAGGTCATTTTGGAGAAGAGACTACCAGTAGGAAGATACTACTTGCAGGTTACTGGTGGCCTACTTTGTTCAAGGATGTACACAAGTATTGTCAAAGTTGTGATGAATGTAAGAGGCTAGGACCTTTGCAGAGATCTGGGAAGATGGCTTTGCATCCTACGATGCCTACTGAACCATTTCAGAAATGGGGACTAGACTTGTTTGGACCAATTAACCCACCGGCCAAGAATACACAGAACAAGTATATAATCACAGCCACTTATTATACTACGAAGTGGGTGGAAGCTAAAGCTCTGAGGGACAACACAGCCAAGTCCACAGCAAGGTTCCTGTATGAGAACATACTTACACGATTTGGCTGTCCCTTGGAATTTATCAGTGACCAGGGAAGTCACTTCATGAATGAGACCATTGAACTATTGACTAAAGAGTTCATGATTGTCCATAGGAAGAGTACAACGTATTACCCACAAGGTAATGGGCAGGCAGAGGCTACCAACAAATACTATGTAACTATCTTGACTAAGATAGTCAATGCAAACAGAACGGATTGGGATACAAAGCTGCTAACAGCTTTGTGGTCATATAGGACTTCATACAAAGTCACCACTAAGTATACACCATTCCAATTAGTTTATGGTATGGAAGCTTTACGTCCAGTGGAATTCTTGTTACCTACCATGAGAACGGAATGGGGGAAGAGAATGGAATTGGAAGATTGAATTAAGGTCAGGAAACATGAATTATACCATGTGGAAGAAGTACGTGCTGATGCAGTTGATAACATGACTAGAATTCAGATGAAGAGGAAGGATCAGTTTGACGAAGGTAAATTAAAGACTTTTAAGACGGGAGATTGGTTTCTGTGGTTGCAGAAGAAAGGGAAAATTAAAGCTTTTAAGCTGAAGTCACCATGGAAAGGACCTTATGTCATACAAAAGATGTATGATGATAACACCGCCATGTTAGAAACCATTAACAAAGAAATGCTGGGAAGAGTCAATGCCAATAAGTTGAAGGGGTACAGTGGTATCCATGAACAACCATTGCAGCACGATTTGTATGTTGAAACGCAAAAACAGTCACGGGCTGCGCCAGTGATACCAACGGAGTATGGAGCACTTGTCGCTAAGCCGAGCGTATATAACCAGGGCGGAAAGTACAGGTATTCGCATAGCTATCACAGCCCCTCACAGTGTGACACAGCCTATCACAACCCATTACAGCGGGACACAGCCTATCACAGCCCATCACAGCGTGACACAGCCTATCACAGCCCATCACAGTGTCACACAACCTATCACAGCCCATCATAGTGTCACACAGCCTGTCACAGCCCATGTTAGAGGACTGTCTGGGACTTAGGCACTTTTACGGGATTTGTGGGGTACCCTTAATTTTTGCACAGACTGAGACCAACAGGAGCCTTAGGGGTGTTAGCAGCGCACTTTAGGGGGGGGGGGGGGGGGGGGGGGGGGGGGGGGGGGGGGGGGGGGGGGGGTTTTACACAGCCCGCCACAGCCAACACAGCCAGTCACAGTCCAACACAGCCCGTCACAGCCGACACAGCTCGTCACAGCCAACACAACCCGTCTCAGTCCAACACAGCCTGTCACAGCCAGACACAGCCGTCACAGCCAGTCACAACTCGACACAGCCTGACACAGCCCAACACAGTCGCACAGCCAGTCACAGTTTCATATAGCCAGTCACAGCTTGACACAGCTGTCACAACCATAGGGAACGGATAGCAGGACAGGGAACGACTGTGGGGAACAACATCTGCGAATGAAACATGTTAGTTCACAGATGACGGTTAGTGAGGGAAACGGTTAGAACCACGGAAAGGAAGATAAAGCGAGGAGCGGGGACAGGAGGAGGATCACTTTGGGGGGGATCAGAACTTGGAAATGAAGCGGAGAGCGCTTCTCTGAGGAGAAAGAGGGAGAGCACGGAGTAGGAGGAAAACGATCTATTGATATTGGCTGAATGCAAGAAGTAGAGTTGTAATGTAGAGCAGAATAGAGACACCATGGCTTCAGCCTGATACTTGATAGATATTAATCTGTTACATACTTCATACTCACACTGTGTAGAGAGACCTGAGTGAAGCTGTGGAATGAATGGATGGAACTTGATAGATTTCTGAAGCAAACTGATACTTAATTGCAGATAGTAAGGTAACTCGCTAACATGAATGCGGGAAGGAGTACAAATAGGAAACACCCCCATGATACACTAGCTGTAGGTCATGACTGATTATTCTGAGCGGGCTGAGTGCTTAGAGATTTCCAACTCTTCTATCTTAGAGTTCCCACCTCGGATAGCAAAGGGATGGGTGAGTAAAAGCCGCGCGACAGCCCAACACAGCCCATGCAGGTTACACAGTCCATTAGGTCAGTGACAGGTGGACGCAGGTTAACGTCAGAAAAATGGCCATTAAGTGAAGAAGAAGTTTGGAAGTCAAACTTGGAGAATATGCCACGCGAAGAAGGGAAGTCGGGGGCATGTTTAGAAACGGACACGTGGTCGCTAAGGCGAAGCACACCACGCTGCAAAAGTGGGTCTCATTATGCATGCGGACAAATCGGGCCGTCAAAATACCTACCCGGTACAACAACTAATACTAATTGTGGGCCTATTAATGCATTCAGTGTAAGGGTAACGGAACCCTTTCCGAGTACAGAAAAGGGGAACCTATGCCACATGTGCTGTCCTACTGGACATTCCAGGTGGGAATGTCCATGGAGGGGGGTGGAATTAAGAAATTACTTAAGCAGTCCACAGCCAATCAGGAGTGCGAATTACATGCAGGTGGTTCCCTCCAAGAAACAAGAACAAGAAATAGGAAAGTTTATGAGCAGAAGAGTCGGGGTGGCTCTGAATAGCCAAGGTCTCGATGGGAGGGGCAATCAAAGCACTAGCTTTGTAGCTATGGCGGATGTAACGGATTACACACTTGCTTTACTTTTCACACAGTGGCGCAACGACGGACGAGTTGAGAGTACATTTTCTCTCACTCGATACTTGCAAGCCCCACAGGCTTACACACACTTACCTGTTTCATTCTGTGCCAACCATACCTTCATGCTCTGTGCCCTGCAATCTTTCCTTCAGCTGTTTCAAACAAAGCCTTTTTGTTTGTCTAGAATGAAGAGAGTGAGGGGAATGGAGGATATCAGGGTGAAGAGCACCACGATACTGCAGAAGCAAACAATTGCAGCACCGCAGGCAGTGCAGCTGCTAAGGAAGTTGCGATTGGAGGGGCTGCTACGCAAGAACTGGTCCTTGCATCATCGGCAATATATGATTCAATTCCTTCAGAACTTTGAGCCTCGGACTGGAGTTACTCCGGTGAGGGGAGTAGATATAGAAATTACTCCCCAGTACCTACAGCAATTGTTCGATTTGCCATCAGGTCATGTGGATGTGGATGAACACATGGCAAGATTGCAGATAGGGAATTTGTTCCAAGAAGGGAGTTTCTTTAAAACTCAAGGTTACGCTTGTACCAAAGCCGAGTACCCAGGGCTCAGAGAAGTTGGCCAAATATTGAACGTTCTGTTTGCCATGAAACAGAACCAACAGTATTTGAGCAGGTCATTCACAGAGGAGATCCTGAAAGCTTTGAGGGGAGAGGATGTAGCTTGGGCGGAGTTAATGTACAATGCTCTGGTGGATGAGATGAAAAGGTTACATGGCACTGCTGCTAAGTCTCCGATCATTGTGTCTGGTCCAGTCATTGCCCAAATCATTCTTGATTCTTGCATACTTGATACTCGGGAACGTAAAGAGATGGGAGTGTTTGAGGCAGAAATCACTGCAATTGAAGAGCAGGGCTCTTCACATAGTGAGGGTGGACTGGCAGGGCAACACCAGTCTAAGAGACAAAAGCGGGGTATGACTATAGTGGCCGATCCACTGGCTTCACGAAAACCGCAAGATAATGTTTCCCAAGCTCTTATGTAGGATTGGGCACAGCAGCACAAAGAGCTGTTATTATTGGAAGCACGGCCCTCGGAGAGGAAAGAGGAAGTCACTTTGATACCACAGCCACCACAACCAGTTGACTCAGTTGTTTTAGAGGTTCCACAGTTAGAGTATGTTGTGACACAACCCCCAATTGCTCTGGACGGAGAAGGCTTGGACATTCCCACTACAGAGCAGGTCGTGGCCGAAATTGAGAATGGTAACCTTCTCTATGAAAACTCTGGCTTGGTAAGGGAATCAGTTGTTCCTGAGGTGCAGCACTTGTCTAGGGAAAACCCTGCTGTGCATGTAATACCCACACCTGTGACAGAGGTATCAGGGGTAGAAAATAAGGACACTGCAACACCGGTGGAGGATGAGGTGGTTTAGGAAGAGAATTTGGTGGGACAATGGCCTGAATGGTTGGTGAGGCATCACACTATGGAGGATCAAGGAGAACAGCAACAAGTTCACCATGATGACCCTCAACAGACCATGCTTATGAGTTCGATAAGCAGGACACTTAATTTGTTGGGCACTTATATGAAATCCCATGTTCCATCTACCCAATTGGCAGCTTTGAGGGAAGAACTCAGGAAAGAGTTTGAGGCTCAAATTGCCATGGAATGTGCTAACAAGGTAGATGAGGAGGTCAATCTCAAGTTACAGCAGGAGTTGGAGGACACAAAGGCTGCTTTGCAGTTGGCCAAGGGACAATTGATTGAAGCAGGCCTCGAGCAGGACCAGTTGCATGAAGCACATAAACAACAGTTATACCAAATGCAAATGAAGCATGAGGGCAAGTTGCAAGAAGTGAATGTACTACATACAGAGTTGGAGGCAGTACATGAGAAGATGACCATACAATATGCTACACTCACAACTACTCTTGAGCAAACTGCATCAGAAGTTAACAGACAAGGAGAGAGATGTATGAGGGCAGAAGCTGAGATAATAGAGCAAGCGAAACTCATTGTTGATATGAAGAATACAATCTGTCGCAATGAGAATACTTTCAAACAATATAGACAGGATGAGGCTGACCAGGAGAGGTACATCCTGGAGTTGCAACAAACAGTCATGGTCAATAGAAATGAACTTTCTGTGGCTAACAAGGCTTGGAAGGAAGCCAATAATCTGGCTGCTGCCTATGCGAGTCTGGTTGAACCTCATGCTAAGCGCATTGAGGCTTTACAATAGCAGATAGATGTGTACAGACTCACGGAGGAGCAAACTCTCAGGGGTGCCACACACGACTTGGTGGATAACCACCTTATGCAGGTCTGGTTAGCACAAGGGCCGGTAGAAGGCAAAGCACCACGAAAGCTCACCCAGGGCGAGATGAATGAGCTCAGATTGCAGGTGCAGAACATTGCCACAACTACTACAGACAATGTCTATAGTAGAATAGCGGAGCTACAGGAGGACGTGGACGGTCTGCAGACTCAAGTGGATGACCTGAGTTCAAATATTGACAAGAGAGTCTTTGTTCCTGAGGAGCAGCTCATGGCTACTTATTTACATACCAGGTCTCTAATTTTTCAATCTTCTTTGTAGGGGGTGCAGGAGATACCGGTACAGGAGATGCTAGTGGTAGAAGGGTCAGTGGTACAATTACCACAGCAGGTGGTTGTGCAAGTAGCTGACCCTATTGTTACTACAGCCACACCACAACCTGAGGTATGGGGAGATGCTGCTTTTTAACCCACCTAAGACTCCTGCTGCACGAGAGTACAGTCGGGCTATGATTATGCCCTTCAACCAAATTCCCATTGTGTTGGATTTGGCTTGGAAGGAATTAAGTCCTCCGCAGTCCTTGGCACATTACTACCAGATCATGTGCATTTGGTTGCCGGTGACAACTCGGACTAAGGTTATTCCGAGCAATCGACCCATTGAGGATCATCACTTTGCGAGGTACTGGTCTGAAGCAGGTACCATGCTAAGGGAATTAATTGTGTTCCAAGTTGTACATGGGTACATTTATACCAAGACCAATGAGGTATCAAGTATTGTCATGGGCTGTGGCTTATACTATGTTGCTTGTTTTCTGGCACGTTATCACATTGAGCAGCAGAGGATGCAATCGCAATTTCTGAGTTATTCCAGTGGGGATCATTGGGTCTTATCTTCAGTGCCACCTCATATGTACCTATATGATGCAAAAATTATGATGCAAAAGGATTCCCAACTTCGTACATGGTTTCATTCGGCTTGGAACAGTTTGACAACACAGAAATTTGGCCCTGAGGATATTTTCTTTAAGGGACATGAAGCCTGGAAATACTTACACTGTTCCAAAGTCATTGGCACACCTCTTACCTATACAGATAAGGAGTTCAGGACGTTCACTAATTTTGCTTGCAAACGCTTACAACAAGTTGTACAGTTTAAACTTCCAGACATGGTGGGACCACATTGTATGCCACACAAGATTCCACTTAAAATTCGGCTGTTAAAACACCTAAGGGGGGACGAGGATTCTGATACTACTATTTGTTCAGCGGACTCTTTTGACATGGCAGAGGACTATGCACTTCAGATGGCAGAGAAGAAACAACGGGGATCTCCTATGCCTGAGAGGTTACCTCGTTATCAGCCAAAGGAGGGTCAGACATTTCCAGGTAGTGCTCAATCATCTCCATCCACCAGTGACTGGACTCAGGCTCGCACACAGAGTCCTTCGCGAGACTCTCACCGTCAGAAGGGTGCTCGCTCACAAAGGTTTGCTAATCCCAAAAAGTAAACCGTGAGGACACGGCTTTTTGAGAGGGGGAGGGGTAATGTTAAAGGGCTGCTTGGGACTTAGACGCTTTTACGGGTTCAGTGGGGTACCCTTAATTTTTGCGCAGATTGAGACCAACAGGAGCCTTAGGGGTGGCAGCAGCAGGCTTTAGGGGGGTTACACAGCCCGACACAGCTTTACACAGCCCGCCACAGTTTCGCACAGCTTCACACAGCCCGTCACAGCCGCCACAGCTTTGCACAGCCTGACACAGCTTCACACAGCCAGTCACAGCCCGCTTTACACAGCCAGTCACAGCTCGGCACAGCTTGACACAGTCTGTCACAGTACATGGGGAACAGTTATCATTGACAGAGAATGACTGTGTGGGAACGACATCTGCAGGGGGAACGTGTTACTTCAGGGGTGACGGTTAGTTAGTTAGGTGGTTAGAACAGCTTGGGGGTAGATTAAGGAGAACGGCAACAGGAAGAGGGGACTTCACGGGGAGTGCTTCTTGGTCATGGATGAGAGGAGATCAGGCGGAGAGCAAGAATGAGAGCACGGAGAGGAGGAGAGATGAACAGTAGATGCTTGTACATGCAAAGCTGTAGTGATATTGTAGGGCAGATTAGAGTCACCATGGCATTGGCCTGATACCTGATAAATCATAATCTGATACTTATTCGATACAATCACACTGTGTAGAGAGACATGAGTGAAGCTGTGGGATGAATGCATGATTAACTGGAACTTAGTAGATACTGAAGCAATCTGATGCTTCAGTATACACGGTAAGGTAAATTGATAACATGAAGGCAAGAAGGAATACAAATATGAAGCACAACCATGATTCACTAGCTGCAGGTCATGACTGATTGTTCTGAGCGGGCTGAGTGCTTAGAGATATCCAACTCTTCTATCTTGGAGTTTCCACCTCGGATAGCGAAGGGATGGGTGAGTAAAAGCCGCCCGACAAGAGGTCCATGCTGACATCGTCAAAGCTGGAATTGTACCAGATGTTATTTTGAACACTGCCCTAGTGGACATGTATGCGAAATGTGGGTGCATTAAGGATGCGAAGGGAGTTTTCAACACTATGGCTGAATGAGATGTGGTGTCGTGGAATGCGATGCTTGCAGAGTATGCACAGCAGGGACTTGGTATGGAGGCTTTGGAGACCTAGGATCAAATGATGGGGGAAGGGGTGAAGCCCAAACACATCACGTTTGTGTGCATTTGGAATGCATGTGCAAGCCTGGAAGCCCTGGAAAAAGGCAAAGAGGTCCATAGTGACATTGTCAGAGCTGGATTGTACCCGATGTCATTCTGAAGTACAATACCCTAGTGGACATGTATCCAAGATGTGGGTGCATCAAGGATGCAAAGGGAGTGTTCGATAATATGGCTGAACAAGATATGGTGTCATGGAATGCCATGCTTGCAGGATATGCACAGCAGGGGCGCGAGATGGAGGCAAGACCTATGAGCAAATGAGGGGGGGAAGAGGTGAAATGTAACCAGATCACGTTTGTGTGTTTGCAATGCTTGTGCAAGCCTGGCAACCCTGGAAAAGGGCAAAGAGATGCATGATGACATCATCAAATCTGCAATTGCACCTGTCATTTTGAACACTGCCCTGGTGGACATGTATGCCAAATGTGGGTGCATTGAGGATGCAAAGGGAGTGTTCAACAGTATGGCTGAACGATATGTGGTATTGTGGAGTGATGATTGCAGGATATGCATAACAAGGGCGCGGGATGAGGCTTTGGAGACCTAGGGGCAAATGACGAGAAGCTGTGGAATGATTACTTTTCTTACCCCAGTCAATGGTGGGACAACTGAGGCAAAAAGGTGAATGCCTGTTACATTTCAGAGAGTAGCAGACGCAATATCAGCATAGGAACTAGTGTGATAAGCTGAGTTGGGTGTTTCCTAGAACAAATATAGGCTGCTGCTAGTAGCAAGGCAAGGATGAATGCATAGGCATGGATACCTAAAGGAGCAGAGATAGAGTGTGGGTCCAGATTCATCCAAGGGGGTCAGATTTCAAGCACAAGATTACCTATGATTCCCTGTGGATCAATAGCTACAATAAACCTGCATGGGTAGAATCTGATGGTCTATTCCATGGGACTCAATCTGTCACTGAAGTCTTGCATTTTGAGGATCAGAAATGCTTGGCAGCTAACCTGCACGAGGCCTTGACCTTTAGGCAATCCCCTGAGCAGTAGTTACTTTTGGGCTGCTATTGTATGTAGCTGGTTGCTAGTCCAGCACTTCTAAGGAGTTTTGATATATACTTCTATGTATTTGGGAGTTGGGATGACAGTTCAAGGTAGGAGATCATGTTCGGCTATTTGATGTCAACAGCAAATGCACCAAGGTTGGATGTGGACTTTTTGTTGGTCTGCAAGGGAGCATGGTGCGTGATGGGTACCCTGTGGTGCCACTCGATTATGCTGCTCTATCCATCAAAGAGGCGAGCATAAGTAATGCTCCTCTGAGAGAGTTGAGGCAGGTGGTAGGAAACACCACAATTTGGAGCCTGAAGCTCCTGAAAGATGATGCAATGTCGTTGAAAATATGCCACAGTGGTGATATATAAATAGAGCTCTTCAATTGTAGGAGTACTAGTGGACTGCTGCCCCTAAGTGGGCTTGGGTTTTGGGACTTGTAGCTTTTGAGGCTTGGTTATTTATCCATGTGGCCTTTCAGGCTTCTTGATTGTAGAGCCTTTGTGGCATCCATGGGAACATTTTTCCCATTGGATTTTTGTAGTATGAGCGACATTCGAGAGACAATCTATGTATTTGTGTGAAATTCTTTCATTCAATTAACTATATTGCTCTGTATATTTATACACTTTTGAATATCAAAACGATAAATAAAATTTAAATAACATTAATAAATAAAATAACATTAATGGTTTTATAAACTAATTGAATAAAGACACGTTTTAGATGACCTACCAAAACCAGAATAAAGCTATAGTGATGGAGTCATATTTGTAGTCATGAAATATGCTACATGCTACCCTCAGTGATGTAGTGAGTAGTGATATAGTCATAAGTGTAGTCATATACATCCGTGGGGTCACACGTGTCATGGAGAGACCTCTCCATGTTGGCGCTCATCTGTAGTGACGTAGTCGTAAGTGTAGTCTGACACGTAGCCTTGTAGTCGTATAATTATGACTACACCCCACGTCACTCTGAGTCGTTGGGCAGGTGCCACGTCTGCAGTGATGACCATCACTTCGCACTTATCACTCCGCAGTGATGATAGAACTGACTTCGTGTTTTTCACTGCAGAGTGATGTAGTAATAATCGCACTTATCACTGCAAATGTAGTGATATTTGCAGTCATAAAAATGATAATCTGTACTAGTGATTATTCCCTTTCTCATTCAAGCCATCACCAAACGGCTTGCGTGACCGGGATGATATGACAAAGGCATTGTGGCCATATATATCGGAGATGGCTGGAGCTTCAACAGTCGTTGATTACATTAGCGAGAACCGGACAAAGTGTTCTCATAAGCCTATTGGTCAAGACCATGTCTGCTGGGCCTGGTATGGAAGATATCTTGATCCTCGTGTTTGGATCCCACAACAAAAGGAACCTGATTACGTTAGTAGGCACGTGAATCCCACTGTTCTGTTGTTTGTTCATAATTTGATTTTCCAATTCTTTTGCATTTGCATTTGCACTCTTACCTCAATAAATCCTCATTATGCAAAACTTCCACTTTGGGCCTAACATTTGTCATTTCAACCGCGTGTCCCCAGTTACATTGAAGGAACAAATTCTAGAAATAAATAAATAATTGCGTGATTGGGAAGAATGGCGGGCGTGCCGGGAGGCTTCAAGTGCATCAAGTAGAGTTGGCAATAATATTTCAGATGACAATGTCAGCCGGTTTCACCTTCCTGAAAGTATCTCCGTTTCCTCTGGTGCGGAGACCGTTGCAAGTGGTTGTGGTAACCGGAGGTGTCTTCGGACACATGCCTTGACTGTGAGCAGTTTGGGAGGAGGCTCAGTATTATTAATGAGTTAGTGTAAGCTGTAACGGTTCTATGGCTTCAGAATCTATGGCTTGTATGGCATTAAGTCCATGAACGGATGGACAATTGACGTTCATTTTTCTGTTGGTCCATTGCCTTGAATGATACAATCTCAAATAAAATATGAATGTTTGATATCATCAATCAGGTCCCGACAGACTCGTTTTTCCATGTTGTCATCTTCATCACATGCCATCATTGTTTCATTGGTTCTGCCATTGTTCTGTTTGTTTGTGTATGTCATTTTGGATATCGGAGCTCTCATCGTTGTTTGATTCATTGCATCCTCCCATTCCTTTTAATGAACGTCAACTTGGCAGTGGATGTTCCTCTAAGACCACAATACATACTTGTATTTATGCGTAGAATGTGTGGAGGATTATATAATTCGTTGTTATATAGTGCACAAATAGCCAAATAATTATAGATATATCTCTTTATTTCTATTATAGATTATATTTATTCATATATCTTATATTATTTCTGGACCAAACAAAAGTCCAGAATTAGTTAAAATAGTGTTTTATGCTTTTGAAGATAATAGATAATAGATAAACTATCTGTGTTGTAATCGTGCCAATAGGGTATCATGAACAGTGTGCATAGGGTTTCCATGGATTTTCAGGCTTGCAACCTGGAGGCTTTCTCTAGAGACGTATGGGCAGCTGATTGGTTAGGTGTCTTCTGTTGATGTTGGGCAATGTCAGAGATTAGGGTTCTCACAAGGATTACACTTTGTTGCAGGTGACGGTTAACTTACTATGCAAGAGTGGCTTCAACAAACGCTTCAAGCCCACTTTCCTTCCTTTGGTACTCAGCCCGGGCCCAGATCTGGTACTCATGCATGGTCTCCTTGCCAAGTGGACCATTGGGATATCTTGCCAGATATAGATAACTATGTTGCAGCTGCAGGTACCGTGCGTCATAAACATCATACAGTTGGTGCGGAAGAGCTTTCTGAACCTACAAATGAGGTAATCGTGAAGTATCATTATTGGAATGTCCAGCCCATGATGTGCAAGTGTTTGAAGAGCCAGATCAAGGTAATGGCCTGTTCTGAAGTATTGTGCAATGTAGATTGAATGATGTTGCAGCCTGTCAAAACATTCGTTGTCAACCATTGTCTCGCATTTGTACATGTGTTCGTAGAAGCATCAATTTGGAGAGGTTGATTGCAAAAGAAATAGAGATCAGAGGTGTGACAAAGTTGAGATAGACAAGTAGGAGAGAAGATTGAAACTATATATGGTAACGGACTCATTTTTGGCCCCCTCCCACTGCTAAAAAAGAGAGAGAGAAACAGGTGTGAAAGATGGACCTGCTGAAATTGAGTTATGAGTGACAAGATGAAGGTGACATTAGAGGGAGAGATGACGTTTAGAAGTTCTGTAAGGAGAGGTTGTTAGCTATAGAGATGATAGGGAAAATTGAGTGTTTCTAGTTGAGTACCTCCATCTGCCCGAGTACACGGTGGTAATTGCACGGTAGTTGTGTCTATCATTCGATGATCACCCAGTCCTATGAACTCCAACTATATTTGGAGACATTCGTATGCCAAGCTAGGGTATTTGTAGATGATAGTGCCTTCGTTTCAGGGGGTAGTATTAGTTCTAGTTGCACCATTACTTCCATATATTCTTGAACATGATATTGGTTATGAAGGATCATGGGAAATAAAATTTATTGATGTTTCCCTGAATGTCTAGGCATATTTTACATAATGTTTTGTTCTTACTGGTCTCAAGTATGATGTTTGGATATCCTCGTTTGAAATCCATCCGATGGCTTTGTTTGTGGTTTCATTTTTGTTTTGTGGATTCAACATGTTTGCAAGGTCTATGGCTCATCGCATCTTTCTTAGACTTCTTCCGCAGTTTATAGGTCTAGGCTTACTGAAAATGGTGGGCTCACATAAGCTTCACGTTTTAACATCCATTTAGTCTAGTCTATCATTACGTTGTGTGCGGATAATGTTCTGATCCATTTACTAATCAATCTTTGTATATGGAATTTTTGACATTGTTGCTCAATACTCTAGGTATATGTGCGAGAAAAATTCCATGGAAAACAATGGTGTTCAAAGGTCTTTACAACAAAATTACAAATCTTTCCATTAATATTCATATTTTTTCCTGACTTATTATTTGAAAGTAAATTTTTTTAGCAAGTTATACAATAATTCTTGGGGCTGGCACTTTGATCTTGTGTTCCTAAGTTATGAATTTATGCAAGTTTCAGAACAACCTTGCCATTGACTAGAGGCTTTAGGTCTAGCCCTTTATTGATCTTGACAACGACATCAGCTAACATTGCAAAATAATTAGGAACTTGACAATCAAATGTACCTCAACTTCAAGCCACTTAGACCGTATAGAATGTAATTTCATATCATTTTCTGTTAAGAAAGTTCATAGTGTTTTCATTTATTTTTGTAGTTCTTTTTGCTTACACATATCCTAAGTTGCTAATTTGTAAAGGGTATAGGATTATGCCTTCCGGGTCTCTTTTATTAGCTAACCTTTGTTAGGAGATACTAAATTATTCTATCCTACCTAGTATGGTGGCTTTGGGATGGAAGACAATAGAAATAATGTAAGAACTTAATGGACGCGTGTGATCTGACGGTACTTTCGCCAGATTCCAAAGGCCTCCCCACCCCCTCTTACCTCAGTTTCACTATTAAATACTTAAGAATCCAAGTGGGTTGCAGGTTGCGGTGGGTAGCATGATGGTAAGGTGATAGGCGAGGTTCAGGGTTCGATTCTTGATGGCAGGCGCTTGTAGTGTAACCCTAGTCGGTGTAATCCCGGTAGTATAACCCTCGAATCGATGTAACCCTCTATAACCCCGGTTTCTCATGTAACTCTGGTTAGTCCATTTTATACTTAAACCAAATTTGGACTTACTCAAATTTCGCGACCAAGTGTGAGTTACACCAAGAGGAGTTACACTCCATTCTGTGTCACCCCGAGTGGAGTTACACACCTCGTCATGTAACCCGATGTAACCCCAAGTGGAGTTACACACCTCGTCGTGTAACCCGATGTAACCCCAAGTGGAGTTACACACCTTGTCGTGTAACCCAGTGTAACCCCGACTCGAGTTTACACTCCTTCAGTTCCATGTCACTTTCATGAGAGGGTGGGGAAGATTTGACATGCCAAAAACCGGCGTACCATCCTGTCAAAGGTTGCACGTGAGCATTAAGTTTTACATTATTCCTATTATCTTCCCTTTGGGATGCTTCCCACTTTATGAGTAGTTCATGATGCCGACTAGGTTATATTTTCAATTTTACACTTTTAGTATTATAGTAGGTTGGGCGGTTACGCCAACAGAAACCAATAGAAATAATGTAAACATTATATTGCATGTTCAATCTCAAGATATTTTCACCGATTTTTGATAACGTCAACTTCTCTTGCAGCCCTTGTCAAATCCTCCACACCCACTAGACTTATCTTTACTCGCTATTAAAGATTCAGAATGTCGTTGGTGGTTAATGTGTAATGTTGCGTACTCTATTGGTAAGGCGATGATAATAGTAGCTATGAGATATATGATTTTGATTCTTCCTTGATGGTTATGTCACCTTGGTCCGTGTCATCCATCTGATGTCACATGTTTCATGTCACTCCGGTGTATGGTCTCACATCTTTTTTGTACTTTTATATACGTGTCCAAATTTTGTGACTACAATGGGGAGGTACACCCGCGACTAGAGTGGAGACACTCATTTCTATGCCACTCTAATATCACTTCAATTACTAATGTCACTCCGGTGATGTCAATTGGTTCCGTGTCAATTTGGAGTCACTTTTAGTGTTACTCCGGGGTTTGGTGTCACCCTTGAGAGGGGTTAAGGAAGACTTGGTAGGTCAAAAATCGACATATCATGCTATCAACAAGTTTGTATCCAACATGTGATATTCTTGCCTTACAAATGGTCGTGGGTTCAAAGTCACAATGTATGTGTATGTTGGTTGTTACCCATTATGGCCAAACTAGCCAGTAATCATTACCTAAATGGGAAAACTATGCGAGCAACATGACAAATAGAGAAGACGATCCTATAAATACTCTAAATGATGTGAAAAACAGTGTACATGTAAGCCTTGTTTTATCGCTAGACATCAATCCATACCACTTTCCAATGAGTATTAGCCCCATGAGTATGATTCCACCTAGCTGACCATTTCAAATCAAAAGAGTGCATTGAAATTCAATAAGGTGTATCCAACGCACAAACTCTGCCACCCTAGAATGCCCCCACTGTTGTGATTGCACATCACTTACTAAGCTCTGCTCAGCTTAGGCAGTGGGTACCCCTAAATTTTGCGCAGCTGTGGTGCTTCATGACTGTGTGATCATAGCTCGACACAGGTCACGTTTCAAAGACTCGTATCCGGTAAGCTAGATCATGATGCATTTCTCTTGTGCCTAGAAGGGTCAAATGCCCACCATTCCCAGCCTGGAAGAGAAGCCCTTCCCAATGGTTAGCAGAGGTGGAGGTGGCCAAGAGGGCAAGCCGGCAGTTTCCTTGAGAGCATCCAAACCATATTGGCAGTTCGCTAGCTGTGCATGGACCCCCTACTAGTAAGGGCTGAACGTATTGTACCCCTCTTTTAATATGATCCCAAGCACAAACAATGGATCTGGCCGAAATTAGAGAGGACAAGAGGCCGGAATGGATAAACTAACCATTTTCCAAGACATTGGCAATATGAGAGGTTTGCTATTCTATCAGCTATTAGCCATCAGCCATCTATGTGACGTGGATGCGCAAACGGCGGCCACATGGCAATATAATATTTTTTCTCGGGCTGCCCGTAATTGTATGCTTGGATTTGTGAGAAACAATAATGAAAAATGATACGGGATTGTACTGACATGCCACCTTTGGCTGCCGAAGGTGGAGGCTGAGCGGGAGAACATAAAGGTAAAAACGAAATAAATGGATGTCGAAATAAAAATAAAAATAAAAATAAAACCGACATTGTACTGACATGCACCTTTGGCTGCCGAAGGTGGAGGCTGAGCGGGAGAACATAAAGGTAAAAAACGAAATAAATGGATGTTGGGACCCAAAAAAAAAAAAAAAAAAAAACCAACATGAGAGTGGAAGAATTCTGCATGTTTTTTAGCCGTTTTAATCTCTAGCTTGGATTATCGTATGCTACGGAAATGTCCAATGATGCTAGCCAAAAAAATAAAAATAAAATAAAAGTATGACGCGCCTCCCGAAGGGAGCGTAACTTATGGTGTCACTTCACCACAAGGGCTACTGCCTTCCAGCTGAAAGGTGGACACCTTCATGACACACCGGACCTTGGTTTGAACCCACAACCACATCCAACGTGGTATGTGCCCATTACCATTGGGCTACATGTTGGTTGTCTGGCAAAAAATATATATATTTGTTGGACCTAAGTTGAACGAAGGTAGCTCTTGTGTCCTTGTATAAGGTACTTTTCGCTTTTTGGAATGCGATCTTTTATTCGATTTCAAACTCTAAAATTCATTTTTTTCCGGGCAAGTTCGTTGGGCAGATTGAAATGTTCTTGTTCACCTTCGTTGACCTTCGTCACTGATGGAATTGCGTTGGTAACTGACAGAATAGGAGCTCTCGCAATATGAGAGAGTCCTTTTGCCTCCCTGGTAGCCCATCGTTTGTGAAGCAAGGCCAAAGGGCCATAATCCAGATGAAGATTGCCAAATAAGGGCTGCCTGACAGCCTCCTCAAAGCATTTGGCTCTTCTCTGGGTGAGATGAGGTCGGATTATCCTCCGGGCATCCCATATAGAGGTCCAAGCTGCAGAGCCCAACTTTTTTCGTCTTCCCATGACCATGCATCATCCACTTGAGAGATGGTGCCCAAGTTGTGGAATTTGCCGGGAAAGATCGAACCTGGTGTTCTCGAACTAAGTTACACCAAGGCCTGCCTTCATTGGTGAGCGACCTAGGGATCCATTTTGCAAGTAATGCCGTAATTTGCAGAGCTGGATCCAGCAAGCCCAGCCCTCCTTCCTTGCGAGGCCTACAGAGCTGAGCCCTGTTAGAGGACTGTCGGGGACTTAGACACTTATACGGGATCTGTAGGGTACCCTTAATTTTTGCACAGACTGAGACCAAGAGGAACCTTAGGGGTGACAGCAGCGCACTATAGAGGGGGGTTACACAGCCCAACACAGTCGTCACAGTTATCACAGCCAACACAGCCAACACAGCCCGTCACAGTCGTCACAGCCGACACAGCCAACACAGCCCGTCACAGTCGTCACAGCCAACACAGCCGACACAGCCGACACAGCCCGGCACAGCCACACAGCCAGTCACAGCCCGACACAGCCAAACACAGTCGTCACAGCCGACACAGCCAACACAGCCCGTCACAGTCGTCACAGCAGACACAGCCGACACAGCCGACACAGCCACACAGCCAGTCACAGCCTGACACAGCCAAACACAGTCGCACAGCCAGTCACAGCCCGTCACAGTTTCACACAGCCAGTCATAGCTTGACACAGCTGTCACGATCATAGGGAACGAAGAGTAGGACAGGGAACGACTGTGGGGAACAACACCTGCGAAGGGAACATGTTAGTTCACAGACGACGGTTAGCGAGGGAAACGGTTAGAACCGCGGAGAGGAAGATAAAGGGAGAAACGGGGAATTGAGGATCATCATTCGGAGGAGGACTTCTTGTCATGAAGGAGAGGGGATCGGGCAGAGATGAAGAACGGAAGTGAAGATAGAGAGATGATGAGTAGATGCTTGATATATGCAAGGCTGTAATGATATTGTAGAGCAGATTAGAGACACAATGGCTTCGGCCTGATACCTGATAAATCATAATCGGATACTTTTACGATACAATCACACTGTGTAGAGAGATCTGAGTGAAGCTGTGAATTGAATGGATGAGCTGATGGAATCCAATAGATTGATAAAGCAAACTGATACTTAATTATCAATGGTAAGATAGCTAACATGAATACCAAAAGGGAAACAAATAGGAAACACCCCCATGATACACTAGCTGTAGGTCATGACTGATTGTTCTGCGCGGGCTGAGTACTTAGAGATTTCCAACTCTTCTATCTTGGAGTTTCCGCCTCGAATAGCGAAGGGATGGGTGAGTAAAAGCCGCGCGACATTTTGTTTACCCCTTCCCCCCTCAAAAAGCCGTGTCCTCACGGTTTACTGATTTCGACTAGCAAACCTTTGTGAGTGAGCACCTTCTTGACGTTGAGAGTTTCGTGGCGGACTGTGTGTACGAGCCCGAGGTCTGTCTCTGGTTGACGGAGATGGTTGATCACTACCTGGATAAGTGAGGCCCTCTGGAGGCTGATATGGAGGTAACCTTTCCGGCATAGGAGACCCCCTTCGCTTCTTCTCTGCCATCTGAACTGCATAGTCTTCTCCCATGTCAAAAGAATTCGGTGAAGAAACAGTTGTATCAGAATCCTCATCACCTCTCAGGTGTTTTAATTTTCGAACTTTTTGTGGAATCATCTGGGGCATACAATGCTGTCCTACCATGTCTGGAAGTTTGTATTTTACAACTTGGTGTAACCGCTGAACAGCAAAATTGGTGTAGACACTGAGCTCCTTGTCTGTCCAGGTGAGTGGGGTACCAATTACTGGTGCAGCGTGCAAGTACTTCCATGCCACATGTCCCTTATAGAAAATGTCATCAATGCCGAATTTCTGTGTTGACAAATGGTTCCAGGCCGCTTGAAACCATGAACGAATTTGAGAATCCTTTTGCATCATAACTTTTGGGTCATATAGGTACATATGAGGTGGCACCGAAGGTAATACCCAATGATCTCCACTGGAATAACTCAGAAAGCGTGTTTGCATCTTTTGTTGCTCAATGTGGTAACGTACCAGAAAACAAGCAGCGTAGTATAACCCGCACCCCATGACAATACTTGCTATCTCCTTGGTCTTGGTATAAATGAGTCCATGTACAACCTGGAAAGCAATCAATTCCCTCAACATGGTACCCGCCTCGTGTCAGTATTGTGCAAAGTGATGATCTTCAATATGTCGATTGTTCGGAAGAACTTTAGTCCTAGTTGCCACTGGCAGCCAAATACGCATAATTTGGTAGTAATGTGCGAATGACTGCGGAGGACTAAATTCTTTCCAAGCCAAATCCAACATGATGGGAATTTGGTTGAAGGGCATAATCATAGCCCTACTGTACTCCCTTGCAGCTGGAGTTTTAGGTGGGTTAAAAGCGGCATTGCCCCATACCTCCGGCTGTGGTGGCTGTGGTGTGGTTGTAGTAACCACAGGTTCAACTACTGGTACAGTGACTTGTTGTGGTGGTGGTGGTACTGGCTCTTGTATCATTGGCATCTCCTGCACCTCCTGTGAAGACTGAAAAGCCAAAGTTCTGGCTTGTAAATAAGAAGCCATTAGCTGTTCCTGAGGGATATAGACTCTTTGGCCGATGTTTGAAGTGAGTTCTTCCACTTGAGTCTGGAGTCCGTCTACATCCTCTTGTAACTCTGCTATCCTACTATAGACATTGTCTATAGTAGTTGTGGCAATGTTCTGCACCTGCAGCCTGAGCTCATTCGTCTCGCTTTGGGTGAGCTTCCGTGGTGCTTTGCCCTCTACTGGCCCTTGTGCTAACCAGACCTGCATAAGGCTGTTATCTACCAAGTTGCTTGTGGTTCCCCTGAGAGTTTGCTCCTCCCTTAGCTTGTACAATTCCAATTGCTGTTGTAAAGCCTCCATGCGCTTTGCCTGAGGTTCAACCAATTGCGCATAAGCAGCAAGTAGATTATTGGCTTCCTTCCAAGCCTTGTTATTGACCACGATTTCATTTCTATTGGCCATGATGGTTTGTTGCAACTCCACGATGTGCTTCTCTTGATCAGCTTCAATCTGCCTGTATTGCTTGAAAGTATCTTCATTGCGACAGATTGTATTCTTCATATCTATAATGAGCTTCATTTGCTCAACATTCTCTTCTTCTGCCTTCGTACATTTTTCCGCTTGACTGTTTATTTCTTTTGTAGATTGGTCAAGCATAGTTGTAAATGTAGCACATTGTATCGTCATCCTGTTATGCACTGTCTGCAACTCCGTATGTAGTGCATTCAGTTCTTGCAACTTGCTTTCATGCTGCACCTGCATTTGGTATAGCTGTTGCTTATGTGCTTCGTGCAACTGGTCTTGCGCGAGGCCTGCCTCAATCAATTGTTCCTTGGCCAATTGCAAAGCCATTTCTGTATTTCCCAAGTCCTGCTTCATCTTGAGAGTGACCTCTTCATCGACCTTGTTTGCACACTCAGTGGCAAGTCGAGCCTCAAACTCCTTCCTGAGTTCCTCTCTCAAGGCTGTCAATTGGGTAATTGGAACATGGGATTTGACATAAGTCCCCAACAAATTAAGTGTCCTGCCTATGGAACTCATCAGCATTGCCTGTTGAGGGTCATCATGGTGAGGTTGCTGCTGTTCCTCCTGATCTTCAACAGTGTGATGTCTCACTAACCATTCAGGCCATTGTCCCACCGGATTTTCTTCCTGAACTACTTCCTCTATCACCGGTGCTACAGTGTCATGACTTTCCGTCTGTGGTACCTCCGACACAGGTGTGTGTATTATATGCACCTCAGGATTTCCCTTGGGCAACTGTTGCACCTCTGGGATTTCTGTCTCCTTGACCAGACCAGAATATTCATAGAGAAGGTCCCCCTTCTCTATTTCTGCCACTATTTGTTCTGTAGTTGGAATATCTAACCCTTCACTTTCCAAATCAATTATTTCTGGTTGAGCTGCATGGATAACTTGTGACCTTGTGACAAGTCGTTCAGGTGGCTGTGATGGTTGTGATGCAGAAGTAACTTCCTCCTCCCTCTCTGAAGGTCCTGCTTCCAGTAATAGCATTTCTCTGTGCTGGTGTGCCCCTTCCTGGCCATGAGCTTGGGAAACATTATCATGCGGAATCCGTGAAGCCAGTGGATCCGCCACTACAGTCTTTCCCCGTCTCTGCCTCTTAGTCTCGGGTTGCCCTGCTACTCCACCCTCACTGTGTGAAGAGCCTTGCTCTTCCATTGTAGTTGTTGCTGGTTCAAACACTCCCATTTCCTTTCTTTCTTGCGCATTAAGTATGCAAGAATCAAGGATTATTTGAGCAATGATTGGGCCAGACACTATTATAGGAGACTTTGCGGTAGTACCTTGTAATCTTTTCATCTCCTCTACCAGTGCGTTGTACATTATGTCCGCCCATTGTACCTCTCGTCCCTTCAGGCCTTTGAGTATTTCCTCCGTGAAGGATCTGCTCAAATACTGTTGGTTCTGTTTCATGGCAATCAGAACGTTCAATACCTGGCCTACCTCTTTTAACCCTGGGTACACAGCCTTGGTACAAGCATAACCCTGAGTTTTAAAGAAACTCCCTTCTTGGAATAAGTCCTCTATTTGCAGTCTTGCCCTGTGTTGCTCCACATGCACCTGACCTGCTGGCAATCGAAACAATTGCTGGAGGTATAGGGGAGTAATCATTAATTCAACTCCCTTCACCGTTGTTGTTCCTGTCCTTGGCTCAAAGTTCTGCAAAAATTGTAACATGTACTGTCTATGGTGTAGTGTCCAATCTAGGCTTTGCAATCCTTGCAATCTCAGCTCCTCCAGTATCTGTATCGCCTGTGGGGTAGCAATCGTTTGTTTCTGCAGAATTGTGGTGCTCTTCACCCTGATTTCCTCCATTCCTCTCACTCTCTTCATTTTAGACTCACAGAACTGTTTTGGCTGTAACAACTGCAGGAATGCCTGTAGTGCACAAAGCATAAACGTATGGTTGTCGCAGAAAGCTATGGGTAATTTCTTGTAAGCCTGCGGGGCTTGCAAGCATCGCTCAAGAGAAAAGCTCCGCTCTGTCCTTTCGTGTCTATGCCACTGCGTAAGTAATATTGCGAGCGTATAGTCTGTTAGTTCCTCCATAGTTTCCAAGGTATAGCATTGATGGTCTGTCCTGTCGAGACGCCCGTTACTCAGAACGACGCCGCCTCTTGCGCTCAATTTCCCTCCATTTTCTTGATCCTTTCTCTGGTTTTCTATTGGTTGTATCCGCTGTGACTGGATTTTAGATTTTATCTTCTTTAGTGGACTTTCCCTGTTGGATAGTCCACTAGGATCACACATGTGACAAGAATTCCGCTTTTCTGTACTTGCCGTTCGTTCCGTTTCCCTTTTTCCGTACTCATTAATGGGCCCGCCTTTCATCCCTTTTGACGGCCGTTCTTGTCCTCTTTCTTTTTGACACCTGTTCTTGCACTTCCTTCTCGGCTGTGTGTCGCGCCCCGACCTCCACATGTCCATTTTTAAAGTAATTTCCGTTTCCTCTTCCGTCAGCCATTTTCCTGAAGTTATTATGTGTCCACTTGTCACTGATTCTATGGATCGTGTAACTTTAGTAGACTGTGTTGAGCTGTGACAGGCTGTGTCATACTGTGTTACGCTGTGATAGGCTGTGATGCACTGTGGTAAGCTGTGATAGGCTGTGACACGCTGTGGTAGGTTGTGATAGGCTGTGTTGCTGTGCTGCTGTGATAGGCTGTGTTGCGCCTTGCTGGGCTGTGATAGGTTGTGTCACGTCGCTGTGATAGGCTGTGTTGCGCCGTGCTGGGCTGTGATAGGCTGTGTCACGTCGTGATGGGCTGTGATAGGCTGTGTCACGTCGTGATGGGCTGTGATAGGCTGTGTTGCGCCGTGCTGGGCTGTGATAGGCTGTGTCACGTCGTGATGGGCTGTGATAGGCTATGTTGCGCCTTGCTGGGCTGTGATAGGCTGTCTCACGTCGTGATGGGCTGTGATAGGCTGTGCTTTGCCTTGATGGGCTGTGATAGGATGTGTCATGTTTGTTTTGCCCACCCTGGTCATATATGCTGGGCCTAGCGACAAGTGTTCCATACTCCGTTCGTAACACTGGTGCAGCCCGTGACTGCTCTTGCGGTTCAACATGCAAATCATGCTGCAGGGGTTTGTCATGGATACCACTGTACCCCTTCAACTTATTTGCATTGACTCTTCCCAGCATTTCTTTGTTAATGGTTTGTAACATGGCGGTGTTGTTATCATACATCTTTTGTATGACATAAGGTCCTTTCCACGGTGATTTAAGCTTAGAAGCTTGAATCTTTCCTTTCTTCTGCAACCATAGAACCAAATCCCCCGTCTTAAAAGTCTTTAACTTGCCTTCATCAAACTGTTCCTTTCGCTTCATCTGAATTCTGGTCATATTATCAGCTGCATCAGCACGTACTTCTTCCACATGGTATAATTCATGTTTCCTGACCTTGATGGAGTCTTGCAATTCCATTCTTTTTCCCCACTCCGTTCTCATGGTAGGTAACAGGAATTCCACTGGAAGTAAGGCTTCCATACCATAAACTAATTGGAATGGTGTATACTTAGTGGTGACTTTATATGAAGTCCTGTATGACCACAAAGCTGTCAGCAGCTTTGTATCCCAATCCGTTCTGTTTGCATTGACTATCTTAGCCAAGATAGTACATAGTATTTTGTTGGTAGCCTCTGCCTGCCCATTACCCTGTGGGTAATATGTTGTACTCTTTCTATGCACAATCATAAACTCTTTAGTCAACAACTCAATGGTCGCATTCATGAAGTGACTTCCTTGATCACTGATAAATTCTAAGGGACAGCCAAATCTTGTAAGTATGTTCTCGTACAGGAACCTTGCTGTGGACTTGGCTGTGTTGTCCCTCAAAGCTTTAGCTTCCACCCACTTTGTAGTATAATCAGTGGCTGTAATTATGTACCTGTTTCGTGTATTCTTGGATGGTGGGTTAATTGGTCCAACAAAGTCTAGTCCCCATTTCTGAAATGGTTCCGTAGGCATTGTAGGATGCAAGGCCATCCTTCCAGATCTCTGCAAAGGTCCTAGCCTCTGACATTCATCACACTTCTGACAATACTCGTGTACATCTTTGAACAAAGTAGGCCACCAGTATCCTGCGAGTAGTATCTTTCTACTGGTAGTCTCTTCTCCAAAATGACCTCCAGCCACTCCTTTATGAACTTCCGCCAAAACTTTATTTACTTCATGGTGGTACAAGCATCGTTTTAGTACTCCATCAGGTCCTAACTTATACATTCTGCTTCCTACCATAGTATAAGGTAAAGCTTTGATAGCGATTCTCTTCCTCTGCTCCTTACCATAACTAGGTGGGCACTGACCATGAGCAAGGTAGTATCTGATTGGCCACTGCCAATCTAACCATTCATCTGCACTTCCTTGCACCTCCATTACAAATAAACTCGCATCAGGTAACTGATCGTCCACTCCTGTGGCGGCCTCTCCTGTTGTTAGTCGTGACAAATGATCTGCCACAAGATGCAAACGGCCAGGCTTGTAAATAACCTCGAACTCAAACTCATGCAAGATTATTAACCACCTCGCTATCCTTCCACTTATCAAAGGTTTGTTCACCAGATATATCAGAGCCTGGTGATCCACATAAAACATAAACTTTCTTCCCAATAGGTAATGCCTGAATTTCTTGACTGCATAAATCATTGTCAATGCTTCTCTTTCAGTTGTGCTATAGTTCCTTTCAGCACTGTTCATCAACCTGCTAGCATAGTACACAGGTGAATCTATATTTCCTGTAACATTCTGGGCTAACACCGCTCCCAACGCTTCTCCTGATGCATCGCAGTGAACATGAAATACTACATGCCAGTGAGGGTTAATCAGCACAGGTGTAGTTGTTACTGACAGTGTAAGTTCCTCAAACGCCTGTTGACATTCAGCTGTCCAGGCAAACACTGCATCTTTCTTCAGAAGCTTGCTCAATGGTGCTGCTATTTGTGCATACCTTTTGACAAATCTTCTGTAATAACTGGTTTGCCCAAGGAATCTCCTTAAACTCTTAACATTCACTGGTGGTGGAGAGGCTTTAATGGACTCTGTCTTCCTGGGATCCACAAGAATCCCTTCTTACACACAATGTGTCCCAGAAGCACCCCTGAGTTCACACAGAAAGTACACTTCTCTGGATTCAAGCCCAGACCTCTCATCCTGCATCTGGCCAGGCATAACTCCAATTTATGCAAGTGCTCATTCTTAGAGCTGTACACACTGAAATCATCCAAGAACACCTGCATGAAATCATCCAGATACTCATGAAAAGATTCACTTATCACTCTCTGAAAGGTCGCTGGTGCATTACAAAGTCCAAAGGGCATGACTTTGTATGCATAAGCCCCCCAGTCTGTGATGAAAGCTGTTTTCCCTTGGTCTTCTTCTGCCACTTGCACTTGATTATAACCACTGAAGCCATCCATGAATGAGTACATCTCATGGCCTGCCACAGTGTCTAATACTGCTTCTATGAATGGCAAAGGGAATGGATCTTTCTTCGTACAAGCATTCAGCTTCTTATAGTTCACACATACTCTTAGTTTGCCATTCTTCTTGGGAACTATAACAATGGGTGACAACCAAGTTGTATACTCTATTGGGTATATAAACTTAGCCTCAGCCAACTTCTTTATCTCTTCTCCAACCTTCTGTGCGTAGTTGGGATTCATTCTATACCTCCCCTGCTTGATTGGTACTGACCCTAGTTCCAGTTCAATCTTATGCTGACAGACTTCAGGTGGTATCCCTTTTAGATCCTCATAGCTCCAAGCAAATACATCTCTGTATTTGATGAACAAGCTTTTAGCTTCTTCGAAGAATTCCGGCTCCAAATCAGCTCCTACTTTCACCATCCTCGGTTCCTCTTTAGTTCCCACATTTACTTCTCTCACCTGCTCATCAGCTGTGATTGTCCAACCAGTCACCACTTCATCCTGTAAGCTCACAGTGGCTGGTTCTTCTAGGATCTCTATTTCTCCTTCTCTTTCTTCATAGAAATGTGATGGGTAAATGCTGGTTTCTTCTTCAGTTGGTGTTGCTGTCACTACACCACAGCAGATACCTCTCAAACAACTTAGGCTTTCCAGCCGCATCTCTGCAACCTGCTCCCACTCTGGGTGTGCAGCAAATAGGGTAGCTTCCTGCTCCTCATCCAGTCCTCCTCTCCAGTCATACTCTCTGACTCCTCGAGGTCTTCTTGTAGCAGGTAATCTACTAGATTTCTTTGTGGTAATTTGTATCTCGTGTATCCCATTATGCACGGTTAGTAACTGAGAATTCCAGTCATGGAATACCCTGGCCTGTTTCAGCCACGGACGTCCCAATAATAAGGAGTAAGCCTCCATGACTTCATCCATTTTTAATACAGTTACTGTGATCATAAAGATCATTTTCTGTATCTGTATCTTAACTCCTCTTATTAATCCCAATGGTTGTACACTTCTTTGATCTGCCATTGTTACTGTAAATGGGGCTGGTTTCATGTTACTTAGACCAAGCTTCTTCCTTAATTGGTCTGTCATGATATTTACTCCAGAATCACCATCTATCAGTACATCAGTTAGTTCTGTGCTTCCAATTCTCAATTGGATTACTGGCATAGAATCATCAAAGTCCATGACTGGTTCTCGCCCTTCCGGCTTCACATTATAACTGGTCACCTTGCTGTTCAGGTCTGTGTTTCCTGTCTCTTGGGCAATTCAATTGATTGCTTGATACAGCCTGTGCCTACAATAAGGTGCCACAACTAATAGCTGTCCAATGGTAATTTCTGCTTTGGTCTGACATATTACTTCAGCCAAAGTCTCTTCATTACTTTGCATGTCTGCATCTTCTTTTTTCCTTTCTTCCTCACTCCCTTCTTTTTCTCCATCCGAATCAGAGGAATCTGCCACAGGAATATCAGTACTCTTTTGCATTTCCCTTATAGTATCTGCCACTTCCTTGTGCAGTTCCTTCTCATCTTTCCAAGTCTCTTCATCTTCAGGCATATCATTGCCACTTCCAGTCTCATCTTCTTCCTCTTCTACTGGAGGTATTAGTTTGGCTTTACTTCTTGTTACTATCATTGTACTTACTTCTGGTACAACACATGGCCTAACCATGTGAGCTGCCACCACTGGGCCCTCATTCACAGGAGCTCTCATCTCATTCTGGTGTCTTATCCAGAATGAACAGGCTGCCTTGCGATGTCCTGGCTGATTACAATAGTAACATAGCTCTTCACCATTGGGTCCTCGCCCTTGGTCTGTTCTTGGATTATTTCTATAATCCTGATTCCCGGGCTGGTAATTCCCCCTTGGATTACCCTGATAGTTGCCTCTGGAATTTCCTTGGTAATTCCCTCTTGAATTGCCTCTCCCTTCCATGCCATTGTTATAACCACCAGACCTACCATAGTGGTCCTGATCATTGTTTCTTCTTGGCTGGGGCTGCACCTGATGCACCCTTACTTGCCTAGGTTCTCTTGCAGCTGTCCTTCTGTTGTAGTAACAATTCTCAGTAGAATGGTTATCCATTTTACGGATAGTACAGTGTTTCTCCTTCATGTGGCATTCTGTGGTGGTATGGCCTTCATTCTGACACTTTGCACACCATACACCCTTCCTCCAATGTGTTGCAGCCTCTGTGGCATACTTCTTCAAGATTTCTTCCAATTTTTTTTCATAGTTACCCCTCTTCAACTTCTCCTTTCTCTTACTCTTTCTCTTTAGTTCTTGCTCTTCTTCTTCATCTGACTCATCCTCAGAGTCCTCATCTTCTTTTTTTCTCTCTCCTGAGCATTCCCAATTGCTCAATTCTGTTCGCAGTTTCAAATGCCTCCTCCACTGTATTATGGGGTAACATATCCACTTTCTTTTGCAACTCTGGTCTTAGTCCACTCACAAACCAAGTCTTCTGTAACCCGGGCGCTGGTACTGCAGCCAGCTTTTTCATCATCAATTCCATTTCTCCATATACTCTTCAACAGTTTCATGCTTCTTCTGCTTCAGCTGTTGTAAACTTCCATACACTTCATCCTCAGTTTTACTTGTCCTAAACCTATTTCGAAATGTTGTATTCAAGCCATTCCAGGTTAGGAAATGATTATCAGGGAATCTTGCATACCATTCACTTGCTTTCTTGATAAGTGAACAAGGAAACAGTCTCATCTTGGCATCATCGCCATTCTCATTGTTCACTATACACATGTGCTCAAATTGGCTAATGTGTACATCGGGATCCCTTTTCCTGAATATATTGGAAAGGGTGGTTTTGCCCGTGTTGGTTGTAACGCCATCCGTGGCCCTACCTTCTGCCCACTGACAGGTGCTGGCACCCTTGCTGGTGCTGGTCCTTCTGGACCTGTTGTTTTTGTGGTGGATCTTCCACCAAGTGGTGGCCCTTGAGCACTCCTTGCTTCTGGCCCCACGATATTCACAGTATTCCCAGCTTCAGTTGCACTACTTTCCACACTCCCTGTCCCCCCAGAGCCAGATCCAGGCAGCCCGCCTGATCCCCCTGAGCCGACACCTTCGTTGGCCTGTGATCCAAGTGCTCCACTTGATCCAGGTCCAACGGGTTGGGATGTCCTGGTTGTAGTCTCAACCTCAGCTGTTGGGTCTACTTCTTCATATTCTTCCTCTTCTAATTTCTTCTCTCTGTTTTCATCCTCCAAGTTCTGCCCTTGGGTTTCTTCTTCACTCATGTAACTCAACTGTAATGGTGTTGGAGAGTCTGAACTCTCCGTTGGCTCTGCCACATCCTCTTCTCCTTCTTCACCTTCTGCTTCAGAAACTGGAGTTCCTGCTTTTGGTGTTCCATGCTAACTCTTATCAAAGATTTCTGTCAAGTCTTTTATCCAAGGATGTACCTCAGATCTTTCACCTCGTGATTGATCTTCTTCCTGTACCAATTCCCTTAATCTTTCTTGCAAAGAAACAGAAGGAGTGGCATCCAACTCTAGTTCTTCCGGTATAGGTGATGCACTTTTTGATCTTGATGGTGTGAGAGGTCCAGATGATTCCCCTATGTCTATTCCTCTCTCCCAAAGATATGGATAATTAGCTTTCAGATAGCTTTCTCTTTTTGCTGAATATCTCCGTCGTCTAGCTTCTCTTTCATCACTCATGTCCCATGTCTTTCATTTCTTTTAATGTGGCAATAACCAAAACTCTCTTCTGTAATATCTCTCGTATATGCCTGGGTTTCTTTCAAGCTTCAATGCACCCTTGGCTATACTTGAAGTCTCCGTTACCATATAACCATATGGCAAACAAGTCTGAAAAGCTGTTCTTGGTGTGAGTTTGATCCACAAAATATCCTTTGGAATCCAATTCTTTACCAGTACAAGCTCTTCATGCATATGAGTATAAACATTCACCTTTCTTTCTTCCCAGCCTTCAAACTCTACTCGTTTAATGGATAGCAATGCTATCACATAAACCAATGTTGGTAACCAACGTGCTCTTCCTCTACAGGCTACCTGATAAATCTTTATCACTCTTTTCTCCAGACCCCATTCTGGATCAGCATCATGCACTCGCTTAAGAATATTTTCTTTACAACCGTCTGGCAATTCCAAGAACCTTTGAAAGAATTGTTTGGACAATCTTTCTTCCTTCGTTCCACAGGGAATTTGATTCACTTCAAATTCTTTAATGGTCCAACCACCATGATCCCACCAGATGCCTGTCACATCTGGTTGTTCATGTCCCAGGTCCCCAGTATGGTCGCCAAATGTCGCGCGGCTTTTACTCACCCATCCCTTCGCTATTCGAGGCGGAAACTCCAAGATAGAAGAGTTGGAAATCTCTAAGTACTCAGCCCGCGCAGAACAATCAGTCATGACCTACAGCTAGTGTATCATGGGGGTGTTTCCTATTTGTTTCCCTTTTGGTATTCATGTTAGCTATCTTACCATTGATAATTAAGTATCAGTTTGCTTTATCAATCTATTGGATTCCATCAGCTCATCCATTCAATTCACAGCTTCACTCAGATCTCTCTACACAGTGTGATTGTATCGTAAAAGTATCCGATTATGATTTATCAGGTATCAGGCCGAAGCCATTGTGTCTCTAATCTGCTCTACAATATCATTACAGCCTTGCATATATCAAGCATCTACTCATCATCTCTCTATCTTCACTTCCGTTCTTCATCTCTGCCCGATCCCCTCTCCTTCATGACAAGAAGTCCTCCTCCGAATGATGATCCTCAATTCCCCGTTTCTCCCTTTATCTTCCTCTCCGCGGTTCTAACCGTTTCCCTCGCTAACCGTCGTCTGTGAACTAACATGTTCCCTTCGCAGGTGTTGTTCCCCACAGTCGTTCCCTGTCCTACTCTTCGTTCCCTATGATCGTGACAGCTGTGTCAAGCTGTGACTGGCTGTGTGAAACTGTGACGGGCTGTGACTGGCTGTGCGACTGTGTTTGGCTGTGTCGGGCTGTGACTGGCTGTGTGGCTGTGCCGGGCTGTGTTGGCTGTGTCTGCTGTGACGACTGTGACGGGCTGTGTTGGCTGTGTCGGCTGTGACGACTGTGACGGGCTGTGTTGGCTGTGTTGGCTGTGACGACTGTGACGACTGTGTTGGGCTGTGTAACCCCCCTCTACAGTGCGCTGCTGTCACCCCTAAGGTTCCTCTTGGTCTCAGTCTGTGCAAAAATTAAGGGTACCCTACAGATCCCGTATAAGTGTCTAAGTCCCCGACAGTCCTCTAACAAGCCCATGAGACCAGGGCTTTCTTCGAGGGGTGTTGAGGGGAGGCACCCCACATGAAATTCCTCGTCATGGTCTTCATTTTTGCAATGAGCGTGGAACCTGGGGACCAGACTGAGGCCGGATACCAAATGGATGCAAGCAGGATCTGGCTCAAGACCAAGGCACTTGCAATTGATAGCATCGCGGAGCTCCATAATGCTAGCTTGTTACGAAGCCTTTGTAAGATGTGTTCATAACGCTGATCGTCGGTTAGCCCTATACCAATTTGAAAGCCCAACAGCGTATGTGCCTCTCCCGGCTGGAGCCACTTGAGCCCTATGTCCTGACCCCATCTAGGTCCGTGCTGAGGCGTGAGGTAGCAGGCATCTCCGTAAACAGATCAACCGATTTGTTCCAATTTATTTTGAGACCCGAGGCTTCGCAAAACAATTGCAGGGCTTCTCTGACACGCATTATGTTGACTGGGTCTTCATTGTTGAGAAACAATGTAGTGTCATCTGCATACATGGAGACCTTGATTGAGGCTCCATCATCTGTTTTTAGGCCTGCAATGTCCTGCCTTGCCGCAAAGTAGTGGCCCAGAGCATCAGCCGCTATGAGAAACAGGTATGGGGATAGAGGGCATTATTGTCTTATAGATCTGTAGAGAGCGAAGGATTTTGGAGATGGCACCATTCACAGTAACTTTACTGGATGCCAAAGTGAGCAGGAGATTAACCCATCTGTTAAAGGCCCGTGGCATCCCTATTTTGATGAGGACTTGGTTCAGAAATCCCCAGTCAATATTGTCAAAAGCTTTTTAAAAATCAAGCATTAACAAAGCCAGGGGCTGCTCTGAGCACTTAGCCTTATGCATGACCTCATTGACTAGAAAGATGTTATCAAGAATCGTTCTTCCTTTTAAGAAGCCAGACTGCTCCGGTCTAATAACTATGGAGAGGATGGGGAGGGCAACAAAGCCGTGAGCAGAACCTGTGAGCAGATTCCTGGATGTGTGAGCAGATTCCCCGAAGCGTGAGCAGAATCAAAGCGTGAGCAGAATCAAAGCGTGAGCAGCTTTCGCGCTGGACCCCAAAACCGTGGGAACAAGTGTGCCTATTTCCGTGGATGCCAACTTCACTGCAAAGACGTAGTCTCCGCTCCATCGGACCGAAGACAGATAGGCTCCATGACGAGAAAGTGGCACGAATGCATGATGATACATTCACGGATGAATGGATTTGGGATGAACGTAAAAGTGTTCTGGATGAACGTTGGATAAAGCACGGATGAGAAGTTGTCCAGATGAGGGGTCTATGGAGGACTCTATGGAGGACTGTATGAGCATGTCTCCTGAGGGATCATCAAGCGCATGCACCAGGCATTAAGGTGTCGTCAACGACATCTTAAATCGCATGCTCAGAATGAGAAATGAACCCATGGAAATCGTTGCAAGAAGAAAAATGTGGCCTGGAAAAAATCATAGGGGGAGTTGTAACCCTTATCAGGGAATGACGAATTAAGATGTCTTCACTCAACACGTCGAACCGGTTTTCCATTCCTTTTCGTTGGCCAGTCGTTCCTATGTGGTGGACGTGCAGGGAATGCGGATGGCGTACCACGAGATGATGTTGGTGTTAGGACTGTTGGGCCTCTTGGAAGTCGAAACCCTGCATCCTCCAACATGTCAATCTCTTGTTTGGAGAGAGATGTTCCGACCTTGACTGGCCAGACAACAGGGATGGTAGGCTTGCTGATGACTGACTCCCGACAAGTCCCCATCACACAACGCTGAATGTCATCGGGACAGAACCAGAACTTGTGAGGTCTAGACTCCCGCGCTGAGTAATATTTGAACAAACCTGTGAATGTCGGTGCTGGAGTCCCGCCAGTGCCTCTACAAATTTTACTTGTGCACTTCACAAAAGACAGTGCCCTGATAGCAGAACAACCAACTTTCGATCCTTTCGGAGTCCATTCTATGTGCCACATTGCATCACCACAATCCGTCTCCTCCACCGGCAGCAACGTCCGTCCTTCTTCCCGTGCCGGAGCTGTGGCATATGTTGCATCGAAATCTGCAGAACAACCTGCATCCACAGATGGAGTAGTACATCCAAAATTGGGTGGCACATGCACACGAGGTATGGAGAAATTATCTCTATCATGCCGATGGGAGTCACCCGCCGATCCTGGAGGGGTGTCCAGTTTGCGCTTGCATGATCCGAATCTCTCCTCACCTTCCAGATGTGGGAGCCTGGACTGCAAAGGTGTTCCAATCGTGTACTCGTTAACAGCCCGAGCCATTTTTGCAGGATGCTTGCATCTGTTAGCAGCCCTGAGCAACAACTCTGCCCTGTCCGGCCCTTACCAACACCCCGTCCCCTGAGGAAGTCTCGGTACTTTGTTTGTTGCGAAAGAGCGCGGATAAGGTCATCTGCAGTTGCAACGTAAAGGTTCCGGCTGTTCTTACCAGATTGCGCCATCCACATACTATGAACAGTCTCCGCAAGATTGCAGGATGGCATATCCGCAATGTCTTCCAGTGACATATTCTGCAGGTAAATGCCACACAAATGCCATTGTTATGGGGAGCAGCATTCGACTGGACTGGACTGGACAGCAAGGTCGCTGATGCACACCCCCATATATATAAGAAGTTTTGAAAATCATGGTAGTATGAGTCTAACTTACAGCGGTCATGAAGGCACCCCACTGTCTGTATCTGAAGTGCCAAAAGCCCAACCAGTCTTCTAGCTCTTGGATCCCCTCCAAACTCGCCGCCTCAGAGGAGTACCACCATGCTCTGATAGTCTGAAACATGGCATTTGCTTCCCTTTCTGTGGTGGCATCTTTGTATAGACGACATAGTCGCAGGTGCTCCTCTTGCAACTCCAATTTTATGGAATTTTTTGTGTGCCGTCGAAGGGACTGGGTCCAATGAAAGAGGCAAGTGCGTTCCCGGCCTTGCATTGGTATTTTTGGGTCACCAGAGCCAAACACAGTCCGCACAACATTCCAATTAGCTTGTGCGTTGTCTGCCATGAACCCTGTGAAATTTGCATCTGGCAAACCATGAACTCTCATGACGTTAACTAGAGCCTTCCACATAAGAATTTGGGACTCTGTGTCCTCCGACTGCATGTCACAAATAGCAATAGTCATAACTCGCTGGTATGTAGGATCATACACATGACAGGCCATGGTCGTCCAATCCTTCACTCGCTTCACGTGATCAAACATTACCCAGGACTTATGAAGATCACCCCTGGCCTGCATTCTACGCACCAGGCTAACTCCAGAACCCTCCGCAACTGTGGAATTCAACGTTCCGGTCTCTACGATCGGGTTTCTTTGAGAGTATACTTTTTGGGACCCCTGTCCTGGGAAAACACTGTCATGGATGAAGTCGTATCGACTTCTGTGCTTCAATTCTAGGGTTCCATGCCCAGACTTTGGATTTACACAGTAGGTCTGATAGCGGCCCCGCGATCTTGGCGAAATTTCTCACATACTTCCGGTAATAGGAGGCGAGTCCTAGGAAGGATTGCACTCCCGGGACCGAAGTCGGAGGCTCCCAGTCCAAGATTGCCCTCACCTTCCTGTCATCCATTCTGATCCCATCCTGTGTAATCACATGCCCCAGGAACTCCACTTTTGTGACCCCGAATTCGCACTTTGAAGCTTTGGCATACAACTTCCCTTCCCGCAATTTCTGGAACACCCTTTTGAGGTGCTCCAGGTGCTCCTCCTTTGTTTTCGAATACACCAAGATGTCGTCGATGTACACGATCACAAAGTCATCCAACCACTCCTCGAAAAGGCTGTTCATCAGCGTGCTAAAGGTCGCGGGAGCGTTGGTGAGTCCAAAAGGCATCGCCAAGAACTCATATGAACCATACCTTGTCCTACACGCGGTCTTCTCCTCATCTCCTTCCGCCACTCAAATTTGATGATAGCCGGAGCGCAGATCGATCCGGCTGAAATACTTCGCTCCTGCCAACTGATCAAAAAGGTCGTCGATCCTTGGCAAAGGGTACCGGTTTTTGATAGTCACCTTATTCAAAGCCCTGTAATCGACACACATCCGCAGTATCCCATCCTTCTTGTCTGCGAATAGCACCGGGGCTCCGTAAGGTGACTTACTCGGCCAGATGTACCCCTTTGACATTAGATCTTTGAGCTGAGTCTTCAGCTCGACCAACTCTCTGTGGCTCAACCGGTAGGGCGCCTTGGCAGGCGGTTCCAATCCCAGTATCACCTCAATCTTGTGGTCAACTCCTCTTCGCGGTGGCAAGCCGCTTGGTAAATCCTCCGGCATTACATCCTGGTATTTCTCCAAAATCCCTTGATCCAATCTGGGCTCGGCTCCCCATCGCCTTCTCCCTTCACTTCTCTAATGAAGAGCAAAAACTGGGGCTCGTGTGCCTCCTCTACGGCCCACTCCCTTGCTGACAGAAGGTTTATTCGCCCTCCCACGGGTTTAGGCGTTTCCGACACTCGTAAGACCTCGACACCATTCCCACATGGCAGCGTGACTACTCTCTTGCGGCCATCTATGACCGCTCCGGATTTGCTCAAAAAGGTCATCCCCAAAATGAGATCCACTCCATCGATCTCGCAGAAGGTGAAGTTCTCACGTCCCTCCCAACTCCCCAGTTGAAGAGGAACATCAAACGCCAACCTTGTCGCCAATTGCGGTTCTCCTTTGGCAGAACGCACCTCAATAGAGGCCCCCACGTCACTTGTCGGGAGTCCCAGCTTTTGTGCCGTTGCCGGTGTCATGAAGGAGTGCGACGTTCCTGTGTCTACCAACAATGACACGTTAGTTCCGGATATTATCCCATCCACGAACAATAACTGACTCCCTTTACGTAAGGTGCCAGTTTCCTGATACAACTCACAAGAAAATTTGCCTACCTTGCAAGTCCTGGCGACCACCGCTTCCACCAAGCGACTGATGGTATCTTCCGACAGCTCTGTGGTCGCCCGAGTCATGTTCAATTGCCGGGGCTTCGTGCAGTACCGGGGGCCGCCTTGACTTGTGAAGGCCCTCCCTTCGATTTCCACGTGCCATTGTCGCCGCGTGGCCTATCCCACTTCTTTTCCGGTCAGAAGGAGTCACCTTCCCGCCGGGTCTTCTTGTGGTTCAGCTCCGTACGGCCTTGTCTTTCACCCTTAGGGGCATCCGAGAAACATTCCGCCCTCTCAATTGCCTCGTTCAAAGTCTTAGGTGGCTTCTCCTCCAACTTCCGCCTGGCCCATGGGGCCAGTCCCGCCACAAAGTTGAAGACCATTTCTAGTTTTGCCATGTCCGCGACTTCGAGCAACAGCACATTGAAAGCCTGGACATATCCCCGAATGTCATCTGTTTGCTTCAAATTCCTCATCTTGTCCTGGACGAGCCAAGACGCGTTGAGGGGCACAAACTGCCTCTTTATCAATTCCTTGAACCCACTCCAGTTCAAGGTTTCCGGGCTTGGACCTCGGTCGTGAAGGCGTTTCTGCCACCATTGTTGAGCATAGCCCCTCAAATAGGTGGGAGCCACTTCCACCCGATCCTCGTCACTCAACTTGGCCGCCCGGAAGTACTGCTCTAGCTCCAAGAGCCAGGTGTTGAGTGCCTTCCGATTTTGGACGCCCTCGAAGGTGCCGGGTTCCTTAGGCTTCACCTTAAACTTTGCCTTAGTGGAAGTGGCATTAGCCGCTTTCAACACGTCTTTCAACGTCCCGCCAAATTGCGCCAACAACCCTTCCCAAAAGGCTGCCGCATGGGATGCATCTGTTGGTCGGTCGGAGCTCTCAGGGATTCCTCAGGCTCCGACTCCTCAGATTCCTCCCGCTCTTGAGCGGCCTCGTTTTCGGAAACATGCATCGCTTCCTCAAACGGCCGCCTCGGTGACACGTCGCCCCCATCGGGCTCACCAAGATCATCATCTTTTGGGCCGTTCCGCTTTCGCTTTGGCTTGCCCGACCCCATGATGAGGCCAATCCCAAGGGCGATCACGTACTGAACTCTAGGCTCTGATACCAAGTGTCGCGCACCTCACTTCGGTAAGCTCCCCCCTCAAATCATAGTTACTCGCTTGATGCGCGCGCCTAACTCCCAACCGGGCCGCCGGGCCAACTTGGAGCTTCGGCTGCTCACCGGGGCGTAACGGTCCCCCCTACGATCTCCCAAAGAACCCTTCACCCCTTTGGAACCAGCGGAATTCCCTTTGGTAGTTGGCAGTCCGGAACAGCTCCCCACTCTTTGGTCGCTTTCCGGCTCGCTCGCTTACTCACTAGTTTTTGGTCACCAACGGGCTTGCACCGTTCTCGGGGTTACTACTCCCTATATATACTTCTGTAGCTGTCCGCGGGGGTTTCACAAACAACCATGCCATTTTATGGCGAACCACCACGAACACCCTCGACTCCCGGTGAGTCTTGGCCCACCCACCACGGCCCTTATGGACCGTGATGAGTCCCAAGACTCCCCACGACTCCCACCACGAGGTCTCCGCCCCAGGGTGAGTCCTATGCCACCCCCACTAAGTCCCGCTAAGCTACCACCACCCCTTGTGGAGCCACCCCCACCGCAACCCGGTGAGCGGGGCTCCACCTAGTGAGCGCCTCCGCCACCTTGAGTGCCTTGGGCACTCAAGGGTGCTTCAGCTCCTATCGCTGCCACTGCCCCCACCACAGGGGCAGCCCCTCTTGTGTCCCGACCCCCTGCCCTCAAGGCAAAGGGCCGCGATACAGAATGTTGGAGTGCAGTAGTATCCAGAAGGCTATTTTGTCATTAATGGCGTTCGGAGCATAAACATTGATAAGTCCTATTTTGCATCCAGAACTAGGAATGGAGAGAATGCCAAATTGGGCTCTTCCAGTCATCCAGATATCCATGCAAGAAATATGATCGACTAGATTCGGCGAGATTACGATTGCGGTGCCGCCTCTTGAATCAGCCACAGTCTTATTCCACCAAGCTAGATTAGGGGGCCATAACAAATGACCAATAGAGTTAATCTTGGAACTATTTAGCTTATGTTCCTGCAAGAAGATTATGGAGCTATCTGACATTAAGGAAGAGGCCCATCTCTTGATCCTGGATCTCTTAGGGGCGGTTGCATCAGACCCTATGAAGTTCCATGATCATGGGAAATCATTGTAACCCCCACCGTAATTTTTTGAAAAACAAATTAGGTGTATTTCTTTGGCTTTGGGTGAGGTTACCAGTACCTAACCTTATTGCTATGGCCAACTCATCTTCCAAAAATTCTTCAACCAAAATAAGTAAATTCCTCAAAAACAAATCAAACATCTTATTGTTAAGGCAGTTGACTTCGGATGACGTCCTTCATCTTGATTTTCATTCATTCGTCGTATGCTCATCCACGAAGCTGATTCATCGACATCCAGGTTTGCTCATCCAACGGGTCCTAGGTGCACAGTCAGCAGCCCCTGCAGGGTGCCGCGTATGTGCGACGAATCACAGCGCAGCGCACGCACAGAGGTGCGTGCTCATTGGCTGGAGCCACGTTTCGTGAGCTCTCTCTGGAACGTGATTGGTACAAGCGGCGAAACAAACGCGGGCGCACGGGTCCCGGGGGTCTCCACGATTCAGAGCGCAGCACGAGCGACGGCTTTGCTGTGCCACAAAGGCTAGGGCCTCCTCTCGTGTGCGAGGACAGACCTTCTTGGGCGCGATTGCGAGGAGGGAGACGGCAGACGAGAGGGGCTCGGCTGCTGGCCATGGCGATGCCTAAGCTGCTGTTCCTGGCAGCCTTCTTTGTGTGCTGCGCTTCGGGTCTTGCCGCTGCTTTGTCTGACACTGTAAGTTTACTTTCTCGTTGAGTGTCGGTTTTCGTGTCTGCTGTCTGGTTGAGGGCTGTGATGTGGCTTCAGTGTTGTCGTCGGGCGGTGTTCACGTCTCGCGGAAGCCGATGGTTACGCGATCGCGGACTTACTTAAGAGTATTATATCTTGTTTTGCGTCTCTCATTCTCTGTATTCTGAAGCAAGCGGATGTGCTAGTGTAGGTCGTAGCTACGTGGAGAAAAACGAAGCTGATATGCAAATGAGAGTCCGTTTACCGTCAGCACTCGGTCTTTTGCATTTTCTTGGCTTCTATTTTGCGCTTCCGTGCCGCTTTAATTGCCGTAGACTGTTTTGAAGCGAAAGTAAAGTAACTTGGCCGGAAAAACTACTCCTCAGGGAATGCTACTTGGCTGTGGAATTTGCGCGCAGTTCTTTTGTTCCCTTTCCTCGCAATGCAAATAGTTTCAGATAGCCTAGACTTTCGACATTTAGCAATTTCGAAATGAGGAAGTGAGGATCTGGGCCGAAACTAACTTGCGGAAGTCATGGATGAGGCGGATCCTAGGCCGCGAAGCATCGTCGATGTTGCTATTTACCAGCATTGTTTTCTGGTTTAAGAACTTTTCCTGCTCGGACCTCCTACGCAGACGAATAGATCACAGAAGGTTTGTCAGGTATACTAGAGTTCTCAGTCGATTTGGGCGCCTCTAGAGCTTGGACCCTCTTATCGTAGAGTCGTAGGGCGGAGTAGCAGCCATCGTACTTTGGCAACTGAACGATTTCCGTTTCATCTTGTGATCTTCGTAGGGTTTCTGCTGTCTGTTTTCTGCAGTATGGAACCTATTCGCCCTTGGAACTGACTGTAGGCAGATCAGCGTCTTTATAGGGCCGCCTGAATGTGCCGTTGGCGATTTGTAGTGTTTTGACCACGAAAATTGTTCTGCGTCTGTACTTGGTCCTCTCTCAGTTTATGTAAGTCAGCATGTCGATGATCTGCTGTTTCTCCGGAAGCTCTATCCTCAGGGCTTTCTGCCATAACAAGTTTTCCTCTATGGATGTGATCTGATGGTCTTTCTCTTACTGTCAGAGACAAGTGTAGAGGTTTGTATTGGTTTTCTTACCTGTGACAGCAGGTTTTCCATGTCACACGCAGGACTACCATGTGTGATTGTGTTATCTGTTACTTACATCTCTACTTTAGTGGGGGGTTTTTCCAGTCCCGCTCTTTGGATGTCTATTTGGATTTCCCTTTGTGTGCTCACTACTTCTCTGGTCTGTTGGTGAATGTCCCTTGGATTGTGACAGTCCACATGTGCTGTCAGTCTGTACAAGCATTCAACTCTCTACCCCCTGCTCAAAAGTTTCTTGGCCTGTAAAGTCATGTTCTGGTTGGAAGGATTTCTAATATCCTGAAACATTTAATCTCTATCTGTGTAGTGCTGTCTCCCTTGGAGTCTACAGACCGAAGTCCACTTCATTGTAGGATACTGGTAGGTCTTGCATGCCTCTCTGGCCTCAGGACATGCTTTTGTGAGGATGGCCAGTAGCAAACATTGAGTTCTTCAGAGAAGGTCCAATATCCTTTTCTAATAGCTTTCCGGGGTAGTCCCCAATTTGTGAAACACTTGAGAAGTACATTCAAAAGTCCTCCAAGGCCAGTGGTTTCAAGTGAATGGTATTACTACTTCCCAAGGTCATTTAGTGTCTCAAATGCCGGAGGTGAAAAAATGAAGTGTCCAGTTAGGAACTGGCAGAGGTGGGGCATTCAAATAACCTAGTTAATGTGGTGGATTGTTGTGAAATTGTTCAGGTGTTTTACGACTCTTTCGAGGAGAGCTGGGAGGGCCGGTGGGTTGTTTCCCAAAGTAGCGACTATGGAGGTATTGCACTTTTCTGAGTCCTCCTTGGTTGTTATTAGGATGATAGTTGAGGTAGAAAAGGAAATTGAGAGGCCGGAGGTGGTGTGCATGTATTCCAATACCCTTCATGGTAGAGCTATGGTGCAGGCTCAAGAGTAAGAATATCAACAATACAACCCTTTACACAAGCAAGCTTACACATACCACTGCTTTTCTTAGGTCTATTTCTGGCCTGCTTACAGTCGGACAAATACCTGATCCTTGCTTCATACTGAGATGCTGTATTCACTTCCAGCAATCTCGGGGGGAACTTATGCGGTAGCTGGAAATCTCCGTTTTTGGCTTTTAACATTCTCCACCCGTAAAGATGACATCGGTACTGGTCCTCATCCTCTATTACTCTGCAGGTAAATGGAAGCATGCAAAGAGTGAGGGGCATGAAGATTACGGTTTGCTAGTGAGTGACAAAGCAAAAAAGTACGGAATAGCAGTGGACCTACCTGAAACAGTGGACCCAAAGGATGGAGCAGTGGTGCTGCAGTATGATGTGCGCCTGCAGAATGGACTCGAATGTGGTGGTGCCTACTTGAAGTATTTGCTGCCGCAGGTAGGGTGCACTATCACAGTTCTCTTGAATGATTGAAGGCAATAGCTGCTGACAAATCTAGTGCTTATATCTTTTGAAGGCTGAATATTGCTGTAGAAGTGCCAAGGAAAGGACGGTGTCTGCTTGTTTTTAAGTATCATCAGTACAGCAGTGTTGGACTGTAATGGTGCTCATAATGTGTTTTATGCATTTGAGTTGACTTGCGACAGATGGTTGGCATGCTGTCCACTGTGTATTATATGGTGGAGTTCACTTTAGAAGCTGGCTATTTGTCACCTGTGAGTTCCTGATGCTCCCCCGGTAATGCGTCTGTAGGAGGCGGGCTGGACAGCCAGTGATTTCAACAATGAAGCACCATACACCTTCATGTTTGGGCCCGACAAGTGTGGATCTACAAATAAAGTCCACTTCATTTTCCGCCACAAAAACCCCAAAACAGGGAAGTATGTTGAACATCATCTTAAGAACCCCCCAACACCCATAGGTGATAAACTTTCACATGTCTACACGGCGGTGATCTATCCTGACAACACACTCAAGCTCTTGATCGATGGTGAGGAGAAGCAGACAGCAGACCTTCTGTCGAGCGACTTTCAACCACCAGTCGTCCCTTCAGAAACTATTCCTGACCCTGACGACAAGAAACCATCTGATTGGGATGAGCGAGCAAAAATCCCTGACCCTGATGCTTCAAAGCCTGATGATTGGGATGAAGATGCACCAAGAGAGATTGAAGACCTTGATGCAGAAAAGCCAGAGGTAAGTTTTGCTAGCCACCTAGGTCTTAGTTATTATTAGACGTGTAGGTGGTCATCTAGGTCTGAATTTGGACCCAAGTTCTGAAAGTGCACGATGCGTATTGACCAGATTGTCTATACGGATGGTAATTAATACCATCATTCTGGGTTCTAGAAGTACCCATTACTTAGTTAAGCTAGTTAGGATCACTTTTATATGTTTTTGTCCTGATACCCTCCAGAGTACTGTTGAGCACTTCAAGCCACAATTTCTGTGAGGAAGCTCATAAATTGTACCTTGAGTGGGCAGTAGTCTTCTTTAGGATTTGCCAGTACCATCCAATCTTCCACAAAAAAGTTCATGCTTGAAATAGCCATATATGATTACAAGTGAGAAGTATGTGTAGGGTGCTGGCCTCCACAATGCAAATTCTGTGGACTTGGAGAGTAATCCTGGATATAAAGGTGCCCGAGTCAATCTACTTAGTGGATGGGGAATTGTTCTTGTGTTGTCAAATCTACAGGGATGGCTGGACGATGAGCCAGATGAAGTTGATGACCCAGAGGCAGAGAAGCCTGAGGACTGGGATGATGAGGAAGATGGTGAATGGGAAATCCCCAAAATCAGCAATCCCAAGTGTGATGAAGCCCCTGGGTGTGGTGAATGGACACGGCCAACCATCAAGAATCCGGCTTATAAAGGCAAATGGAAGGCTCCCCTGATTGACAACCCAGATTACAAGGGCATCTGGAAGGCGCAGGAGATACCCAACCCGGAGTACTTTACATTGGACAGGCCCAACCTAGAGCCAATTGCAGCCATCGGCATTGAGATATGGACTATGCAGGATGGCATCTTGTTTGATAATGTTCTTGTTGCCCATGATGAGGGTGTGGCGGAGGAGTACAGGAAGACAACATGGAAACCAAAGTTTGATGTGGAGAAGGAGAAGGCAGCAGCAGCAGAAGACGCAGTTGACAAGACTGATGACGCCGCTGGCAAGACTGGCATTAAGGTTTGTGCTTTTGGTCTACACTCGTTGCTTCCTATAGTGCTGTTACAATCTGAAAATCCCTCGAACTTTTCAGATTGTAATCTCCCTAATGTTCTTTAATCTTGAAATCCCTCTAACCGCACTTCTTTTTTACTACCTTTACTTCCATGTATGAAGATATGTCAATAGGTTTAGGGATATATCTTACAGTATTTATATTAGTAGATGCTGGATCAGCTGTCCACTGTCTATTCCCTGTTTGGAGGAGAGGTGATGTGTGATAGGGAGACTCGCTCCTGGTGGGTGTGTTTTTGTTTCTGTGAGTGTCTGTGCCATGGGTGTTGGAAGCGTGATGGGATTCACAAAGGACATTTAAGGCTCTTCATTTCTAAGATGCCTCGGTGAAGTAAGATATGCTTGTTAGGTGTGTGTGTTTCCTGAGATGTAGGATCCATCTCCTTGCAGCTCATCTTACCCTCAATTTTGATTATACTCCATGGGAATTGTAGGTGACGTGTTTTGTAATATTTTTGACATAGAGATGGTGGGTGCAAATTGTCGTTTGGTTTTCAGGAAAAAGTTTTTGAGACATTGTACAAAATAGCTGATGCTCCATTCCTTGTGGCATATAAGTCACAGATACATGTAAGGACCTACTTAACTTAAAACAATTGCTAGCATATCACAGAGTTTTCTTTGCAATTTCTAAGTGCTGTAGGACGAATCATGTTCTACTGGTGGCAACATGTTCTGTTTCAGTTGGCTAGCTGTTAGTTTCTGCCACTTTACTGTTGCCTTGGAAGGGAACAGATGATGGCAGCCACCTCTTTCTGATTCCCACAAGGTTTAAAAAAATGATAACATCTAACCTGTTTGAGCGACTGACTGCATTGCAGGAATTGATTGCCAAGGGAGAGCAGAATCCACCACTGACGTATGGTATTCTCGTGGTGATTCCTGTCATTCTCCTTTCCTTGCTTTACACTCTCTTCTCCGGCAAGAAGAAGGTGGTACCTCCTCTGGTAAGTCGTGTTCTGGATTGATTTTTACTCTCCAAGGTGCTCTTTTGTTCGCCTGAACCGATGTTTTCTCCAAGGACTGATTGTGGCCTTACCTCTGTACTGTACCTGGAGCAAAGAGGTGAGTGTACCCTCTCTAGGTTTAGAAAATGGCCGTCCTTGCTCTTTGGAACTAATACGGGTCCATGGCATTTATCCTTATGGAATGGTGGAGATTACAGTTGTGGGCTGCATCTCAGATGTTGAACTGCTCTTGCAGGTGCCTTTGGAGAAGGCTAAGAAGACAGATCTTGCAACACCCGACGATGTGGTTGCCACAGAGGCCAAGGATGAACCCATGGTTGAGGATGATGAACAAGAGCAAGCAGGCGAGATTGAGAAGGAGGGAGAGGAAGGGACCACAACTCGCCGCAGAACACGAAGAGACACCTAGTTAGACCTTCACCGGGAGTCCCCAATTTTTTAGATACATGGTTCGCTGGTGTACCAGGAGTGTGAGTTTTGGTGGTCAAGTTCATTTGAACTTGATTTTGATTCTCGTGTTGCTGGATGGGGCTGTGTAGTGATGAGAAGGATTGCACTCATATTTGCCTGGTAACCCATGGGTTTCCCTGATATACAGCTAGTTCAGGTTAAAATTTCGTTTGCTTGTTGAGAGACATGGCACGGATGAATGTTGTTACTTCATTGAAGTGTAGACTTCTTTTTTAGAGGGAGACAAAAAATCAGGCATGTGTTGCTTGAAACCAGCCTTTTCCTATTTGAAATGCCCATCTTAGTGATTTTTGAGGCATGCGGGTGGTAATCTGCGACTTAGCAAGGAGAGAGAACTGACTAGACTGTCCTCTACCCTCTACTAGAGCCATGCAACCATAAACGTAGGTGCTGCAGTTTATAGGAAGTCAGTGATGTCTTGCTGTGTTATTCTTGTGTGGTGGACCAGTAACAACCCATTGAGGCCAAGGTAAGTTAACTGTAAACCTGAGACGAAATGAAGATGTGGGGACGATGAAGGGTGGTATGATGCCCCTCATGGTTAAGCCAATGCGTGGCTCCTTGCTTCCTGGTAGTCAGTGTGTCTTTCTAGAGTGAGAGGCAACTGAATGCGCCTACTGTGTGCATGGCAAGTAGCATGCCCTCTGCACTGCAATGCCATTGAAAACTTTGTCAGAAGAGTGACACACTTAAGTTGAAGATAGGAAGGGGTTTCATGCTTCCAAGTTGGCACCTTCTCATCAGTCCAGACTCCAGAGTCCATGGAACACTGCACTTGAATCCAGGCCAGATAAAATATTGTGATTACTGACTGGATTGCTCTCGATCTCGTGTGTCAAGGGCATATAAATTTTATTCAGAGAAAGTTTGATGATGTTTGTTTGGCCATGGAACATGGTCGGCTGTAAACTTCCCTGGAAGAAATGTGTAGTATACAAAACAAGATGTAGCTCAAAGTGCCATTGCTGTGGTAATAAGAGTGTGATGCTACATTCTGTCTTTAGTGCAAGCTCTGCCAGATCATCTCTTGTCTGGCCTTGTAGAACGCAGTCAAACATGGTGCAGAAAATTCCCGATACTTTCAGTCATTCCTCTTTACACTGGGAGTGCCCTTTCCTCTCTTGCTTCCTCAATAAGTAAAGCTCATTCTTGGAGAGAGTCTGTTGTCGTATCACAATCATGCTGTACGCCCCCATCTTCTCGTTTCTAAGAGCTCAGCTACAAGAAGCTTTCGCCAAGTCTGCCTCTTATTACTCAATGGGCCGGAGTGTTGAGTTGTGGGGTTCAAAACCTGTGGGCAGTAAAGCGGCTGAACCCTAAAAAAGTTTGGCGTCACTCCTTTCCGAGGCCAGAATACATTGTCTGCTGGTATTGCAGATGGGCTTGATGCGCTTCTCCGTCACTGGTCCCGACGTCCCGACCTAAGCTAAGCTTTAGCGTGTTTCACTGGAGCAGATGGGTGCTCGCCGCTTTCTAATAAGTTACCCACCTCCCCATCAAAGCAGGTAAGTACTAGTGTACACTCTGACAGGGAGGTTGGTGCCAAGTCCCATGCCATGCACCTCGAACCACCATTCCATTCATCACCCACTTTCTTGGACTCGCCGCATTGGACTCTAACTTGGCAACTACAGTGATTGGCTAGAGCCAATGGCGGTTAGATTTGGCACGCTGCATTAGCAAGCACCTCCACAAACAGTCTTGGATATTAAAGGCAAATCAATTTCAATGATGAAAGTGATCAGGCAAAGGGCGATACAAGATTTTGTGAAAGTCGGCGCATCTCTTCACCTCCCTCCCTCCCTCTCCCACTCTCACTCTCTTGACTACGTGGCTGCAATTCTAAGTAGTGGTTGGCCATGCTGGGCTGCCGACAACAGCAACGAGAAAAGTTGAATTGTCTGCGCTCTCAAGCACCAGGCTCAACTCCAACAACCAACTGCCAAGCAAAGGTATTGTAATTGCAGTAAGAACTTGATGAGCAACATTGACGCTTACAGCCACGTAAAGACAACCGACACTCCTCTTTCTTCGTGTCTCTCACTAGGGAAAGTTGAGTTGTAAGTTATATAAGTTTACAAAAAGCAGTTTTGGTACCTAACTGTGTTGGTGAAGTCTCATGTTCTCACCAATCCTCTTTTTCCCTCCCTTTCCGCCGCCGTCCATGTTTCAAGTCTAGTGTCATGGACCCACCTTGTCAGCACGCTCTCACAATCACATGGTGTATAGTCAGAACCGCTAACAAGTTCATCCATCCCATTTCCAGCTCTCCTATTCCCGCCCACACCGTAAAATATATGAAACAAGGCCACACCCATGTTTCCATTTCCCGGAGCAGAGGCCCTCTGCCACACCCACATGCGCATCTGCCACACTCACAGCGCCGTGTGGGGCACCACCAACAACACCACACCCTCGCGGCCGGGATTCTGTTCCATCGACTTGAGAGACTTAGAGACTAGAGACTAGAGACCGGCCATTGCGCGGGCTGTGGCTGCTTAGGGAATTCCAAAAATGCCTTGATGTGAAATGCTACGTATACATTCCAACCGGCCCGCTCGCAAGCACCGCGCCAACATTCCCTTTGTCAATATGCAGACTGCCCCGCGACTCGGAATGGACAGAGTGCAGGCACAGAAAAGGAGGGAAGCGCGCAGGTTTCATCCACAGACAATGGGAGGAGGGAGGGTGGCGTGAGAGGCGTGCCACAGTGACGTCACGCTCGTCTCTCTGGCTCTGGTGCCCGGCGATGCGCGACGAGAGTGCTGCGAAGTGTTGTTGCTGCGGATCGCTGCACTGACGTATCGTAGCGCGCTGCATTGCATCGCTGCGTCGTCGCTGTCCTCCTTCTCACATCTGCGTTTCTCGTTCGGGCCCCCGGGGGGTGCAGCGAGCAGGGCACGTTATTTGCTACCGAACTGGTGGTCTGGTTCATGGTCAGGTACTTGTGGCGTCCTGTGCCTCCTTGTTCGTCTTCTGATGTCTTCTCTATGTCTGGCGCTGCTGCATTGTTTCATGGGCGGTCGCCTGTGTTGCACGGGGAGACTTGGAGGATTCTGGGATCTGGCACATATGCGTTTCGTCTTTTAGCTTCTCTGCGCTGTCCCCTGCCTTGTCCTCCGTCTCTTCGTACTGCATTGTTGTTTTGGCATTTTCTCTCGCAATGCAGGGGTCGGCCGACTGTAGGTTAACTCCTGGCTGCAAAGCGTGCAGGGAGAAGCTTGCAGTTTGTTGTGTGGAGTTGTTCCTGCGTTTTATGTGATCCAGCTGCTCCTCGCTTCTGGTGGCCATGGATGAGGTCATAGCCACTGAGTCCACGGTGGATGGACATCCCTCTCCGCCTCCGCCGATATCTGACGACATTCCAGTCGAGGGCTCAGCGTCGGACAATGCAGAGCTGGATGTAGAAGCAGCTCAGGAGGAATCTGCAAATTCAGATGATCCAGCTGGGGATCTCGCCATAGATGCAGAGATTGAGTCGCTTGTATCCGCTCCACCTTCTCTCCCAGACGAAACTTGTGAATCGAATGCAAATGGCAATGCGGCTACCGAATGCTCGTCTGGAGCTCCAGGAGGGGATGGCAGAACAGTGAAAGGAGGGTCTGCGTCAAAAGGAGGGAAAGTCAGCAAGCTATCGCCGGTGGCATCTACACCATTGAAGAGGAGTACACCGATATCACCACGGACACCAGGGTCTGGATCTCCGAAGCCATTTCTGAGGTCCTCATCTTCGGCAGCTGCAGCTCGGCGACTGGAAGCTCAGGCTAGCGGTGGAGACGATGGTAGTGGTGGGTCGCTCGCTGACAACAATGGCTATGGCAGCTTAGGGCCCCCAATCCCATCCAAGGCTCCTGTAATGAAGAAGCGCAGCTTAATCATACCAACCGAGAGTCCCAGCACCCCGATCACGAGGAGGAGTTCAGCAAGCCCTCGCACATTGGCTCTCTCCACACCTTCCAAGGCCAAAACTCCTACAAGTGATCCCCGACGAGCGTCCTTGTCAGGCGCCTCAACTCCTACCAGTGACCCCCGGCGTGCCTCCTTGTCGGGCATCAGTTCACTCTCTTCCAGATCAATCGATGTGTCGGCTTCTGAGCTCAGGAAGTGGGCTTCATCTTCCTCTCCCAAGTTGCCGTCGCCGAAGACTGCGTCTAGCAGACCCAGCAGTGTCTCTGGAGGATCACCCCGAACGCCTTCTTCGCCGAAAGCGGCTAGCAATTATCTGCGGCGCAGCAGTCCCTCCACACCAACATTCAAGTCTGCCAATGAGTCTGGTAAGTCATCAGTAGTACCTTTAGCTCTGTTATCCGAAGTCCAAAGCAGCCCAGATCAAACTCAACTTGTAACACCTTCCCTGACTGCAGGAAACCACAAGTCTCCGGTAACGAATGGTGGTGTTGGTAGGCCAGCAACCAAGAAGAAGCTCAGTCCATCTGCATCCGTCCCCAAGTGGTCTTCAAGCTTTGCAGAGGCGACCAGCGGAATTGCTAAGCTTGGTTCCTCTTCTACATTCTCAAGTCCTACAGACAGAGTGCAAAGCTCACCTAATATCCTAACAAAGTTGTCCTCTTCTCCGTCTTTCACATCTCCTGTACAAAAGGCACCAAGTTCTAGCAGCAAAGCAAAGCTGTCTCCTTCTTCTTCATTCTCAAGTACGAATAGCAGTGCTTTAAAGCAGTCATCTCCACAGCAGTCTGCTGATCGAGCTTTGAAGCCTCCATCTCCACCCCAGTCTACTGATCGAGCTCCAAGTATGCTTTCTCGAAGAAAGTCACTGACCTCTGAATCTCGAGACTCTCGGTTTGTAGCTCTTCCTCCAGTGGACATCAAGGGAGGAGACGACGTGCGTCTTGATCTGAGGGGCCAGAAGGTGCGAAGCCTGGACGGCAACCTGGTGAATTTGACACCAAAGATGGAGTTTGTGTACCTCAGAGACAACAAGCTGTCAACTTTGAATGGAATTGAGATTCTAAGACGAGTGAAGGTCTTGGATCTCAGCTTCAACGAGTTCAAAGGGGCTGGATTTGAGCCGTTGGCAACCTGCAAGGCCCTCCAGCAACTGTATCTTGCTGGGAATCAAATTACATCCCTGAGTGGGCTGCCTCAACTGCCAAACTTGGAGTTTTTGTCAGTTGCACAGAACAAAATCAAGTCGCTTGCCATGGCATCACAGCCGAGGCTCCAAGTTCTAGCTGCCAGTAAAAACAAAATCTCCACCCTCAAGGGTTTTCCGCATCTGCCTGCTCTAGAGCACTTGCGCTTGGAAGAGAATCCCATATTGGAGGCCTTCCACGTTGAGGCAGCATCCATTCTACTTGTTGGTCCAACCCTGAAAAAGTTCAATGATCGAGACCTGTCAGTGGATGAGCAAGAGCTGGCCCGCTTGTACCCAGCTAGCACAGCCTTGTGCATTCGAGAGGGCTGGGAACTCTGTGATCCTGAAGAGGCTGCAGAGTCGACGATGGAGTTCCTGGTGTCACAGTGGAGTGAGAGCATGCCACCCGGATATGTGGTGAAGAAAGCTTTTGTTGATCAGCCTGCTGAGGAAGATCCATGCCGCAGTGAGTTTCTTTTTGAGAAAGTCGAAGGGGCATTTGAAGATTCTGAGCTCGTCCTCCGGTATCAATGGTATGTCGGAGAAAAGACTCCCGCAAACTTTGTGCCGATTGAAGGGGCTGTGAGTGACACTTACTGGCCAAAGCATGAGGATGTGGGGAACTGCCTGAAAGTGGAGTGCACTGTTGTGCTGGGGGAGACAGAATACCCTTCAGTTTTTGCCATTTCATTGCCAGTTTCTCCTGGGACTGGTTGCCCTAAGGTCCTCCGATTGGAAGTTGAGGGAGATGTGGTAGAGGGGAGTAGGGTCAGAGGTTCTGCTGCTGTTGCATGGTGCGGAGGGACACCTGGCAAGTCCGTTGCAAGTTGGTTGAGGCATGCAGAAAACAGCAGCCCAGAAGCAATAATGGGAGCTGAAGACTCTGAGTACCAGCTGACACTGGATGATGTGGGCTCCAGTCTTATTTTTATGTTCACCCCTGTCACAGAGGAGGGTGTGAAAGGAGAGCCACAGTATGCAGCGACACCCATCATTGAAGCAGCTCCTCCATGTGTGAGTGCGGTGCACATTGTGGGCGAGGCTGTGGAAGGGATTGTTATCCATGGGACTGGCAAGTACTTTGGAGGAAAAGAGGGTGCAAGCAAGTTCGAGTGGCTTCGGGAGAATCTAGAGTCAGGGGAGTTCAAGCTAGTGTCCAGGGGGACTGTGGACTACAGACTGACTGAGGAAGATGTGGGTTTGCGCATGATGTTCCTGTACACTCCTGTCAACTCAGAAGGGAATCAGGGTGATCCTGTTTCTGCCATGAGTACAATGGTTTTACTTGCTCCACCAAGGGTAGAGAAGTTGAGAATTGTGGGTGACTTGAAGGAGGGGAGTAAAGTGGCCATCAGTGCTATCTTTACTGGGGGAACAGAAGGAGCCAGCCGGGTGCAATGGTTCAAGATATCTTCTCCCATCCTGCCCACTGAGGAGGGCCAGATAGAGCCTCTCAGCAGTTCCAAGGTTGCAAAGGCATTCCGAATACCTCTTGGAGCGGTAGGCCACTATCTAGTTGCCAAGTACACCCCCATGCGCTCTGATGGGGAGAGTGGCGAACCCGTGTTTGTTATCTCAGAAAGTATGGTTGAGATGCTGCCCCCAGGGCTGACCTTCCTCAATATAGTGGGTGACTACATGGAGGGTGAAACGCTAACGGCGCAGTATGGGTATGCTGGAGGTTATGAAGGGGTGAGTCAGTACAGCTGGTATTTGCATGAGAGTGAAAGTGATCCTGGTACTCTTGCAACAGAAGCATCAGGGCTGCAATACAAAGTAACAAGGCTCGCTGTCAACAAATTCATCTCCTTCAGGTGTCAACCAGTTAGAGATGATAATTTAGTTGGTGACTGGAAGACTGTATTTGGCATGGAGCGGATACGCGCAGGATCTCCAAAGTTGCTGTCACTGCATATTCGTGGGGAACCCATTGAGGCTCAGGAGCTGCAAATTGAAATGGAGTACTGGGGTGGGTTGGAAGGTTGCTCGAAGGTCCAGTGGTTCCTGACTCGACAAGATGGGACACAGCGTGAGATTAAAGGAGCCACACAGCAATCATATATTGTGCAGAGTGAAGATATTGATGGCCTGCTTTGCGTTTCCTGTGAGCCCGTCCGCGTTGATGGAGCAACTGGTCCGGTTGCTGTCTCCTCGACTGTGGGTCCTGTGGTTCCAGCTCCTCCAAGCTGTGGTTCCCTGGAGATTTGTGGTGCCCCAGTGGAAGGTGGAAGCCTTAGCTTCAAGGCTTCTTACAAAGGTGGAGAGAAAGGTGCCTGCACTCATGAATGGGTTAGGCTAAACCCTGATGGCAGCCAGGACCCGTTGAGCAGTGAGGCTGTTCTTGACGTAACTGCTGAGGAAGTGGGCAGCTGCATTGAGCTGGTTTTCACGCCAGTGCGGAAGGATGGCTCCACTGGGGACTCACGATCAGTTGTCTCAGATGTGGTGGTCGATGGAGAACCAGAGGGCATGGATCTTGTAATTCCACAATGCTTCGAGGACATTGAAGTAGTACCTCGGAAGTCTTACTTTGGTGGCCAGGAAGGGGAAGGTGAATACACTTGGTACAGGACATCACACAAGCCCAAGGAGGGTCTAATGCCTGAGGATGGCAGTTTTCTCAGTGACTCTGAGGTGTACACCCCAAGGTTGGATGACGTGGGATCATACCTGGTATTAAACTGGGTTCCTGTGCGTGAAGACGGTAGACGAGGCACACCTATCATAGCCTACAGTAATCTCCCTGTAGCACCTGCACTTCCAGTAGTGCGGAATGTGAGTGTGAGGGAAATGTCAATTGGCGTGTTTGTTGGAGAGGGTGAGTACTATGGCGGCATAGAGGGCGAAAGTCGCATGTGCTGGTATCGCCAAACTACTGGAGGTCTCCGCACCCACATTGCAGGGGCACAGTCCAAGACTTATGAGGTCACTGACGATGATTACACGTGCACCATCATCTTTGGGTACACTCCTGTTCGAGCAGATGGAGTTTCTGGAAAGATTGTGCTGTCAGAGCCCAGCCCTCCGACTTATCCAGAGCTTCCAAGAATACAGCAACTCGTTCTCTCTGGTAAGGCAGTGGAAGGTGAGACGTTGACGGCTTTAGAGGTCATACCCAAAGGTGATTTGCAGCAGCAGTCCTGGGAGAAGTACAAGAAGGACATCAAATATCAATGGTCACGTTCATGGCAACAAGATTCAACAGAAGAATTTGAACCCCTTCACTCACAGCGAGTATGTTCCTACAAAGTGCGGCTCGAGGATGTGGGCTACTGCCTGCATTGTGAGTGTATCGTATCAGATGTTTTTGGAAGATCAGCTGAACCTGCTTTCATTATCACCCCGCCTGTTGCTCCAGGTTTTCCGAGGATTGAGAATCTGGAGGTAGAGGGGCGTGGTTTTCACACCAGCCTTTATGCTGTACGGGGGATCTACAGTGGTGGCAAAGAAGGGAAGAGTACACTTCAATGGTTCCGGGCTATGGCCGGCAGCCCAGATCTCATTCCCATCTCTGGTGAGGTGGGCAGGATGTATGAGGCGAATGTGGATGATGTTGGGTACAGACTCGTGGCGGTGTATACTCCTGTGCGCGAGGATGGGGTAGAAGGTGGCCCAGTTTCAGCTTCAACTGATCCTATTATAGTTGACCCGGAGGTGTCCAAGGAGGTGAAGCTGAAGCTAGAATCTGGGGTAGTGAAGTTTGAGGCTTTACGGGACCGTGATCGGTCCCCAATGAAGGCCCAACATCAACAGGGCCTTGGGAGCTTGGAAAGGAGGGTTCTGGATGTCAATAGGAAGAGAGTGAAGGTGGTCAAACCATCAAAAACCCATTTTGCGTCCACTGAAATTCGAGGTTCTTATGCCCCACCCTTCCATGTAGAGGTGTTTCGTAATGATCAGCATCGTGTCAAGATTGTCATGGACACTGAGAACGAAGTTGACCTCATGGTGCAATCACGCCATATCCGTGACATCATTGTGCTTGTAATTCGTGGGTTCTCCCAACGATTCAACAGCACCTCACTCAACTTGCTACTGAAGATGTGATGCGACTTGCGCCCACCGCCCACATACCAACAGGAATGTTCCATGAGTTGTTGCTCTTCTGTTTCGTCCTCGCGAGTCGTATCTCTCAGGTTTACACCCCAGGTAACCCCAATAGCCAATTTTCCCATTTTGCGACCCTTCCCAGTCCATTTGGAAGTAGGGGTTCTTGTTGTGATCATTTAGCCAGGTGCCAATTGCAATGTTATGCCTTGGTGCTTTCTTGTAGCTCCAAGCTAGACATTTAGTTTGAGGAAGTGGGATGTAAAAGTCCGTTATCTATAAGTATGTTGTCACGCGCATCTCCTTTGCCCTTTTGCTCTGGTGTAGATTTTCTGGGAAACTGTGAGCTGGTGGAATACAATACACCAATGAAATTGTAATGGAAGGCACTACTTACAGGCTCATTATTATTGTACACATTTTCAACCATCCTAAACTCCCTCTTTTCCAGAGGAGGGTATGGTCATGTATTGCAGGGTTATATTTTTTCTTATTGCTGAAGACCTGCCCTTGAGGTTGATTATCTTGAAGCTGAAAAGTGAAGACTCGAACAGTGTCGTTATAAGATTTGAAATGATCACCAGAACTGAAATGAAGCTACCAGAATGAAGCTCCTCTGATGTGCACAGAAGTAGATAAGGAAATAAAAGTTGTGTCCATGGGAGGCCCAGAAGAGAGAGGAGGAAAACATGAGAATTTTGTTTGTATCATCGTCTATGTCTGGGCTTCCCCGGGATGTGCGTTCCACAGGAGGCCGAGAGGGTCCATGGTAAAGAGTACAATAGAACCAATGAGCAAGTCAAATTGCCAATGCACTATGAAGGTGCAGCAAGACATGCCCAATAGCTGTGGCATAATTATATAGAGAGATAAAGCGAATCAGGGTAATCAACTCTTAATTCTGGTGAAGATGACCCGACGCCAGACAGTATGGATGCAACAACTATTTGGTGCTCAAATGTCTCCTTGTCCTGGTTCTTCATGACCCCGCCGGCTCGTTTGATCCTTGGGAGTGGTTTTGGATGGATCCTCTCTTTGCAAAATTAGGCTACGATCTCATGAGCCCTGTCAACTCCTTCGTGGGTAAGTGGAATGCAAAATGGTCTTGTTTGTTTCCACCTTCTCAGTGTTGGAAGAAATTCTAAGGCCAAGGCACATTTGAACCTCGAATCCCTGCGCAGGAAACGCTAATTTCTGTGGCTTCGTTCGCTCTGCTTCAACTAAGGCTCGTTTGAATTTTAGTCTACCATTCACGTCAGTAGCTTCTCCGCTGTTGCTGTGCAGGCTTCTCGTTTTGTTTTGTTTTCCCTGTGAATTTGTTCTTTGTTCCGCTGTTCAGACTTCAACGGGAGTTTCCCGTCAAAGGTAATATTATTTCCTTGTCTCTTCTTTTGATGTTAGTTACCCACAGGAGCTCCGTGCCCCAGAAAAGTCAAAAAAATCAAAAGCCAGCAAACGATGGCAGTAGCTTAGGCCCACTTTACATTAGGGCCAAGGAATCTACTGTAACTTTACTTGGGCCAAAATCTGAGTGATTCTTTTGGTCAGTGGTGCATCTTAGTTGGACTTGGCTATAATAGGTCAAGGCTCTGCCTATGGGATTTCCAGGATTTGAGATCCCCAGCCATGAGAGTTTACTTGATGTCTATGGACCATGCTCTGACGTGGATGAACAATCATGAATCACACAACCAACTGAAACCAGGAACTCAGAAAATTGCTACTTCCAGTTGGGGCAAACTTCGTTTGTGCTTCTAGCAACGCGCCCCAACTCTCAATGAGAATCAGCCGGAACTTGAAGTCCTTGTCCTTGCAATTCGTTTCCAAATGCTTGTGCACAGCCGCAGCCTTCTTGGTAAAGGCCTCTGGAATCTCTGGTCCCAATCCTGTGACATTCACATGGAGAACCAGTTACATTCACCATGCTAAAGAGGAAGTTGACACAACCAACATTCTGTAAACTTACCTGTTGCTTACCATATCAAGTCCTGACTGTTTCTACTCGTAAGCCTCATGAGCTAGAATCCTCAGAAACTTAAGGAAAAAATTACCAGAACTGAAATAGTTCACTGTTTGAGCCCTTGCTGGAAAGAGGGCTTGCCAGTGTGGCATATACACAGATCAAAGTAGTAAAGAGTTCAAGCACTACCTCCCCATCGCGCTGCTTTCTTATGCAATACCATGACAGTCCCCCGGAATTACAGCAATCTGTGATGGCGTCAAGCTTTTCTTTGACAACTTGCAGATATGGCTTGATGGTCCACGAAATGAACGAACTTGTTTGCCAACGAGTAGTGCCGAAACTTTTGCACTGCATAAATCATTGCCAAGGCTTCCCTTTCCGTTCATGTGTAGTTTTTCTCCGCCCAGTTCATCAACCGACTCGTGTAGTATATGGGCTGATCGATTTCCCCATTCTGTTTTCGAGACCGCAACTTCAACCCGACTACATTGCAGCGTGTGAATCGAGAGGTTAAGGAAGAATAAAGATCACCCCTTCAGGCTGGATGTCCGGCCTCCATATTTCATGCTATACTCTTGAATATTTGGGGAGAATGGTAACATTTTTGTAGGCAAATAAGAGAGGTTTTTAGGTCGCTCTACCTCATGGGATGCGATCTTCAAGCAGCCGGGGGAGTCCTCTGGTAAGGCACAGCGGAAGCCTTCCTGCAAATTCAGCCACGAACTCTCATAACTATTTTACTTAGGACCTAGGTCATAACGAACATTGAAGATCACATTTGATCTGAGAATTTCTTGTGTAGACAATCTCATAATTGTGAAAGCACTGCGCAAGAAACTTCGGGAAACTTCAAAAATCAGCGAGTGTTGGGGGCGCTACCTATTACTTGATGTACTTATTACCCCCGAAAAGGGGGCAAAAATCATCGAAAGCTAAATACAGTGGGTGCGTGTAAGATTCCTGTAGGGAGGGTGGTTCTGTGAGAGGGGTATTGGACTCCAATCCTGTTGGGGTAAACTGTCCCTGCCTTTCGTGAGTCTTTTTCGGATTTTCTTCCGGGGAGGAGGAAGAAGGGAGCAGTTGGTTGTTTGGGGCTCGGAGAGTCATCATGGTGGGATTTAGATGGATATGCCTCTTGTGAGTCTTTTTTCCTTTGTGGGTGTTTCGCATTTTCTTTCCTCCTGGAAAGGAAGTAGGGTTGGTTTGTGAGAGGCGGGGATGGCAGCTGCAGAAAGCCAGCACAGTACGGGCTGTGATGCTCCTTCATCAGCGCTAGAGAGGAAGCGGGCGGCCATAGAAAAGCGCCTTAACTCCCACTACGAGTCGTACTTGCATGACAGTTCCATCCGGCGCTCCCAGACTGTTGCATCATTGGACCCCGCCGAATCGATGGATCATTTCCTCTCCCTCTTTGCACAGCGCCGTGAAAAGGTACTTTGATGCAAATTAAAAAACTCTCCAGAGACGAGTAACACTCACTCTGGCTTCAAACAAGATTATGCTGCTAGTGCCATGGCTGGCATTAAAACGTCTGCTGGAAATTGCCTGCTTTGGAATGTGTTGCGGTTTGCATTATTGTATGTCTATGCTTGGGATGACAGACGACCAGCAACTGCTGGGATGAGCACTGTCTTAATTACTAGTATGATCATGTCCCGCCCAAATTAACCTGCAACTAGGATTGTCGCAATGTGATTTCCAGCCTAAGATCGTAGAAACGAATAGAAGCCCTAACTCACTTCCAGGAGGCTAGCATGCAGGCCTATGGTCACAAGTCATTTTCTGAGGGTAGAAGGGCATCTCTCCTCTTTCTCAACATGTTTTGGATCGATGGCAGGTGGAGCAAGGATTAGCATTGGTGCTAGACAACAGAACGGCAGTGACCTCGGATGCAGAGAGGACATCCCTGAAAGGAGAACTCGAAAATTTATTACTGGAGATTGGCAACATGGAGAAGCTTGTTGCAGATGCTTCCTACCATTTGCCCACCTATAGTAGTCAGAGTGCGCAGGCCAGTATTGCAAAGCTGAAAGAGGAAGTCGAGGCTGCCATAGCTGAGCTTCTTCCAAAAAAGAAATTCTCCTTTAGGAAAAAAATTGGCAATGTGGTGAAAAAAAAAGAGACATCAGTAGCTAGCCTTAGTCCAGTGTCAGAGGGCACTTCTGGAAGCACTAGCTTCCAAGGTATCCAAGGCAAGGAGAACGGTGTTTTCGTGAGGGATTCAAAGGACCTGGAGGACAGAGAATTTGTGCTTTCAAATCTTAGCAACTGTAAGATTTACTTGAGAGGAAAATTCAGAGCCCTCTTCATGCATAAGCTAAGTGACTGCCATGTGTATGCAGGACCTGTGTCTGGGTCGGTTTTGATAGAAGAAGTGCAGGGTAGTGTATTGATGTTGGCCTCTCATCAGATCCGGATACATTCTACCAAAGCCACAGATTTATATCTTCGTGTCCGTAGCCGACCCATCGTTGAGTACACAAGTGACGTTCGATTTGCCCCCTATGCTTTTCACTATTCAGGCATTGAAGAGGATCTTCAAGCTGCTCACCTCATAGAGGAGACAGGTATGGGTGGTGCTGCTGCTGCATTCTTTTACGCCAGTGAAACTTGATCTATCTCATGGTGTCCATCTCATAAGCCCACTTTGCTCTCTCTCTCTCTCGCCCAAACTGGGTGCAAGGTCTATAGCTAGGGCAAGCAATGTTGCTGATATCCCTCTAGACAGTTTCACCCAGATCAACTTCAAATGCTCTCAATCTTTACAATCTCTCTCTCTCGTTTAACAACTGTTACATTCTGCTACATTCTCTCTCTGTTAATAACTGCTCTTCACATTGGCCATGAATGATTTGGTGATAGTAAGATCACTGTCAGTATAGGTGCCCTCTGCAGATTTCAAACCATTTTAGGCATTACTCTATTTTTGTCTATCCTTCTCTCACAGAACAGCTTTTGTTGTCGCTTCTTTCATCGTTTTTGGTTTGCTTGTATGTTGCATGGTCCAGGGTTGTGGGAGAGTGTGGATGACTTCCGGTGGCTACGGGCGGTGCAATCACCCAACTGGAGTATTCTTCCCCCAGATCAACGTGTGTGTACAGAAGTTGCACCCATGCTTGTGGGTGGTAATGCCATGTAAAAAACATTTAAAATCATTTGATTCTCAGGACTTGGCACATCCAAGAAGCTTATGGCAACAGCTTGTTGTGCCTGTGGTAACGGGTTTATTTGTGCCAGCGAGTGCTTCTTGAATGCTATCAAGGCTTGCGGGTAGAAAGGCGTTCACATGGCAGGTAAAAGGATTGCTGCCTGCAGTTGAATCGAGCGGCCGCTCCTTTAGTTTTGGCGTTTATGGGTTGCATTTGGATTCCATCTTTTAAGGGTATAGGTTGTAAGACCAACCCGTCTCCAATTGGACAACAATGAACATTTTCCTTGCTTTTGCAATCTAATTAGAGCTATGTTCCACAGCAGGCCAACACATGGCAGTGTGGTCTGTTTGTAGCTCATTACATTGAGCTGTACTTAGTGCAAACGTACTTGAATCCACAACCTGGTGGTGCAGGCCCGGTAAGCGGCAGCTGCTCATGGTTTACATGATCATTTGCTGCCTGTTTTAGTTGTGGACGTTCATGTGCTCGCGCAATGTGCTGAATCCATGTATCCGGTAGAATGAACATGAATATCCTTATGAAAATTGTATGAATTTCTAACAATGATCATTGTTTGTTCATTGTTTGCTTTTGCATTCTTTGTTCTTCTTTCTTTGCAGCTCACATCAGACTGGTTCCCTACTGAGGCCGTGCGCGAGAAAACAGTAGAAGCTAAGTGAGCCCTTAGAAAGGCCGCGAGTTTTGTTTTCTTTGAAATCTGCCCGTTTGTGGTAGTTGCACTACAAAGGTCCTACCCGGCCCCCCATAAAAATATTACATCGTGGCACTAGTAGTGCCACGTCGGCTCATCGCGAGCGACAAGAGTGCCTACATTCTACGTTTCCCTGAACTAAGTGCGATTTGCGATTGACGTGGGCTTTGGGATTTCCCGCGCCATCGACGTCCACCTTGCAAGCTTTCCCGCCCCTTGCAAGCTCGCAAACCTCTGTCTGGTCTGGCCCTGCTGTGACATTCGAACAACGGCGTGCTCGCACTTGAGCCTGCACTCGCACCAGCGCTTGCAAGCATCGCAGGGTACCGGCAGCCTGCCTTCGCACTGTGTGGCCCCGCACCAGTGCTTGCAGCCGCACCAACCCTTTCAGGGTACGCAGAGCTCTTCTTGCCTGTTCAACGTCAGAACGCTCATCAGTAATATATGCACAAGGTTTGTTCTCCTTGAAAACTAGAGGGTAGACTTTGTCAATCTCTGCTTTGTATAAGGATATGGGCATTGACGAAGAAATTGGTACTGTTTCTAAGTTCTCGGGCTTTCTTCTCCTTACCGCTTGCTGGAGGTTATGACATTTCTTCATTTCCTTCCGTCTTCCCTGTCTCGATAGCAAGATTATGTTAGGCTGCAATAATGCTTCTATGCACTTGGCAAGTAATGGTAAACCATCTTATTATGAGGCACGTTATTGGTTGGAGGTTGAGAAGTCACAGGTGGACCAGCTCAAGGTCTGAAACCTTCCAAGGCTGTTTACAACATGACAAGAAAGCAGCAGAGATATACCTGCTTACTGGCAAAGAGTCAGTGCTAGGAGGTTCGTGGCCTATGACCTGCGCCCTTGCCCCCTCCAATTGTGGAGGAAGGATCATCTTTTGTTAGATCCCTATGGTGGTTCAATCTTCAGTGGTGGCTGCCTGCCAAAGTGTGTGATCATGCCCAAGCTTCACCTTCCGCTTTGATGGCGTCTCTGGAATCAGAGCTTTTGCAGCATCCATGAGCAGCTCTAAACCCTTGGGAGCCACATCAATGGTAGTTGTTGTCGTCACCTGGAGCAATGGTGACTTACGCTCAGCTGATTGCTTGCTGTAGCCTCGGTCTGCTGTAGGCGAGGACACTAAATGCACCTCTGTAGGGAGTGAACTATAACCCTTTTTTTGCACCCCTGCACTCAGCTGCCACTGCCTAGTTACACACCACCAACGGTTTCAGGAAGGTTAAAATAATGATCCTTCCAAATTCCAGCCATGACCAATAGATAAATGTTCACAACAACACAATATCAAGACCTTGTCCAACTCAGAGGAGTTCAAGCAGTAGGCTGAATCACATGCACATAACAGTGGAAGCCCCAGGGCACCTTCACACCTTGGAGAGGTCGTCCCTATGTTCTTGCCCTAAATTTCATTTGGTGCATGCAGTTGCATTTGATCCAGAGCTACACTCTGTACTGGAGCTGGCCAGTGATGCTGAGCTGTTTGAACTGTTGAACATTCTCTATGGACAAAGGTGTTTCCCCTCACCCTCACTGTTTTCAGTCTTCCGTAAGTAATTTGCCTCCTGATCGGGTGAGAATTGTAGAAGCAGATATTTGGTTTGCATGGGCAACTGGTTTTCTGGATTACCTGAAGCTTGGCCGTGTGCTACATGAGGTAAGCAGTTCATTTACCCCAGGTTTTATGTTGTTCCATGACATTGCATTTTCTTGATGTGCGAGACTTTGACGCTTGGTTTGAATGGAGAGTATGTGGCAGAGGAGAGATTATTGGGGAGAGCTTACTGGAAAATTAGATTGGCTGACATCATTGTTGGTGATGGGCCCTGGCACTAGGAGATGGGTCCAGCAAGGGCAGCATTGCAGACACTATGCAGGAGCACAAGCACAAAGGCCGAGATGCACAGCTGAACGAGATGTGGTGTCATGGAACGCGATGCTTGCAGGGTGTGCAGAGCAGGGGTGTGGGATGGGGCTTTGGAGACCTATGAGCAAATGACGGGGCTGGAAGGGGTGAAGCTCGACCACATCATGTTTGTGTGCGTTTGCAGTGCGTTTGCAGTGCGTGTGCAACGTTTGGAATCACGCTTGTGGACTCTAGCTGCTGATGCCAAGGCCACTCTTAGGTGAACAAGGAATGAAGTTGCCTTCTATCTTCATTTTCTTGGCTATGTTGCTGATGGTTTGACTGTAGGTGTCGTAGTTTCATCTTTCTACGTCGGAGATTGAGATCAACAGATTTTCAGAAAACCAAATCCATCAATGTCAGTGTTGCGCACTCTGTCAGTTTTATAGCTGACGGATCGATTGAGCCGGTGGAACTAACGAGATGATAGTGATGGACCATTTCTTGATTTGTCCGTCATCCTTGCAGAGGGCCAAGCTTTGGGGACATGACAAAATTGGAACAACAAAAAAAAACCAATATAAAATCCAATATAGAGAAGATTAGCATGGCCCTACATGACACAAACCAAAAAATGGGCGTGCATCTCTTTAGTTCCACCAGTTAAATCAATCCATCAACCACAATGAGTAATTCTCAGCTGATGTAATAGCCAAGCTGCTCGAGATTGTCCAAGCATGAAAGAAAGCTACCCATGTAAAATTTTATCCATGGTTCGCATGGGGCTGGATCTGACATCTGCTTTGGATGAGAGCTGTTAACCATTGTTTCGGATCTGACTGTGCGAAGACACCACACTTAATGCAAAGGCTCCAATTGCCAATTCTCCTCCAGTACCCCTCTTCCTTGCAACAGTTGTGCCCTCTAAAAGAAGCTCCAAAAGCTCCCAGAGTTGATAAAGACAAGTTTTGCTGAGTGAATACTGGTCATGACCCCACTCTCTACGTATGTCAACCCAAAATAGAATGCACAGGCCAACCTTTCTGCGGTTATAACTCTTCACGAATCTTACAAATGCGATAGCATTTCCACTTTCTCTACCTAGAGAATATAACATTTTCTACAGCATAAGGATCCTCAAGGAAAATTGTGTCTCAGCCCCTTGCTATCATGAAATAATGAGTGTATTAGGCTATCCAATGAAGAAAGATCTGCAGGCACTGGTTTGTGCCCACCATAATCCAAGTCCTTCCAATCATGGACGGAATCGCATGTATCTGAATGGGAATTTCACCATTTGGCATGTGCCATCCTCACAAAATGAGGAAGAGACTGCCTGCATGCTGGGTAGTCCGACAATTGAACAAAACTCACTCCCAACTGGAGTCCAACAAAACCTATTTCAACTGGCCTCTCAAATTTCCCTCATGCAAACTCATGATTTCTGCAGCCCTTCCAACCATTGGACATACCCCAGAAAACATCTCTAATCCTCTATATTACTTCCCATTTTGTTCACGATCGTCTTCTCTTCTTGTTCTGGTCTAAATAGTCCCTCCATCTCCTGTGATCGAGCTCCCTGAGGTCATCTAATGCAGCTATGGCAACAAGGTACTCAGTGAGGTCCAGAAGTTCTTGGTCAGTGGCACGGTTGATATGGGCCTTCCTGAATGGTTTGATGACGAGTCCATTTTGCGGATTCATCACAAAGTTCCGCTTTAAATCATCAAACATAATTGTGTTCCCATCATGGTAATGCTGCAACAAAAACATTCCCCCAACCCCTCATACTTCGCTTTCTCAAGAACGCATTTCCTTTACCACTGTTGACTTCAAGACAAACAAGAGCTGAAGATAAGTAGGCTCGACTTGCTATGACCTTCTACCACCTCTGTATGTGCCAAAGGTGCAAACGTTGTGGCACATACAGCAGTTCCAAATTCTAGATTATATACGACATGGCATTCCAGGAGGCTTCCAAGCCCTCTGTAACAGCTCCCATTAGCAGCATGCCTTTAAAGAGTTTGAGTGAGACCAATATCTTTCCTTCACTAATTCCTGAAGCAGAAATAGGAGACAACAGGCCCTCCCTAAAAGCTATTGATGGCCTACGACACTAAACCAGGCACCAGTCCACTGTGTTGGAATACCATATCTAAGGGTTCCACAGCTTACAAAGGCCAGGGTAAACTTCATGAGAATATACAGCAGAGTCCACATATAAGGACAGCAAGAAGAGTAACCCCATCCCAGACATGCATGCCAGAAACCATCATAAAACATGGGGTTCTCCTTAGTCCTCTCACCTCAGGAAACTTCCCCCAGATGAGGCCAAGCGGCTTGCAATCAAACACGCCATGCGATTGTGATTGGACGGTTATCATAGCCAGATGATCCACCAGAGCTGTGATTTTGTAGTCCGGGTGAGAGAGCAACCCCAGCTCCTTCATCTTCACCTCCACCCTCTTCATGCTGGGCACCACCCTCAGTCAGCCCTTGCTCTGTCTCTACAAAGATTGTAGGTGTTTCCTTCATGATCAATCTAGAGTGAAATACAAACCACTGGAGCCAGCTCTTCCAACATCAATCCGCGCACTTCAGCCGTCAGACAACAATTTCAAGTTGTTACTTGAAACGTGCAAGCAAGCTTCCTTCATCACTTTCTATACTCTATGCTGTCAATCATCTGATATGTCAACTCACAAGGATTGTAGTTTTACAAGGCCCTCGCCTGGTTGCTGTACGACAATCATGATAGACTCTATGCTGTTGATCATTTGATACATCAGCTCACCAGTTGGATGCAGTTTTCTACTGCCAGGCCCTCACCTGGTTGCTGACCAGATAATAACGTCGTAGAATTGATAAGCAGTTGTCAAAAACTCATGCAGATCTGCTCCCCGAAACAGCCAGCATCCAAATGCATGAAGTGTTGGATGACCAACCGGGACCAAGAAAATGCATTGTAGGTAAGGGTAGATCAAGTCATTTGTCATGTACCCTTGTATGCCAGAGTAGTTAATATCTTCAAGTCACATGGCATTTATATATTGGAGCAAGCCAAGGGACCTCCAGCCAGCCAACCACTCAATATATGATACCTTGCAGTCAAACACGAAAGAGGTGAAGTTCTGAGCTAATTGAATAGAGAGAGAGTATAGTGCAACTCACAAGGGCGCATGAGCTCATGTGGATTCTCGGCAGTGGAACGGTGGTCAAATAGTGTGTAGTCAATGTCCAATACCAGCAGCTTCATGTTGGCCCGGCAAGGATTCAATACCATCATCTACCCTCAATCCCTCAGACATATTAGTAGGATTCGATAATAGATTCTTGCACTAGGCCAAAGTTTGACTAGTCTAGTTCCACATTAGGTACCTGATATAGTTGTTTCACTGGAGAAAGATTTAAAAGGTATGACAAACCATCCCAAGTCCTCAGGAAAAGTCAAGCTGGCTTGCTATCCATTAAAACAAGTATTCTGATAGGAGAAACCAGAAACTTACAAGGGGCGAGAGAAAGCCAATACATAAAGCGACTGACAATAGAGATTGATAGCGCACAACTGATAGTGCACAACTACACGGATGAGAAGAAAATGTGGAGGAAATAGAAACGCGAAAAAGGAGACAAACAGAGAGCATGGTAGGGAGGGAACGATTACCTTGTACTGATCGATCCGACGCCGCAGTTTCTGTTTATTGACATCACGGTCCTTGATGTCGACGGTATCCTCGTCGCCCAGCTCAAAGTCGTCCAAAATTTCAGGTGCATCCACAGGATCTACCATTATTTCATCTTCCACAGTGCTGGAACATAAACCCCGCATGTGTTAGCGCCCTCTTGAATCGTCCTAACAACTGTCTCTACACTTTCATAGACCTCCAGGAAATATATCCCGAGTATAAGCCCCTGCATAGCCTCTACGTGTGTTTGATGGTCCGTCCCTTGGTAACCTAATTTTCAAAGAACACACATTATCTTCCTTGATTCCCAATTGACCAAGCTGATCCAGAGATAGCAAAAGTGAGCTGGCTCTCGACTCTTATGCAGAAACCCAAGACCTATATCTACAAAATTTGAAATCTGAAATGGAAGCTCGGAAAATTGCCTTTGCAGAAAGAAATGCAATTGTGAACATACCCCATCATCATGATCTTGATGGCGGGTTTGAGGGCCAACTGAGACAAAAGCATTGAATCGTCTGCAGGCTTGGCCCCAGCCTTGACGTTCAGCAACTTCTGGCGTTTGGGCAAAACATTGGTAACTTCACAGATCCGACGCTTCAATTCCCCCACGGTATCAACAGCACAGACGCGCACTGTATACTCTTTCCCCACCCACTTCACTGCCAGGGTTAACTCTTCAAAACTTTCAGGATTGCTGGACGTGCTGTCTGACGCCATTGCGAAATACGATCCCAGTGAAGATCACAGCTCTAACCTCCTGCAACTCTCATGCACAATTGCGTGTTGTGCATCCAAATTTCACTCAACACCAAGATCCTGCACTAAACACAGTCTGCTCACAAGCCAAGCTCCCTTGGTTCTTTCCTTCTTTCTGTCGAGTGCTGAGACAGCAGAAACTTCATCCATGCATACCTCATTTACATCCTCAGTGGGCTGGGTGCGGTACATGAAGGTATGTTAATCATCCAGTTCATCCATGAACTCTCCTGATAATACGTGGTACATTCAATGTCTGTGGTAATCTCGGTTGCGGCATCGCATTTGGAGTACGTGGATTGCGAATGGCAGCGCGGAAGGAAAGAGAATCACAACCAAGAATGTGTTTTTTGAGCCTCCAGCTTGGCTCAGCTACTACCCCTGTCTGCTCTTTGGATCAAGAGCCTTTCTGTTTGAGGTAGGGTTCCCAGAATGAGACATTCCTTGTACTGCAATTTTCAATTCCCACAGTGATGTCGTATACCCCATGTATTTCTCAAGAGAGCAACTAGATCTCTAGTAACATTAATGTGACAGTCACCCCCAAGCCAGCATGTTTGGCGACTTGTACCAAGCATCTGCAATGCATTTCTTCCAGAGTCTGAAAAAACCCAGTCAATGGCCTTCTTCTGATAGCGCATAAACCAGAAAGTGAGTAGATGGTAGACGAGCTCTTGATCATCAGCATTACATTACAAGAGTATAGACACAAATCACAGTTTGAAGAGCCTGTTCAATCTCTATCTCTATCTGGTGATGTCCAGGTGCGTCCCTCAATAGTATGCCATCAAACAATGTTCCTTGAAGAATTGTGCCATCCTGTGGAATCTAAAGAAAAGCAGTGTTCATTAGTGTGAAAATTAAGCTTTGAAAGACATGCCTGAATCGGAAGTGCTTTCTTTCGACTGTCTATACACTACAATCAAATCCAATGATCGGTATACAATAGATCAAATTCAGACAACATAACAAAAAATTAAAGATGTAATCTGTCTGACAGAGCCCATAGCATCGAGCTGGCCTTGACCCTAACAAGTGGCCCAGGCCTCGGGCATCGAAGAAAGATGGTAGGGAGGTGTTGAAGTGTACTGGCTAGGTACCAGCAATTGACAAAAATCATCCATAGAGAAACTCTACTAACCTAAACGCATTGCCAACAGCCACAATAACCATGTCATACAGAATTTCTGAGTGACTGGAGGGCAGGCTGTCTGCTTTACTAATACCAGTTAGTGCCAACATGATGAAGCTTTTGCTGAGTACCAAGTCAAGTGATACTTTGGAGAGCTCTCTCAAATGCCGCCTCATCATTAACAGCGCGTTGGATTAAACCATGATCAGGATGCGAGATCTTCAATTGACTGTCACCACAACAGAGATTAAGCAATAATTTGGACATTGAGAACTAACCTATATAGCTTGTAATTCAAAGCAAATACATAGAAGCGGACAGGTTATCAACACATTGCACTACCACATCAATATCCCATGGAAAGGACATTCACAAAAGGTAAGCTGCTATCAGCTTGACATTGCCATGACCATGATAATCTTCAGAAACAAGATTAAGAGACAGTTCTTCTGTCAAAGGCTTGATATCTACTACTGGGAGGTGGAAGTGCAAAACATTGTGACAACTGTACATTCTGTGAGCACTACCAAGGGAGACTAACAGAAGGGTTGAGGCACATATTCCACACCTCATGTATCGAGTAGTCGGTTTGCCCAAGTGGAGATTACACACTATCAAATTTGCAAGGGTGTTCGCATCCTTAGAATCCTGCAGGGAAGTTTTGTATTAACAAGAAGGGACATGGAAAGAGATCTCCTCTAAGTTTGTCCAAAGCTTTACCTCCTTTACAAATCAAGGCAGAAACAATGGCATCTAGGACGGGGCCACATCCATTTACAATTTCTGCTGATGTCCAAGATTTAGATGGGACGTTTTTGCTGGTTAATGGTAGTTTGGCCATAACAATTTCTTTTTTTTCAAGGACCTGATACATAAGCTGATGATCGAATCACCGAATCTTATCTATCATACCTTGCTCAGTGCCTCAAGAAGACGGGTTTCAGCCACTTCAAAGTGGCCCATGTGCATTTGGCACACTGCACTGCCATTTAGGAGCATTGCTGTCGATGTGTACTTCTCACAGAGCTCCTGGAAAATGTAGGACGCCTCTAGTATCTTGGCACCACCCTGCCAAAAGGCAAGAAATACCACTGAATTGAGCGAAGTCTCATAAGCTGGTAAATCACCCATCCTTGAGTGCTTGAACTGACATCATCTTACAAGCAGATTAAATGCTTTCATTGCGAAGGCCCAAACCCATTTAGACCTTGAAAGCAGAGCTGAACATACCACAGAGAGATTCACCCAAGCATTGGCTAGCTGAGTGAGGGTGTGGTCTTCATCAATCTGTTGCATGATCTTCAATTGCTTGTCTGCGTAATCCGAACGATTGAGTTTCAAGTAGATCTGCACATTAAGTGCACCCCTACCACCATTTTGACAATTCAATTTTCAGAAATGATCTTGCAAGATGCATGCGTTACAACAAGACAAAAGGACCAATATGCAGGACACGTTCCCATTGGAGCTTCAGTCCACTCCCACTGATGGATTAGAATCTTTAGAATTATTATTAGAATTTTTTAATGTTAGTGTCCCAGGACTTATGAAATGGTGTACAGGCATCTGCTGGCTGACAAATAAGTTTCGTAACAGAAGACCCGACGGAGGACACTGCCCCGCTGTCTCCAACATGGACTCAGTGAAATTGAATTCTCCGTGAAGATGCACTTAGGCCAAATTTTCTATTCAATTCTTGTATCAACACCATAATAAATCTTTTCCAAGACTGTTAACACATCAAAATGCCCTTTGCCAACCTGTGATGCCCAGCTGACAAAGAATAGCAGCAGTGATTAAGCAGAGGGCATCCCTTATCCTATGAAACCAACCCAACCAGCCACACCTCATAAAGAACAACATATCCTGTTTAGAGCCAGTTGGCCATCATAGTGTGGCCCACTGTACCAAAACCCAAACCCTCATCCCTACAGCACCAACAGATATTATTTGACAAACCCTGGGTTCATGACAGATTACTCACAAGTCAAGAGTCCCCCCGACATGTGTATGCTTGAGAGCTTCATTGTAATTTTGCTCATGGGAATAGATGATGCCAGCAGTCAGCAGCAGCATAGGATTGCTTGCAATAGCTGGATCTGCTAACCATTCAACCAGGCTGGCCAATGCCTCCTCCTGCAACCAAGAGAGGGACATGACTCATCAACTTCCTGACTTAATCTACTAAACCTCAAAAAGAGCATATTACACTATGAATCAACTGCAACTTTATACCTTGCATCTCTGAATTCTTCGGATACAAGTGGCCAAACACGGTGATAACAGGTTAGCTTTTGACTGCTATTTCTCAACATCTTAGACCTCCTGCAGACTTCCACGTTCAGGAGCTCTGCCAACTGAACATCACTCCAAGTCTTCAAGACATGATGGCATGCCCTGGTCAGCGCCCAGCTACACCTGAGTGGAAGGTAGCTTTTATTTCTGACCACTGAAGCACTGTTGGTCATTTCACATGAGCTACCGTGATAGAAACAAATCCAGGGCATTAACCCAGCGGCTTTGGAGCCATAGATTCCCCATCCAATTGTAAGGCAGCAGGCAAGCAAGATTGACCCAGGGGGTGGTTAGAATGTCTGGTGTTGAGACCACTTGTACCTTGCAGTTGCCTCCTGAGAAATACAGCGCCAGGAGTCTCACCTACTTGAACGCAGTAGGTTCATCTTCCTTGATTTCATTTATAACCAGCTGTACTCCACACCAACCAAACGGATTGCGCATCACACTCGCCTCAAACTCTCATTTCTCCAATGATCCCTCACTTTTTTGCACTTCCGCATGCTTTTGGCATAGTAGGCACATTAGAAGGCCAATTCAGGTTTACATGCTGAATAATATCTGTGAGATCAAGACTCACACAGACTTGACCAGTTGTGGCATGCCAAAATACAGAGCAGTCAAGCTAGACACTGAAAAAGGAAAATAAGAAATACGTGGTCACCGTGGACAAATACTCCAAACCACCCTTTCCCTTGAATGCAGCTGCCAGAAGGCTCTGTCCTCCATCACCAACTCTGGTACTACCACAACCTTCGGATATCTCACTAATACAAATATGTTGTATATAAAGGGCCGGATAAATCGTATCTTTTTTTTTATGACAGAAGTACGCTCAGATACGATGAGAGATGGTCGATTATGGTTACGGAGATCTTTTCCGGGGTTGAGATAGAATGTGATATTGTTTTTAAGCCAAATCTATGTTCGAAAGAGAATATTCAGACAAAAAGTTTGGCACAAGCGAACGAAAGTTTATCTGACACAGATGTTGAGATTTGATCAAAAGAGACAACTGCAAATGCAGTTCCATGTCACGATCGATCTAATAATTTAGATATGCGGTTATGTTGTTTGGGGCCAATAACTACGGCAGTGTATAGCTCTATACCGCGACCCACAACTTAATCTTCATAGGCTCCATCTTGCAGCCGTTGCTAAGACCCAGCTTCCATTCAACAATGAGCCTAAGAAACCAGAGATTGGTTGACACTAGTGGCCGATCCTCATTGCCTTGAATCGATTGGTTCTTCAAGAGACAATCGACGACGAATGTCAAAAGTGCCAGATAAAAATTCCAGCCAAAAGTGAACTGCAATGCCTCGATTCGCCGCAAGATATGACCACCTCTCGAAGATCGCGCTACGATTAACCATATTCACCGACCAAAGATGCATCCAGGACCCCGTAGCACTACTGCCCACACAACTCTCACCCTGAAAGTGGAGAGGGGGGAAAAGTTGAGTTATTACACAGCTTCAGGCACACCTGATACTGGCCTTGTGCAATATACGACCGGTGAACCATGCAATCCCTCTCCACACTCTCCGCCTCTGAAAGATTTCCCACATGGCTCTCATTGATCGCTCTGATAAGATACCGCCCAAGTTATTTGTTCCGCAGCTGAAACAGCACATCCGGCCCGCTCATCTTGACCCCTGCTTATGTTACCTGCCTGCGATGCACGATAACCCACACCCTCCACTACTATCTCTTGCCTATCCTTGTCTCTCTTCACTCAACGTCTCGCTCGCTCCGGCACCTCGTCTATCATCCTTCTCCACCCCATGTCCTCTATCAGATCTCAATCCAGGTTCCTTGAATAATAAAATATTTGATCAGCATTATAACAACTCACGACTCACTGTCAGTAGGTGACTGTGGGCTCAAATCCTGTCGCCGACTATGTGTATGCTACTACATTCTCCCGGGCCTGCCATCCAAGAGGAACTCAAGCGAAACAAGCCTAAAACGGCGATGGGCTCTCTTGCTTTGGCAACACAAACGAAACAGGACAGTAGGGAGGACAAACCCGAACAAGACACAAACAGCACACACAACACAATCGGGGACAGCAAGCAGGGACACCTGGAGCTGGAACGCCGGTGACCTTGTACCCATTCTCATCACACACATTGACTTTCACATTGTGTTGTGACAAAGTCTCTCTCTACACACAGAATCCAACAAAAAGCATTCTTATCCTTTTTGGGAACTTCTCATCTTCTGTACAATCGCCCATTGTACATGTGTTTAAATAAATCTTACAGGTTTCATCATTCTTATGGTTATATATGCATACTATGTATGTCTATTCACCCAAGATAAATACCATGGTTATGAACAAGTTTCCCCAATAAATCCTAAAATAATACCTGACTTTTACCAAACGATTAAGGGCCCAGGTTTGAAAAAGGGGGGGGGGAGGGGGGTGTGAGGATAGAGAGTGGATCCAGGATAAAAATAAAAAGCGGGTGATATAGTAAGCTACACCACAACTTGAATTAGTAACCGTCGTGTAAGGAGGGTAAGAAAAAAGAAGGCACGAAGCCGACAGCTATTTAATTTCAGGCTGCAAATTGGGTAAGAAGGTGTGGCATGCTAGGGGTTTCTAGGGCTCACGTGTCACATGGCAACCTTCTAGAAGGGTCCCACCGCCTTGAGAGGGTATATAAACGAGAGCCCCTAGTACTTACTAAGTTACCACTTACTAGTTAATAAGTGTTGGGCTCTGCAGGCGCGGGCCCCGAAAAAAAAAAAATAATACGAACCATAGGTATATTAATGAAATAGGGACAACACAGTAAGCTGAATAATCCCCCATTTTGGTATTCATTTTTGTTCTGCCTCGTAAATACCAGTGTTTCCCATCACGTGAGAGCAAGGTCCCTAGTAGTGTTTGTTGTCATATACCATAGCTGCAGCGGTGCTCCTTCAATTTTTAGTGTAGTGCCTGCTAATGTGATTGATTCCATCTAACACCGAATCAATTTTTGCAATCACTCCATCGTTCTAGAGACGCTTACAATTTTATTTTTTTGTTACTACAAAAAGACTTCTTTGATGTGAACTAGTATCTATTCGGGAGTTTTGTTACAACAATGCTCTTATTACCTTAAGGTTTGCTTGTGTCTTATCTAATACCAGACCCGGATATATGTACCATGGTATCACCCAAACACTAACTCATATGTTTATACCAGATCAACAACAATTCTCAATTTCTTTTATTTATACCAGTCCACTATCTAAAATTATGAAATTAATGGAACACCTTACTGCCACCATGTCTCCAATTTAGTCCATACTTCTATATCAGTCTGGTATGTCCAAATTCCGAATTTTGTTTAGAACATTGGTTTCTGCGTGGGTGAGTCGGGGGTTTGCTCTCGGGAAGTGACTCCTGGGGCAATGGACTTTCCAATGATGTAAAAGAAGGGCGTGGGCCAAACAAGTGGCCCCAACCTAGGGTAGGCCCAATCTGACCCTAGAAATGGCCTCAAAATGGACAGAATTCCCACATGTCAGTAAGTGGATGTGTGTGGAAACATCTAACCATAGTATGGATTTTACATCCAAGAAATCTCCCTTGAGAATAAAAATTAGGGTGACATTTTTTAAGTTCAAGGAATTTAAGGAGGGTGATGTAGCTCCGCATTTTGCGGTGTGTGTTGTTAGGACCTAGCCGCAGCTATAGGTTCCTATTAGGCTGAGTTTGCTCGTGATGTCGGTCGTTGTAGGGGTTTTGGTATGGGTGTCTGCCATCTTCTGCAGTTTAATCGTTTTCTCTAATTTCTAGCTGTGATACAAGCTTTGATATATGTTCATTTCTCCATCCCTTGATCCCTTGATTGTCTAATTTAGGGATCTTTCTTTGCTAAGGGATTAAAGCTTTTCTTTGGCCTGATTATGGCTGATTCCCTTGTGTATGTGTCGCACTATTGGTGACTAAGCTTTAGCGCTAACGCTCCTTTCCCTCTCTTTTCTCTAGGTTGTGTCCCCATTTGAGTAGATGTTTTTTCTGTTAATCTAAAGCTATTCTTGGACCGTTTTGAGCATTATGGACTACGTAGCCGGTAAGACGGAGCCGGCTATGTGGACATGTCGGGCAACGGCTATAGAAGGTCAGTGCAGGTACCTACCCGTTTTTACCTTCGTGTTTGCCGCCCAACCGCTGCTAATTAATATGAGCGATTTAAGTTTTGGCGCAACGCTCTTGTTTGCGATGTGAGCGATGGTCAATCCGATTCACAACAATTATGCAGGATTGCAATGAGAGATGAGTTGGGTCGTGGTAGGAATGGAAGTGGGTATTGAGTATTCAATCTCATGTTGAGCATAGCATCATGTTGTTCATCATCGCGGAGAGGCTAGAGGTTATGGAGAGGAGACGGGTTCCGAGAATTCATAGACTTATGAGGACGCAACTTTCTACCTACTTGTTAGGCTCAGTAGGTCATAAATAAGGAGAAGATCATAGTTACCGTGAATAAACGGGCTGCTCTCGGCCAATCACGCTATCGAGATGCAACATTAGCCGGTTATGAGTGTATTTGCTCATGCGGCTCCGTGGCTTTCATCAATTGATCATCGCCTCAATTTCCTAGAAGCCCTTCTTTGATCCCCTGGTTTCTCATCTTTAATACTTCGCATCTGCAAAGGTTTTTGAAGGTTTTGTTGACCTTCTTAATTCGAGCATTCCCGATATCTGGTGTTGGGACGTTGTGGTCCCTCTACAATCCAACTAATGTTTTTTTTTTTGTTGTATGCTTAGAGTTTTGGCTTACATTGTGTTTTTAATTCCTTTTGGGTTCTCTCTGACTATCTTTTTCCTGGTCCGATTCGTTGGCATTTCCTTTCTTTGACTCCCTTGGCATGGCTAACTTCTATATGAAATGGGTTATGGTCGTCATGGAAGAAGAGGGTCCTTTCAAGGGTTTATATGAGGGAAGAGGTAGGAGTTGGAACTCTCAACGTTCCTCTAACTTAAAGATACTGGATCATTCCAAGGCCCCTTGTCATCTGTTTTGCCTTCTCTATTGGGCCGAGGCCCCGCCTCTCGCGGCTTGGATTCCTCTCCCGACCCCTCTAATAGTAAGGTCTTTTTATGGCCTGAAGCTGCAAGGGTGCTATATGTCGAGGAGCCAATTTTCTGGCCACTAAATTATAAGAGCTGGGTGTGGGAGTGGATTATTGAGCATTAAGTTGGGTTGGGGAGGCCAACTCAAATAATTTTTCTGTCAAGTCATCGGAAGGGGTTTCTTTGCTATGTTGTTTGAAGACGCCTGTTCCAAGGCTTTGGCGTTTAGCTCGCAAAAGTTCCACCCATTGGAGATATGATGTCCCTTGTCTCCCTGATCGGGGAGTGACCCCATAACAGCGAAAGGTTACAGCTTGCAGGCCCAAGATTATCTCATTTCCTTACCTCCAATGCCAATATATGGCTCTTCTTCCTAAGATTGTCTAACCCCAACCCAAATCCTCCACTCTTCCTGCTTTCATCTTCTCTCTCATTTTCGCGCGTTCCTATGTGGCCTCCGTAGCCACTACTTTATGCCTCAATTTCCCCGGATTAGACTGACTTGGTCGGCTTTGCCTTATGGCATCTTTCAGGGTTTACCTTCAATAAAGTAATTGGCCAACGCCTTTTATTAATTAAAAAATAAAATTCTTAAAACATGATAAGAATAGTATTATGCCTCAAGGATAGATCACTATAGCATGGATGTGTGGGATCTGGCCTAATTATATATCAAGACGCCTCCTTTGGGAGGTGTAAATTATGGTCCGGCACCAACTTGAACACCACGCCTTGGATTGAACCCACAACCGCTTTTGAGGTGGTATGTGGGCACTTAACCAGGGCTACAATGTGGGGGGGCTGCTGCTGCACTGGCCTATTGCTGCTCGTCCCCTCCACACATATGACAAAACCTACCAGATCTAAGGTGGACCCCGCATGCCCCATCTAAAACTAGGGCTTCGCGTTGCTCGCACTACTAGCGACGACTTCTTCTGAGAAGGACGTCCGGACGGATGGGCCATACTCAAGGATCATGAGAGAGAGTACGGATCATGCAGCCTGCCAAAATGTCGGTCACGCAGTTCCGATTGGGTGGGGGGGGTAGGGAGTTGGAGGGTTTTTCCATGGGCGTCTTGTACAACAACAAGTAGATTGGACTATGATAAATCAGTATTTTTTTTATTATCTGTTGTGAGCATGCTTGGGACAAAATAGACTTTTTGAAGAGGAGAAGGATGATGGTCTTTCTAAAATATGGTGGCCCTTACATGAACGATTAGATGTTATCTAATTAAGCTCTATGTTTTTTGCTCCGGTTCGTCATTCGATTCGACTCTATCTCCTCTCGTGCTTTGGCCAACAGATTGACCCCTTTTAGTTGGAATGAAAGCCCGTGTTTCTTGTGACGTAAATTCATCCAATATCGGATGTTACACTTGACTGCAACGAGATCCCCTGAACGTACGGATTCTCCATCCATTTTTGGCCATTTTCGTTAAGGACTTCTATTGTATTGTACATCTCGTCATTGTTTGTTTTTTGACGTTTTGTCATGTCATCGCCTCTCTACCTTTATCGAACCATTCTGTATTGTATTTGCGTAGTCGAACAGAATGGCTGGTCTTCTATCAATATTGTGAATTTTGCGTCTTTAGTTTCTTCGGCGAAAGTCACGAATCGTAATTAATTTTCCCGGTTTTGGCAATGTAGGGGAATTTTGCAATACCTACGAATATTGCTATTTCTTCACGGTCCGAAGGGACGTTCCACAAGGCACTGTGGAAGTTTGTGCTGTAGGGCAAGCGCTTCCATGTGTTCCCCACCTTTAGGGCATGATGTTCATTGGACATGAAACTGTCGTATATTACATTTGTCATGCTTGGTGGGGTATTTCCTGGATTTGTTGGTCCGTTATAGTGTCTATTGTGTGTCGGCTATTTCCGACGTGACATGGTTGTTTGATTTGTATGGTGCAGAGGGAAGAGAGAGAGAGAGAGAGAGAGGCAGGGGCAGATGAAAGTATAAAATATCGGTGGGTTTTTTAGGAGAATTAAACCTTAATATGCGACTTTAAATTAATCACGTAATCTATATAGAACTGTTGTGCTTTCTCTCTCAGACCGAGGTTGACTGCTACACCGCTTTGCTGGGAAGTTAGGTGCAAAGTTGCGATGTAACGTATAATATATTCCTTCACCTTGTACCTAGAAGCATGCATTCGATTAGGGACCCTACTCACAAATCGTTTAGATATTTTTAGCACAGCAACACCTAGTGAAGACGAAAGGTTTAGTCCATTGTTTTTGAGTTCAGGCCACTATGCTGATTGAGGAATTCCCAATAGGAGATGGCCCTTCACTTCCTGCTCACAATTGTTTTGTTCCTGTCATAAAACCAGAGAACCTCACATCAGAACATATAGGCTTACAAATACATACAGATCCATCTGCACTTTTTCAGTGCTCAAAGACTGGCACATGCATCAGAAATACCATGAGGTTCACCTACCAGGCATCACCTATTTACAATCTCCAAAACCTCCCTGCCACACCAAGTACATAAACAGAGTACACATAAGTTCCTTGCTTTGCATCCTCAATGCCCCACATTGGGCATACATGTCCAACGGGCAGAGTTTCAGAATGACATCTGGTACAATTCCAGCTTTGACAATGTCACCATAGGCCTCTTTTGACCTTTTCCAGGGCTGCCAGGCTTGCACAAGCATTGCAATCACACAAAAACATGATGTGGTTTGGCTTCACCCCTTCCCCCATAATTTTGATCATAGGTCTCCAAATCCACCATCCCACGTCCCTATTGTGCATACCCTGCGATGCTTGTGAGTGTGCACCTGCTTTCCAACTTCTAGACCTTTCTTGGCATGAATCCACATCAGAGTTTGTTGGCACTAGAACTAGAGGGTAGAAGACTGAGCTGCTCAACGACTCCCTGGTCTTACTTACTGGGCTTACATAGTGTGCCAAACACAACATCTAGTGCCAAAGCCTCCATCTAGTGCCCCTGCTGTTGCATACCCTGCAAGCATCGAGTTCACACACACACATCTCGTTCAGCCATACTGTTCCCTTCATACATGTCCAACCACGGGGTATTGTTCAGAATGACATGTGGTACAATTGCAGCTCTGACAATGTCGCCATGGACCTCTTTGCCCTTCTCCAGAGCTGCCAGGCTTGCAACGCATTGCAAACTATCAAAGCTTCACTCAACCAGTAACTTGCAGAAATCAACATGAAAATTTAAGGACGATTTCGATAAGAGGGGAAACATGTGAAATGTTTTGAAGAAGGTGCCTTCATTAGCAGTGCCTGGTTTTATGAATTGTGCCGCTGCTGCTGAATCTGGACCCACACTTTCCCTTTTCCAGGGCTGCCAGGCTTGCACAAGCATTGCCAACGCACACTAACGTATGTAGTTCACAATTCACCTTTTTCCCCCCCCATCATTTGTTCATAGGTCTCCAAGGCTCCCACCAAACCCACCCTGCTGGCATATCATGCAAGCATGAACACTCCCTCCACATCCTCAATGCTCCCCCATTTGGCATCCATGTCCATGAGGGTATTGTTCAGAATCACATCTGGTACAATTCCAGCTTTGGCAACATGCACACCATGCACCTCTTTGCCCTTTCTCCAGGGCTGCCAGGCTTGCACACGCACTGCAAACGCCCCACAAACCTGATCAGAGCCACCAACCAATGGCCAGCTTCTCACTGTGGTGCAAAGAGAAAATTCCTTTTCCTCCTTCCCACACATATGAAATACAAAGCACGTGTCACCGGGCCGCCTCCTTTCAGCTGCCCAGACACCTCTTCTTAGTTCACATGGATTTCCTTAATTCTGGATGCAACCTGTCATCTACAGCGAAGGTGTGCACCCTGTTGCAAATCTCAATGCAGCAGACGACCTGGCTCCTTTCTAACCCCTCTTACCTTCATCTTCTTCTCACCACTCCTGCTTTATTTCGATGGCAACCATACACCCCTTCGCTCATTTCCAGTGCTGCCAGGCTTGTAAACACATAGACGTGATGTGGTCGGGCTTCACCCCTTCCCCCATCATTTGCTCATAGGTCTCCCAAGCCTCCATCCCACGCCCCTGCTATGCATACCCTGCAAGCATGCGCATTCGCATCCACACACCACATTTCATTCAGCGATATAGTTGAACACTGCCTTCGCATTTGGCATACATTTCCACGAGGGCATTGTTCAGAATGACATCAAGGACACAAATGGGTGATGTGGTTGGGGATGTCACCCCTTCGCACCCCCCCCCCCCTCCCCCCCCCCCTCCCCCCCCCTCCCCCCCCCCCCCCCCCCCCCCCCCCCCCCCCCCCCCCCCCCAGAGTAACACATAAATGCACACACAAACGTGATGTGGTTGGGCTTCACCCCTTCCCCCATCATTTGATCACCTCTTTGCCCTTTTTCCAGGGCTGCCAAACTTGCACAAGTATTGCAATCACACACAAATGTGATGTCCATTTTGTCCATTTTGTCAAACACTTCACGGACATCCTTCATTATCCTGCATCTGGCATACATGTCAAGGAGGGTTGTCTCCAGAATGATATCTCGTGCAATTCCAAATTGGCACATGCGGTGAGAAGGCAAACAAATGTGACCTTGTTGGGTGTCACACCTTTTTGAATCATTTGCTCATATATCTCAAACACCTCCCTGCCACTCCATGCTGTGGCATATCCGCATTATTGTGCTCCGTGAGACCACATCTCGTTTAGCCATCTTGTCAAACACTTGATGTGCTGTTCAATCCGTCGCTCCAGAGAAACAGCCTATGCTACATGTGACGATGTATCCACTCCAACCCGTGCCACATCTTGTTCAGCCATAGTGTTGAACACTCCCTCTACATCCTCAATGCTCCCACATTTGGCATACATGTCCACGAGGGTATTGTTCAGAATTACACCTGGTACAATTCCAGCTTTGGTGATGTCACCATGGACCTCTCTCTGCTTTTCCAGAACTCCCAGGCTTGCACACGCATTGCAAACACAAACAAATGTGATGTGGTTGGGCTTCACCCCTTCGCACAACATTTGCTCATAGGTCTCCAAAGCATTCCTACCACACCCATGATTGGTAAATCCTTGAAAACTCCCTTTGCATCCTTAATGCACCCACATTTTGCATACATGTCCACCAGGGTAGTGTTCAGAATGACAACTGGTACAATTCCAGCTTTGACGATGTCACCATGGACCTCTTTCCCTTTTTCCAGAGCTCCCAGGCTTGCACACGCATTGCAAACACAAACAAATATGATGTGGCTTCACCCCTTCGCGCAGCATTTGCTCATAGGTCTCCAGAGCATTCCTACCACAACCATGGTTGGTAAATCCTGCCAACATTATATTCCACGTGATCAAAGATGTTGAGGCATTTTGTTGAACACTTGGTGAGCATCCATGATGTTGAATTTGTCAAACCCTCATCTGATCCTCCAGCCCTCTCTGGCAGTATATGATGGTCAAGACTCTCAGGAAATGGTGGATGGTCTGAGTAGCTACATAGATCAATGAATGAAGCAAGACACTTGCATCTTGCCAAGAAAACATCTTTTCACCAGTAATCACCACAAGAACAAATCCCATCTTCAAAGTGGTGAAAACGGTTAGCGTAGCATGCAACAATTGCTCGGCCAACAATCTTTGAGCTGAATTTGGTGGAGGTGTGGCAGTCACCACACACTCGAAGATTCTTGATGAGACGGAGAGGCGTCCTAGGGGTCGTGCTGATCAGCCCAAAACCAATGGCCAGCTTCTCCCAACGAGCTAACTTACAGAATTCAATATGCATCTCAGGGCCGAGTCTGATGAGAGGGCAAAACAGGCTGAAATAGGTCGAAGAAGAAGGTGCCCTCACCACATTGTCCTTGACAATTCAATATGTAAAGCCGAGTCTAATGAGAGGGAAAAACAGGCTGAAATAGGTCGAAGAAGAAGGTGCCCTCACCACATTGTCCTTGACAATTCAATATGTAAAGCCGAGTCTGATGAGAGGGAAAAACAGGCTGAAATAGGTCGAAGAAGAAGGTGCCCTCACCACATTCTCCAAGGCCTCCATACCACGCCCCTGCTGTGCACACCCTACAAGCATCGTGTTCCACGTGATGAAAGATCATTGAGGCATTCTGTTGAACACTTGGTGAGCATCCATGATGCTCCCGCACATAACATACATGTTGACAAGAGTGTTGACTAGAAAAATATTTGGCGTGCACTTTGGATAATGTGAGTGTGCACCTGCTTTCTAGCTTCACTTGGCCTTTCATCTTGATGCACTTATGCAAGAGACAGACATACGTATCTGAATCTGCTGAAATGCCTCTTTGGTTTAAAGTCAGTAGAGCCTCTTTCAGTCTGCCTGCCTCACAAAGCATCTTCACATGCCCATAAGTGCCAGAAGAGGCATTGTTGACTCCCTCTCTTGATCCTCTTCCAGAAGTTGTGGTCATGGTTGAGGTGCCTGACTTTATCAACTGTGTCGCTGCAGCAGCTGCCTTTGGCGATGCAACCATGCACCTCTTTGCATCTGGTAATCTGACAGGCATTCACTTTGGTACAATTCTAGCTCTGAAGATGTCGCCATGTGGACCTCTTTCCCCTTTTCCAAAGCTGCCAGGGCAGTGTTCAGATTGACATTTGGTACAATTCCAGCTTTGATGATATCCCCATGCACCTCTTTGCCTTCTCCAGGCCAGCTGCTAGGCTTGCACAAGCATTGCAAATGCACGCAAACATGATGTGCTTCCATTGCTCATAGGTCTCCAAAGCCTCCATTCCACATCCTTGCTGTGCATACCCTGCAAGCACATCATATCGCACTCCACGACACCACATGTCGTTCAGCCATAGTGTCGAACACTCCCTTTGCATCCTAGATGCACCCACATTTTGCAAACATGTTCACCAGGGTATTGTTCAGAATGTCATCTGGTACAATTCCAGCTCTGAAGATGTCGCCATGCACATCTTTCCCCATTTCCAAAGCTGCCAGGGCAGTGTTCAGATTGACATTTGGCACAATTCCAGCTTTGATGATATCCCCATGCACCTCTTGCCCTTCTCCAGGGCTGCCAGGCTTGCACAAGCATTGCAAATGCACACAAACATGATGTGCTTCCCCCATCATTTGCTCATAGGTCTCCAAAGCCTCCATCCCACGTCCCTGCCGTGCATACCCTGCAAGCATCGCACTCCACGACACCACATCTCGTTCAGCCATAGTGTCGAACACTCCCTTTGCATCCTAGATGCACCCACATTTTGCAAACATGTTCACCAGGGTTTTGTTCAGAATGACATCTGGTACAATTCCAACTCTGAAGATGTTGCCATGGACATCTTTCCCCATTTCCAAAGCTGCCAGGGCAGTGTTCAGATTGACATTTGGCACAATTCCAGCTTTGATGATATCCCCATGCACCTCTTGCCCTTCTCCAGGGCTGCCAGGCTTGCACAAGCATTGCAAATGCACACAAACATGATGTGCTTCCCCCATCATTTGCTCATAGGTCTCCAAAGCCTCCATCCCACGTCCCTGCCGTGCATACCTTGTAAGCATCGCACTCCACGACACCACATCTCGTTCAGCCATAGTGTCGAACACTCCCTTTGCATCCTAGATCCTAGATCCCTTTGCACCCACATTTTGCAAACATGTCCACCAAGGTATGGTTCAGAATGACATTTGGTACAATTCCAGCTCTGAAGATATCGCCATGGACCTCTTTCCCCTTTTCCAGAGCTGCCAGGGCAGTGTTCATAATGACATTTGGTACAATTCCACTTTGATGATACCCCATGCACCGCTTCGCCCTTGTCCAGGGCTCAATGCACCCACATTTTGCATACATGTCCACCAGGATATGGTTCAGAATGACATTTGGTATAATTCCAGCTCTGAAGATGTCGCCATGGACCTCTTTCCCCTTTTTCTAGAGTTGCCAGGGCAGTGTTCATAATGACATTTGGTACAATTCCAGCTTTGATGATACCCCATGCACCTCTTTGCCCTCGTCCAGGCTCGATGCACCACATTTCGCATACATGTCCACCAGGGTATGGTTCAGACTGACATTTGGGACAATTCCAGCTCTGAAGATGTCGCCATGGACCTCTTTCCCCTTTTCCATAACTGCCAGGGCAGTGTTCAGAATGACATTTGGTACAATTCCAGCTTTGATGATATCCCCATGCACCTCTTTCCCTTGTCCAGGGCTGCCAGGCTTGCACAAGCATTGCAAATGCACACAAAGTGGCCGGGCTTCACCCCCTCCCCCATCATTGGATCATAGGTCTCCACAGCCTCCATCCCACGTCCCTGTTGTGTATACCCTGCAAGCATCGCACTCCACAACACCACATCTTGTTTAGCCATAGTGTCAAAAACTCCCTTTGCATCCTCAATGCATCCACATTTGGCATACATGTCCAGGTCAAGGCAGTGTTCAGAATGACATCCGGTGCAATTCCAGCTTAGACCGATGTCACCATGGACCTCGTTTCCCTTTTCCAGGCTTGCACACGCATTGCAAACACATACAAATACGATGTGGTTGGGCTTCACCCCTTCGCGCATCATTTGCTCACAGGTCTCCAAAGCATTCGTACCATGCCCATGCTTGGTAATCTTGCCAACATTATATTCCACGTGATTAAAGATCGTTGAGGCATTCTGTGTTGTACACTTGGTGATCATCCATGATGCTCCCCTTAACATACATGTTGACAAGGTTGTTGAGTAGAAAAACGTTCGGCGTGAATCCACTTTACAATGTGAGTGTGCACCTGCTTTCCAACTTCTAGGCCTTTCATCTTGATGCACTTATGCAAGAGACACACATACGTATCTACATCTGCTGAAATGCCTCTGTTTAAAATCTGTAGATCCTCTTTTAGTCTGTCTGCCTCATAAAGCATCTTCACATGCCCATAAGTGCCAGAAGAGGCATTGTGGACTCCCTCTCTTGATCCTCTTCCAGAATCTGTGGTCATGGTTGAGGTGCCTGATTTTATCAACTGTGCCGCTACAGCTGACCATGTACCCATGGAGGTTTCTTGTAGCTATCCTTCCACAGGGATCCATAGGTAATCTGGAGTTTGAAATCCGACCCTCTTGGATGAGTATGGACCCACACTCTATCCTACTCCTTCAGCTATCACCGCCTCTTCACAAATCATGCATACATCCTTGCCTTGTTGCCAATGCGATCATCGTACTCCACGACACCACATCTCGTTGAGCCACAGTCAAACACAACCTTCGCATCTTCAATGCTCCCGCATTCAGCATACATGTCCACCACGGTGGTGTTCAGAACGACAAACCCTACAAGCTGGACCATGGACCTTCCATGTCACTTCTAGGTGGAGGCAGTACATATTAAAATATCTATTCCCCCAAGGCCACATTTTCTTTACCTGTTCTTGTGAAACACACGTCAGCAAATGTGACCCCGAATCACAAGTGCAATCAATGCGCAGTGGTTCATGGAGTCGTTGAGTCGACTACATATTCACTTTAATGAATAAATATCTTTATTCCATTAATCAAATTATGAATGAAAATTTCTAGTCGCATGTGCAGTAATTAGAACCACTTGTAATTTCCATTTTTTCAAATTTTATGTATTTCCGTAATTAATTACATAGCCCGCATTTTTGCTATGACTCCGGAGTCGTTGACCCCACTTCTGCCCACCGTCTGAAATGCCCCCGTGGGCCCACATTGTCCGTTTCGACTCTCCAGTAGTCTCGCTTACCGCCAAGTGGTTCCCGGAGTGGTTGGTGGACACCCAATCGATTCGAAAAAGACACGAATGCTTCTAGTGATTCCAGATTTGACAATATCACCATGGACCTCTTTGCCCTTTTCCAGGGCTGCCAGACTTGCACAAGCATTGCAATCACACACAAACGTGATGTGGTTAGGCTTCACCCCTTCCCCCATCATTTGATCATAGGTCTCCAAAGCCACCAACCCACGTCCCTGCAAGCATTGCGTGCCACGACACCACATCTTGTTTAGCCATAGTGTTGAAAACTCTCTTCACATCCTTACACTTTGGATAATGTGAATGTGCACCTGCTTTCCAGCTTCCAGACCTTTCATCTTGATGCACTTAAGCAAGAGACAGACAAACGTATCTGAATATGATGAAATGCCTCCCACATTTGGCAGACATGTCCACTAGGGTATCGTTCAAAATGACATCTGGTACAATTCCAGCTTTCGCGATGCAACCATGGACCTCTTTGCCATTTTCTAGGGCTGCATGCAGGCTTGCACATGCATTGCAATCACACACAAACATGATGTTTTTGGCTTCACCCCTTCCCCCATCATTTGATCATAGGTCTCCAAAGCCACCATCCCACGTCCCTGCTGTGCATACCCGTGTGCCATGACACAACATCTTGTTCAGCCACAGTGTTGAAAACTCCCTTCGCATCTGGTACAATTGCAGCTTTCGCGATGTAACCATGGACCTCTTTGCCCTTTTCTAGGGCTGCCAGGCTTGCACACGCATTACAAATGCACACAAAAGTGATGTGGTTGGTCTTCACCCCTTCCCACATCATTTGATCATAGGTCTCCGAGGCCACCATCCTACGTCCCTGCTGTGCATACCCTGCAAGCATCGCGTGCCACGACACCACATCTTGTTCAGCCATAGCGTTGAAAACTCCCTTCACATCCTCAATGCACCCACATTTGGCATACATGTCCACCAGGGCAGTGTTCAGAATGCTTTGACGATGTCACCATGGACCTCTTTTCCCCTTTTCCAGAGCTCCCAGGCTTGCACACGCATTGCAATCACAAACAGATGTGATGTGGTTGGGCTTCACCCCTTCATGTAGCATTTGCTCATAGGTCTCCAAAGCATTCATACCACACCCATGCTTGGTAAATCCTTCCAACATTTCCACGTGATCAAAGATCGATCGTTGAGGCATTCGGTTGAACACTTGGTGAGCATCCATGATGCTCCCGCACTTAATACATACATGTTGACAAGGGTGTTAAGGAGAAAAACACTTGGCGTGAATCACTTTGGATAATGTGAGTGTGCACTTGCTTTCCAGCTTCTAGACCTTTCATCTTGATGCACTTAAGCAGAAGATAGACAAACGTATCTGAATCTGTTGGAATGCCTCCGACATTTGGCATACATGTCCACGAGGGTATTATTCAGAATGACATTTGGTACAATTCCAGTTTTCCCAATGCAACCATGCACCTCTTTGCCCTTTTCCAGGGCTGCCAGGCTTGCAGATGCAAACAAACATTATGTGGTTGGGCACGAGCATCGCGTACACCATACCTTTTCCAGAGATCCCAGGCTTGCACACGCATTGCAAACACAAACAAATGTCGAGCTTTTTTCTCCTCATCTCTGCTATCTGTTTTTGTCAAAGTCATTCCAAACTACCACAGATCTACCCAACGAGCTAACTTACAGAATTCAATATTCATCTCAGGGCGAGTCTGATGAGAGGGAAAAACAGGCTGAAATAGGTCGAAGCAGAATGCATTCAGGGCAGAGTCTGATGAGAGGGCAAAACAGACTGAAATAGGTCGAAGAAGGTGCCCTCACCACATTGGCCTTGACCTTGTGGCATGACCCATGGAGGATTTGACCATCAACCCAAAAGGACCTCTTGTGTGTGCTGCTTGTGTCTGTAGTCAAATAATGTTGGATTGGTCTGTGAAAACCACCACGGTGCAGCAGAACAGGCAGAGATTGAAACACAACCTGCTAAGACCAAGCTGACTTGAAGGATGGACAAACTTCTTCACTTCGCAGCTAGCCAACATTCTAACCTCTGTATCTTTCCATAAATATGACCATGAACATTTTGTTGGATTACATCTGTCTGTACCCTATAATAATCTCAGCACTTACTTGTGACATCAAATAAGGAAATAAATGGAAGATATACCTTCAGTACTTTTGCAGATACCATGACATCGGAAACGTATTCGTTCCAGAGCTTCTCCTCGTCTCTGTTATCTGTTTTCCGATACTTTCATGTTCCCACATTGGCATTAACATGTCAAAATCACTCCAACCACCTTAGATCCACCAACGAGCTAACTTGCAGAATTCAACATGAAAATTTAGGGATGACTCTGATAACAGGGAAAAGCAGGCTGAAATGTGTTTAAAAAAGTGCCTTCATGCATTCAATTGTGCTGCTGCTGCTGCTGTTTCCAGTTGACCATCTACCCACGCAGATTTCTTGTAGCTATGGATCCACAGGGAAATAAGAAGTAATCTTCTGTTTGAAATCCGGCCTTGGCCTATGAAATTGATGCAATGTGGGACGATGATTGGTAACGTCGTTCACAAGCCTAAGCAAGCAAAATGATGTGATCTGCGGAGCCTTTGCAAAAAAACCGAAGTCGAAAAGCCACTGTTTGCATTGAGCAGCAAGACTGTTGAGGGCTTGCAGCTTGCAAGGTGAACGATGGTGGAAAATGTAGAGCTCCTGCAGTTCTAGAACTTCAAGAACCGGGCAATCCGGGCACGCTCCGAAAAAACTTGGCGCTTTGGGGTTTTTCGGGCGGGCAGTCCGGGCAGATAGAAAGAAATTGACGACGTACGAAACGTGGCGACAAAATGTGGCGACGATGACGTGGCACTATGGCACCCTATTCCTGCTCTACGCTAAACTAGCTCTCGACCTTCGATCGTCGCTAGAATTAAGACCCGGACCTTGACCCGCTACATTGGCCCGCGGGTAGCGGGTTTAACGGGTTCTGGACGTAGCAGGCGGGTCCGGATCCGGTCGGGAGTTCATTTTAGAAATGAACCCGGGTCACGGTCCGGGCTTTTTGTGATAGCCCGGGTGCGGGTGCGGGTAACCCGGATCCTAACCCGCCGGGTACCCGCCTTCAAAACCCGGACCCGCACAACACTGGTGTGTACCAGTGTTGGGCGGGTACATATGTTGACATATATACCCGACCGGGTAATAATCAGGGTATTGTACTATTGAGACCCGCCACCCAAATTTTTGGTGGACCGGGCTTGAGTTAGAACCGGCGAGGGCCATCTCGCCACTTACCCGGTCCAAGCTAGAACCGGCAGGGGCCAACTTGGCTTATTACATGGAACCGGACTAGAACCTTGAAAACCAGTCGGGTAGTAACTTTTGAATAATACCTTGAGATTTTATTAGAACCTCGCTGCCTTCATGGGTAGTAATTATGTAGCCACATGGGGTCCGCATTTAAGAGGACTGTTAGTCAAAGGCTTTTGGGAAAAAAAACCCACATATGCAGTTGTAGGACTCCTATCTCTTTTCTTTTCTCTTTTTTTCCCTTTTCTGAACCAATTCTGGTCTTCTTAATTGTGATTCTCCATATTTCATTTTGTTTCCTTTTGTTTTTTTCTTCTTTCTGGTCCTCTTAAAATCTTAATGTATCATAACTGAAAATCAGGTTATATTGATAACCGTTGTATTGGGACCGGCGATGTTCCACTTGCATAATGGCATATTGATAACATGAGAACTTTTTTTTGGGGACACTTCTATTGATAACCTCTATCCGCCACAATTTCCAAGCCCCTACATTATATATAACCGCCTCCATACCGATTTAAACAAAGATGCCTTACCCGGACCCTTCAATGTGCCCAAACTATCATACCCGCCCAACACTGGTGTGTACCTCTATGGTGTAATCAACGAGGTTTTTATTTTTTTCCCCTAATAAACTTAATAAAGTTCTGCCAGGCCGGGCCTGTTCTCTAAAGAAAAACAACAAAAACAAAAACAAATACAAATACAAAAAAAAAAGTCCAAAAGGAAAGCACAATCGGAGAACCCTAAACCTAACAGCGACAATCGGCGCAGCAGCAAGTAGGAAGGAAGTCTCATTTCCAAGTCTCTTCCTTCCACGACACAACGTCGTGCATTCGGTAGCCGGGCAATCGGATCGGAGCTTGTTGCAGGCATGGCAGAGCAGGTGCTTGTTGAATTCTTGCTCTCGTGTAGTCGTGTTATCTATGGCTTCCGTTGAACTGGCTGATCTGGGTGGTCGGAACTGTCACTCGTGTGGCCATTTCTCTGACAGTCTTCCCGTGTTGTCTGATTCCCCTGCAGACAGAGCGATCGTTCTTGAAGCAGCCTAAGGTCTTCCTCAGGTAGGGGTCAATGCTCTTGGAGAACAGGAGCTGTGAAATAAGGCCTGTTGAAATTTGCGAACTTGATCTTGTAATGATGTCCATTGTTTGCTATAATTATGTTTCTTTGATACCAATTGGGTGATTCAAGTACTTAGAAATCTTCATCGTCGTGGTGTGCAGCTCGAAGGCGTCAGCCAAGGGGAAGGCGCCAGGAAAGGCTGGGACACGATTTTGGAAGAATGTTGGTCTCGGCTTCAAGACTCCCCGCGAAGCCATTGAAGGTATGTACTCTTGATAGAGTTAAGGTCGAAGCTTTCTTGTACGCCCTGCCATCCACCCCCGCAACTTTGCTGTAGGTTTTCAACGGTCATGTAGGATTGTATCTGTCTCAGGGACACTCCACGAAATCAGCAAGAAAGGCAATGGGAGATACTTTCGCGAGGAGAAGGCAGTAAGTGTCTCGTTGGTATCGTGGGGAATGTGGAGTATGTCTCGTCTCTTCCTCTCTCTCTCTCTCTCTCTCTCTCTCTCTCACACACACACACACATGCGCCACTGTGCATCGCTACTCTTTTGCAGAACTCACTCATTGAGATTACTATTCATAGTTAGCATTGTCTTTCGGTTAATCACTAAGATGTAGGTGTTGGACGAGCTTTTTGCTCAACTATCCTACGAAAATGGGTTGTCGAATAAGAGGATGGGCGCTGTTTTACTGCACACCTGCAAGGTCTCCACGAATCCTGTGGAGGAGTGGTCACTTATAAATCTCACGTTAGAATCACATATCATTGTAAGGAATGAGCTTCAAGCTTGTTTGAAATGAGGAGAGTTCTCGGTTTTAGGTCTCCTTTCACTGATGAAGGATAGCTGCTGCTGTAGATGCATGTGCTCTAAAGGTTATTTGTAAGGGGAAATTATGGTAGCAAGGGCAAAAATTTGCTTTACAGCATCCTTATGCAGTATGGGTGGCGGTGTGCCTGCAGGGACGTACATTGACAAGAAGTGCCCATTTACTGGCAATGTTTCAATCCGGGGTCGCATTTTGACAGGAACTGTGAACTGTACCAAAATGACTCGAACTATCACTGTGCGACGGGACTACCTTCACTTTGTCAGGAAGTACCAGCGGTGAGTTGCTTGTTGTGCAGCACAAATGGGATTGTGAGGCCTGGATTTCGTCCTAGTGCTGGCCAAGTTTTTCATTGTAGGGAGGTCAAGTTTGCTCTAGCCAAAGTCCAGAGATGCTGTTGGATTCATTTCCCTGCCAGTGAAGGAGACATTTGTAGTACATTGCACTGGTCTCAGATCTAGTGAATGGTGCAGTGGCGGTGCAATGTGTATGCACCTGAAAGTTGAAAGCAAGTGTTGCAGCCTGATGAGCAATTGTGCTCGCTCATGGTTGGGACTTAATCTGTTGTGATGAAGGATAAACTGTTTTTCTTTGCAGATACGAAAAGCGGCATTCAAACCTGTCAGCACATGTCTCACCAGCTTTTCGAGTGAAAGAGGGTGACAAAGTCATCATTGGCCAGTGCAGGTGGGATTTTCTCAAATTTCTGTCCCTGCTGGTTTTGTCAGGTTCTTCTTGGAGAGGCTTCAAAGTGTTAAGCGATTGTTGTATTAGTGACTTGTTTTGACCATGACTCATTCTTATTTGTCAGTTTGTTGCTAGATGTTTAGTTTTGGTCTTAGTGTTGGTTAGTGGCCCCGACTACGGTCTCTGACTCGTGCTTCTTGTCATCAGGCCCTTGTCAAAGACCGTGAGATTCAATGTCTTGAAGGTTATTCCTATGGGTGCTTCGGATGGAGGGCACAAGAAAGTATTCACGGCTGTTTGAAATCAAATTTCTACGCAACTCCCTTTTGTGCACATTCTGAGATCAATTTTCGATAATTTTGACATCCTACTTGAGGCCAGTACCATTCTTGAAAGTACATGCCATGAATTTGTGGTGGACATGAAATGTTTTGACCGAATCTGACCTAGTGGGCCTATCTTGAGTTGAAGAATTGTAATTTTACACTGGTTCTGGAGAGAGCTTGTGGGATGTAAGAGGGGGAATGGTTGATATGCATGGATGATTAGGAACTCCTGGATATGCATCACTGATGCTGTCAAATTTGCTGTATTGCATTAGGTCTAACAGAGATTTTGCAGTTTTCTAATGTGAAACCACCAAGCATCTTTGGGCCAGACTCGACCCGTGCAGTAGTTAACGTTCGTTCGTACCCTGATCACCTATGCAAGCCAGAAATGTGAATCAAACAAATCTGTCTATTTGAGTCATGGATCCAAACTGCTTTATAAAAATGCCAGTGCCTTCGGTGATTTATGCTTAACAATGAAAGAGAGAGAATCTGGCCGAATCCGTGGCATTTGAGAGTCACATCCCCTTGCAGGTGCTGTCCCTTTTGGGGTTGGGTTCCAATTTAGCTGGTGCAAACTTGTCTAGTTTGCGGCTCCAATGGGTGCTCTTACACGGATTGCGAGTAGCATCATGTACAAGAACTACAGTTGTACATGATAGTTCAGTACATGCAGAACTATCATGTACAAGAACTACATGTACAACTATCAGTTTGCATGCTGTTCCTTGACTCTGTTGACTCTTCGCTGCCTATGCACTTTCTTTTTCCTCTCCAATGTCAAATGCACTTCAGATCCTTGCCGGGCATGGAGAGAGTATGGAAACAAATCAAACAGATCAATGTCAACTGCATTAGCTGTATGGCCTTTTGCACAGAGAAGGGAAAACTTCCACCCGAAAGGTTCTGGCTATAACCAATCTAGAGAGATGAAATGTCCTGATACAACTGTCAGAGGGCTACTTCAAACCTTTGTGGACCTTGAGCCATGCAACAGCCCCCATGAGTGCTCCCACCAAGTGCCCAGCATGGGTGGTTTTGGATCCCTCCTGAAGATCAACCAAACCAAGCAGGAATAAGTATTATATCATGCTGATATCACTTTTCATATTGGAGAAGCGAGAAACCTCTAAATGCTCAAGTTACTGATAGAAGGATGACATGAACATAAAATTGAGCCACTGATGTAGCATATTGCAGCAAGTACATTTGCCTGCACTGAACTGGGATAATGACCTGTGAAGATGAAGGTGACTTACCTCAAGGACTTGCCACAGGTCCGCTCCAATCAAGTATGCTCCCTATAACCATATTTCTCAAGGTGTCAGACATTGCTCCACTACCATGTCTACCTAAGATTATACATAGGTCAAACCACATTGATATTTATATGTTTGTCCAGTTTGAAGCCAATCCATATTCTCTGTTGACCAGTCAATTTTCTCAAAGTCTGAACAGTATCTGAACTCCACAAAAACCAAAGCTTTTCTCTACACAGAGCTTATTAAAAATGAGCCTAAGAACTTTCTGATGAAGCCAACTGTCTGCTTAGCCTGTTTGACAGGGCGGTCCTGTTTCCAAGATATAGAGTCGATTAACTTAGGATATCTGGTGTTGGACATATGTTGCAGCTGAACGGCTCCACTTGATCCCTACAGACACCAGAACACTAGCATCACGGTTGCTGCAATTTATTGTCTAACCAAAGGTCTGAGCAAGTTTTTTTGAACCGTTTTAGTTTCATCATGATGCACATGCCATCTACATACAATGTGAGAACTAAATGGGACACTTTGATGTCCTCTAGTGCACGGACACATACAGGGGGTTCATGCTCAACACAATTCAAATCTTTGTCTGTACTTCATCACAGGCCTTAATCTGAGGAGACTTAATATGACAGTTGGTGCGTAAATTCCCAATCACTGGTTTAATAACCGACCTCATAACTCTCTTAGCAGGGGGAAAACAATACAAGGTGTGAATGGGACACTAGAGGACTAAAGAGTGTGCTAGAAGTAAGCTGTGCAATCAGACCACCTCGTTTTCCAGTTGCAAATGTAAGAGCTTGAAAGGAGACTATATGGTTTTGGGTAACTGGCATCGTTGCCTTGTTGCAGCCACCACAGAAGCTAGACTTAAGAGACAAGACATCCTTCTGCAAAAGTTACGGGGAGTTTTGAACTCATACTGATGCTGAGTGCAGATGGAAAAGACGACAATCAGGGGAATATGGAATACTCATCAATTTACTCATTTATCCTTCACAGTATTTTGGTCCATGTGAAAACAGAGATTGTAAAATACACACGACAAGAACAAATTGTTCCTAAGAGCTGGAAGCTTACATACCAATGCATAAGGAGTCAAACGCACATTGAAGCGACTGCTCGGGATTCCCTACCTCACCCAAACAAAGCAAAGATCGTCAGAGAAACGAGCTTATAAGATGGTATGTGCAGTTACTAGAGTACCTGCACAAAGTCAAATACTGAAACAGTCGAGAGGCTTCAATGTTTCACTTCTTGTTTAAGAGGCATTCCTCGCTGATGAAAAACCTGTTTCTTAGTCTGAACATATCTATATCAGTCAGTTTGGTTTTGAGATGTGAGGAGGAATTACCTCAAGCCAGGGCACCAGACATGTGCAATACACTAAGTGGCCCAATGAACCAGCAATTGCGCCTGCCAGGTAGAGATTCAGGACGTATGTGCCTCCAAACATTTCAGCAATCTGGAATTGTTTGCGGAATCACTAATAGGTCAGCCTTAAGCATCAGATATTTGTAGCATTTTTCTCTCCCTACGGTAACCCTTTCAGTCTACTAGTTTTTCCAGTCTTCCTTGTATCAGTCTCTGCCTATGTGCCCCGTCCCTGTTCTATGCTCAAAGCAAGAGGGACTATACAGCCCACAATTACAACCAGACCTATATACAAATCCTTTAACAGCTTGAATATTTTGCTGGAGAAACAAAGAAAAATCGCGATGGGAAGTACCTTTTTACCAAAGTAGTAGAGACCCAACATGTCAGCCAGTAAGTAGTCCAGCCTAACTTGACTGATGCTGTAAGTCAGCAGTGTGTGCAGTCTGCCACTCATCAACGAATCAACTGATACTTGCTTGTATCTTGCAGGTAAAGCAGTCCAAAATCATTTGGTACATATTCTTAATTAAAAATTTGGATCCCAGATTCAGTTTCACTGGTCAAAGGATACTCTGTCACTTAAACATTTTACGACAGCACCATGGCCTAAAAATAGTGCATAGCAATTGTGTCTCCTGAAGATTCATAATTTCAATGGTCAGAGAACAAAGAGGAGGAAACCAGTGATTGATGAAATTTGGAACTCAAGTAGCTAGAACTCCATTAGCTAGTACTAACTTCAGGTGACTATGACATGAATGTTTATTGGAGAACACAACTGTAGCTTTTTGGCTTCCTCACTGTCTTTCTCTGTCAACCCAGTCCACCACACCTAGCATGATACATGGGGAGGGAAGGGTTGGGTGGTTGACAATTGCTCTACCATAAAGTTCCTAATCATGAAGTGTCGATCCCAAAATTGCCAAAGTCGAAACACTGCAAAATTTGCGCCAATCAAACCCCACATTGCCACTTCTGAGACACTGGCCCTGCACAGAGAACTCACTCTTGAGCATACTACATTGGCACTACATCATCTTGCAACCCTAAGCCTTGGCCTCCCTGTAACAAACGCGCTGGTTCACGATGAATAAAGAACATGGCAGGCAGAGGCATGTGAGGCATGGAGCCAATGCAGCAAAGTTAATCCGTCCCAACAAACTTGTTAAAGAGCATTCTGAACAGACTCCCAGCCAAGGTGATTATCAGGTTCATGGGCAAGTTCAGAACAGTTCCTAACTTCTATATCAGGTTCCTTCAACACTAAACCCTACACTCTTTTATGACACGCAAGTAGCTGTCTCCAAGGTGTCTAGCTTTGACATAAGGACTACCAAACTCCATTTCCAGTGCCATCTTTTACACCACGGTCATAGGCACCAAGATTCTTGAGCAAATCAACTTGGTGTGGATGGATGTTGCTATACACACGCATATTCAGACAAAAATACTGCGGTAAGTGGTCTTTTACTCTAATTGAGGAAAAAGTAGGGAGGCTTGCCCGAAGTGATTGAAGCTAGAGTAGCCACGAACCATGTCCTGTTTCATCAACTGCGCCGGCAGTTGCCAAATTCTCTCTTTCGTAAGCTCTTTCCACGGCATTCCTTTCCCCCATATGGACTGAGTGTTTGTGATTGTGAAAAACTTGCATGGCTGCAGACCTGCAATATTCATGCCTGGATACAGACAAATAGTAACTAATCAGGAAGCAAGTACAGTGATCTGAGGTTTGTCATAATTCACTTAACATGGAGATCGAGTTCCAATAAGGGATCGTTTGTTTCCTCTTTGGTGGAGGGCATCCAACCCTGCCACACTTGATTAAACTAAGTGAAATAGAACTTCCTACTCCTATTTTAGTCACAATTGCGTAGCTTGATTCACCTACATTTGTGCAGCAGTCATCCCAGCACATTCCCTACCCATTGTGCAATATAGGTAGTACCTTTTCTGCAACCTTCACTCTTCATTGGTCCTTCCAGACATAATTCTCTCCAACAGCAATCACTAAGACAATTGACCAAATGACCTCATGTACTTCTCTAAATCACTTGACCGAACGCACATTCTGGATCTCTATTTCGCCAATTTCTGGAAGACATGCAGTGCAATTGCGGACTCCCATGCTTCTGGCAGCCTTAGAGGTTCGGTAGGGTCGGGACAAGAGAGATAGGCTCCCTCCTTCAGAAAGAGAGCCAAACGTGAGTTGAGCTAAAACCGTGCTCCAGTACAAGGTCTTAGATCCTAGTGTCCACAAGTGTAAAGATCTGTAAAGCCATCTTGATAAGCAGTTCTACAACAATTTTTACAGCAGCTCAACAATTGCTAAGGGGGCTCCAGTAAAGTATTGGTCGGCGCCGTCTTTCCCTAGTCCGGTCAGCTCTGTAACACTGATGGACGACGAGGGTTACACAAAAGTCACAAATTGCATATGAATTCCGCTGAGTCAAGAAAAAACTGCACTTCAACTCAATTTGGACAACAAGATCATGCTTTGTACCTGAGCCAGCCTTTGTAACTCTTCTGAAAAGTGAAGTAGTTGCCTTGCCAGACCTTAATCCCGAGGTAACTCGAGCCTGAAGAACACGCATATGCATATCTGGTTGGTGAGACAGGTGACCAGCGTGAGAGAGGACTTCTCTCACAGGTGCAAAATACGAATTTACAGGAGGCGAGCCAAAGCGAGCGAAGGAGCTGGGTATCGTAGAGGAGTATTGTAAGCTGACGTGCCCCAGTAGAAAGCGTGCAAGCATGATGTGTCTATCTTTGTTCTACGTCTTCATCTTTCCATTAATAAGGCTGTTTGCTTGCTCCTCCTCTTCTCCTCTGCATATTTTGAGAGTGATCTCACTCAAGTCACGTCCACTCTGTCCTCATTACTATCTCCACCATGTATGTGCTCATCCTTCCTTTTCGTACCTCATTCCATGCATCTGATTGCTTACTCTCCTGGAGTAAATGGTTTTTCAATTGATAGACTGATCCATAGCTCTTCTCTTTGCTCAATCTCGCTGCAGTCGCTCATCTATACCACGCATTTGCTCACTCCGTACTTCCAAGCGCTCAAATATTCAAAAAGATCAAAGCATCGATCCGATGTTCTCATAACTCCCTCAGATGGCTACATTGCCTGCGCCATATGAAGTCCATGTAGGTGAGCAGTGAGAACCACAATAGCCCGAACGACGGATTTCATTGCTCAATCACTTTATTCTCGCGACCTTCCCTTTCGAACATTCATAGTTACAAGTCCATGGATCCCATTGTTGGATCTAGTTGTTAGACGACTGCCGTTTCGTCTAACCATTAATTCATATGCAGGCCATGGATGTGGTGATGGCTTGTTGCTAATGATGCTCTATCGGGCATAGAGGGCGTCAAGCACGGTTGAAAGTTGCCGCGAACAGAGCGATGCGAGAAGGATTCGCTTGAAGCGAAGGCTTGTGAGTCGGGGCGCTCCAGAAAGTCTCGGTAGCTAGGTGCGTCAAGCGGTTGAGAAACAGTTTTACGTCCGGGCATACTTTCCGACTGTCTCAATTAAACGGAGTTGCCTCATACCGGGCTCCCAATTTCATTGAGTTTCTCTGAGCATCGAGCTACCATACCTTCTTTAGCGCATCCCAAGCAAGCGGACGGGACAGCTTGGAGAGAGATGGACGCTGGCTCTTCTAACGCTGCACTCATTCTGCCCCTCATAAATGGCAATCCACAGCTCTGTTGCAACTCTCTTTTATTTAAATTTCTGTACTGAAGTGGTGCGGGCGGGTTGGATGCTCTGGATAGTGCTGTGATACAAAAATAATGAAGACGACCTGAATTGATTTGTGAGAGCTTCAGAGATTGATCGAGGAGAGAGAATTCTTTGTCTCCCAGAATGTTTGGTAGATTGTAGGAAACTGTTTGGACCTCCAGAGCCACGCATGGAGCAGTTGGTTGAAGTCCACTAGTTAATTGCACTCTCTTACTAATCGTAATCGACAGCGTGGTAGATACTGAACCGCAATGTAAGACCGGACGGGCATCAGGTTTTTATGCAAATGAGCTGCTAGAGCACTCGGAAAGTCTTCACAGTTGTCATATTGCAATTACCAAATCCAGGCAAATTTCATGCTACTTATTCTTCTTGGTCGACACTCTGTAGTTAATGATTGAAAAAAACACGTTTAGCTGATGTGAAAGATTGAGAGAAGAATGTTTCATCGTCCACACCCTTTTGACGACTCCATTGAGGAGAAACAGTATGTGTGTAAGAAAGATAGACACAGAAGATGATGAAGAAGAATTATTTCCTTCGTTAACGGGATGGCCACGGGGCCCGTGGGAGAGTAGAAAAGAAAGAAAAATAGATTTATCACGTCCTCTGAAGGCCAAGGGAAGGAGGGGGGGGTGGAGGGGACGGGAATAGAGAGCGAGGATGGAGCCTGCAACATATTGATGGGTGCTGTATGTCAATCCAAAGGGATCCATTTCACTTATTCGCCAATGGGATTCATGTGCACAAATTGCAGAACTTGTGCGGGAGCTTCTATTGGAGCTGTCGACAGGCAGCCTGCCATCCGTTCGTATTGCAAAATATGTGCCTCGTGAAACTTTTCTAGAGGCCCATGTGAAGTGGTGAGCTTAAGAGAAATAATATGTAGAGTGTAGTGTCTATGCATCTAGCAATGCCATGCGAAAGATGAAATTTAGCTGGCATATGCAGTCCTTAAACTATAATATGTCTGCTAGTGTTTGTGTCTCTGTATGTGCTGCATCTCCTTGAATATGCTTCGGCTTCCTAGTACTTCTCTAATTTTTTGACTGACTACAGTTTGTTGTCATTCTGGTGAAGCTCAACCATATTTGAGAAGTCCAACAAGCAAGAGCACATTGCGGTTGATCCAAGAGGAGGTGGTCGCAGGCTGAGTAAGACAGGGCTTTTACCTCCAATTTATGTTGAATGAGATCGTGAGATTAAGTAGGGACATGAAAGAAGAAGAAATTGCGTTTTACATTAAGGAAACTCACAGGGCGAAAAAAAACCGTAAGAAACTTCGTGATTCAGTGATCCTGGTGAAATTGCAGTTGCGATGTTGAGGGTGTTACAAATCATACAGAAGTTGCTACAACAGAATAAGCATGCCTCCAAGAGAGACGTCTACTACACTGACCCTGAAAACTTGAAAGGTGAGAAATTCATTTTCCCTCAATTTGTAATGTTTACATGCCATGCATCGTTGTAAGTTTACTGTATGAATGTTAACTATGAACTGAATGCATTTACTGTCGAAGTGTGAGTGACAGTCAAGGCTAGGTGATCACACCCTTCTGTCCCTCACCTGTTTCCTGGCTTAAAAAAAACCCTGCCTAGAAGGCGCCAGAAAAGGAGCAGAAGAAACGTTCCGGGAAGTGATGGTGGAGACACTATACTTGCTTCGAAGAAGAAAATATCGTGACCGCCGCCCTGTGTCCAGAACGGTACAGCAAACAACGTCTTATGAGTACATTCTGTGTCCAGAACCATTCTTTTGATGTCAGTCAGTACTAAGAACTGCAGGAAGAGTTGATCAAGCGCTCAATGACATATGCATACGGTTTCAATGCAGTCGTTCTTCACTGAATGTGGTAAGTGACCATGTGCATCCAGGTCTTGTCCACCTAGTTTTTGGGTAGTATGACAAGCTCCGTCTGGACCCCTTGAAATCTGCTTGAACCTCCTTGCCCTTTCCCAGGTTTGCATAATCATCTTCTACTGTTGGTACCTTGTTGGTAGGGCCTGAATCAATTTACAGAGATGTGAATCTCTAGAGAACTGATAATCTGATATATATTTGTCACAGGTGGCTGTCAGCAAAGGGTAACTTGCCAACCTCTCCATATGATCTAAAGCTAAGCATCATCTTCATCTGCTCTTGACAGCTGATTACACATACGAAACATTCTAGGATGTTATGATTCTGGCAAGCATTGTGGCACAGATGGATGCACAGACAAAAATATCTACTGAACGTATGGGTGTTTGTGTTCAAAATATTCATCAAACTTTGGTATCAGGTCACCAACATAGGACCTCGGCGATGCTGTGAACTAGGCTGGAAACTTGCTGTGGTTTTTCCCAGCAGCTAAATCTCATGTTTTTTTGTCTGGGCATGGGGGCATAAATCTATTATCATGTTGAAGGTGATGCATAAAAAGAATTTCAATTCTATTCTGTGCAATTTAGCGTTAACTTGGGGTCTTTTCAGGTCTGTAACTAGCTAAGTTCCTTGAGGAAGGTGCTATGGTCTTCTCTGTAATGGAACTTTTTTTGTAACAACTGCAGGTTAGTCATGGGGTCCCTGAGCTACTGTGAGGCAGGCAGGAGGATTAACTGCTCCAAGCACAATGACACTACAGTGCGAGACGAACTAATACCACGGTGTTTGGCTCCTTGCAGTTGAATGCTTGTACATTCAGAGTAACATGCTGACTGCTTTAAGTACTACTGGGGCTCCATGCACAGACACCTTGATTCCTATAATATCCCTGTAATTGTGCCAATGAGAGCTAGCCCTTGCATTGTTCCACTCAACTGAACAGTTCTGTTTATGGGCAGTAACAGTTTGTCCCTACCTTGCAGTGGAATTAAGAGGCTGACAGCAAGGTTCAGCAGACAGCTACAGATTTCTTGACTTTTGTTGCTTGTTCCTGTTCCTTGTGTTTCCAGGGATTACCTGTTCCTGTGCACACCAACCAAGTGAGTTGTATCCTCTTCTGACCTTAATATTTGTTCAATTTGTGTTGTGTGCAAATGGAGAGTATCTTGCTGAAACTCTCTCCCTATCTCCTCTCCCTCATCTCCCTCTCTTACCTTTATATGTAGTGTACTTAATATTGAGGCTCTGAAGATATTTGCAGTGGTGCAGACTACATCCTTGTTGTGGAAAAAGAAACAGGTAAAATGTGGCCAAACACTCCCAGAAGCTCAGTTCTTGTCGGCAATCGTCTGCTGCTGTGATCACAAATGGTGGACCTAATCTGTGTGAATCTTGAAATTGGAATAGGGCAGTCTTCCACAATATTGGGTAACGTATGATGAATGTTTCTCTAAATTAAGGGGGCACGTCTCCACCTTGTATGCCTTTTGCAGAATGGTTCTCAACATTTCAAAACACGTTTACATGTATAGAGCATTGTTTTGTTTCTACACCATAGAAAAACAACAAACGCATAAAGATCGAGAGCCATGCATGAGCTTATTTTGAGTTGAAAACCTGGGATTTGAATGGGAAATAAGCTTTGTTACCTCTTGGCTGAAAAGATCATATATATGTAGCTAGGTACGCAACTGGTATGCACATAGACATGTCAACTTAGGTGTTGTGTATGTCTGTTTCCTGCAGTCTTTCAGCGGCTTGCGAATGACAGATTTTGCATTAAAAATCGCTGCATTCTCCTCACTGTGAGTAATATGGCATAGACCAAATGAAATTTTGTTCAAGAAATTTTACTATTTCCCAGTCTCAACATATTTCTGGATGTAAACTAACATGAAGTTGCCTTCAGGGAAAAGGGTATCCGGATGTGGCCACCAGAAGGTACTGGGCAAGCTTCTCAAATCAAATTTGTGCTGTACAAAACTCGTCAAGCACCTATGACTGCATGGAATGTAGAATGTTGATTGCATCATAATGATCACTGAGCTGGTGCTGAAGGTTTCACTTTGAATCAGTAGAGAGACAAGTCGCAACAGTTACTGAGAGTTACTGTGGGAAGCAGTTTCTTGCGGCGTCTGATTGATGAGCTGCATTTGCCAGTCTATGGTCTCATGGATGGGGACCCCTATGGCTTGGACATCCTTTCTACATACCGCTTTGGCTCTCTGGTATACGAACTCCTCAAACTCTTCTATTGTATGTTTAGCAACATGGACTTTGATACAAAAAGTGAGAATAATTATGTGCTTAAAAGATGCCTGTGAAGTGGAGGGATGTGGGCAGAAAGGATTGCAGAGAACAAATTAGATTTGAGTACAATGAAGGAAATGCGTTACGTCTGAGTCAGACCCAAAGGGCCCAAAGGGACGCGAGTAGAACAACACAGGAGAACCACAGAAACCAAAGAACCACTAGCTCAAGCATTGCATGAAGGTGAGGTGCCTCATGCAGGTCAGCTGCTACATCACTAAGAGACAAAGAGGTTTGAGTTGACTGGGAAGCTGCTGTGTGACTGCAGACTATGGCCTATGATGCCCAGGGTTTGGCAGCACCAGAGATCCTTTGGCTGGGGGTGTTTCTATCAGACTGCTCTGATTTTCATATCCCAATCCGGTGTCTCCTTCCCCTCTCCAAAAGAGGTAAGCTAATGTATTGTATGAGGACTGATTGTGGACTTCAACTGTGCCTTCCACCCAAGAGACTATTGTGCTTCATAGAGTTATCAATACAGTTCTGTGAAGTGCCCTTTGAGATAAATTGATTGTTCTTCCGGCTCTCCCACTTTTTTTGGGTATACTATTCCGAGTTTAGATGTTTGAAGCCTAGCTTCGTTGCAGACAGGTGGTATGGTATGGGTAGGTTCTAGTTCCATGCATGAAATCCACAGGAAATGACTGATTTAGTCTTGAAACTGGATCGTAGCTCATTGGATTGATTGTGCTGGGATGTGGATAGATAGAAGAAAAGCGGAGGCCATATTGAGTAGGAGCTGTTGGAAGCATTTGGCCCCTGCTTGGTGGTATGAACGCTTCCAAACCCAGCTTTGAGTCACATTCCGAGACACATGGATTTAGATCTACAAGTTTATACTTGAAGTAAATGTTGCTACCTGAAGACCACAAAAAAAATAATCTCACGAGGCGTGTCGTTCACTTCCAAGTCTGTTAGTATCAGTAAAAAGCTTCTAACGGGAGAAATTAGTTGAGTGCCTTTCAGGAGAGATTGCCCAACAATCTAAATTAAAGTATGCGATGTAAGAGCAGAATGCACTTCCGATACTAAGGTTGGCACAGACTCTTCATTCATGTCCAGGGCAAAGCTTATGGAGTTACGGAACCGAGGCGTAAAACTGGAAATAGAAGCTGTCTCTGCCGTTTCCTTCTCTTTTCTCTCAGATAGTTACATCCCATCTAAAATCCGTAGCAGATCTTTCATTTAGGCAAGAACTTAACGACTGTGGAAAACCGAATGTAAGATTCTGTGTTGGTTATTCTCCGCTGGTGTAGTGGTCAGAATTGTTATGTGAACAGAGATGCATGCTACTCGAAATACCGCTATGTGCGCTCGGGGATACCAGTTTTTCCGGCCCAAAAAACTCGGAGAGCCCCTTGAATGTACTCACTTGCGTCAACAGCCACGCGTTAAAGTCCGGGTGCTTTTATTCCAGAGAGTGAGATACTGAGATACCTAAGATACAGTGAATAGGTCCTCAAATTCAGGGTAGGGGTCCCTTTCCGTATAACCGTCCCCCTTCTCTGCATCAAACGTATTGTCGTTTCGAGCTGACTCCGGAACTGGGGCCTCAGTGAGGTGGGTAGGTAGGTACTGTGATTGCTTCCTATCCACTGTTGCGCTCTATGGACGGCCCTCGTGTGCTCACCCCAAGGCTGCTACGTGGCACACAGCCCTCTAGCTCGCACCATCCATACGTTTGTGTACCGACCCACTAGGTAGGGCTATTTCCTTTTTTGTTTTTTGTTTTGAAGAAAGGGGATAGGTAGTGAAACACGGAGAGCAAGGCAATCAAATTCTGTGTGTCCCAAAGAAATGTGAATGTGCTCACGCATAAGTTACTTGGTAACAGGTTCATTATTCCGTATTGTATGGTCGTGTGACGGTGGGCCTCACGCGAGAGGAACGGTTGGACTGCGTGCGGGTGGGCCCGTTGGAGGATTGGGAGAGGGAGATAAAAGATGAAGCAGCAGAAGGTGGATGGCAAGCCGATGCTCCTGCTCATCCTCATCCTCATCCTCTGGACTGTGAATTTACAATTTACTGTGACGGTGGACGGGAAAGGCATGATGGCGGATGGGCATGGCGATGGTGCGAAGAATGTGGTCGCAGTTGACAGTGGCAGGGAGCAGAAGCAGCAGGCTGGAGCACTGAAAGCTGCGTGGCCACAAGCCCGTCCTCGCTTCTTCTTGCTCCTCTCCCTCTTACTGCGCGCGGCCATCTTACGCAGACACGGCCATGGCAATGTCGGCGCTGCGACGCCTGTCGAGGGTGCAACTGCAAGCTGTTTACAGGGCACTGCAACCCCCCGCTGCTGTTTTCAGCAGCACGCGCCACTCCTCCTCTGTATGCCTCATCTAGATTCCCGACAAAGACGCTGTGATGCATTTCTTGCATTTTCTTGTTAAGACGTCGGAGGCGTTTGTGAATTGGTGGCTGAGAGGAAAAATGGAGGGGAAATATAATTATTGACGATTGTATTCGGTTCAGAGAAAAGGCACACTGTGAAGGGGATGCGTCGTCTCTTGGTTGTTTTTGTAAAAACCTTGTCCCTTCCCAATGTTATGTCTTGCAGACTGCATATGCGAATGAGGAAGTGTACACACGGTTTGAGAAAGAGAAGTCACATGTCACAGTGAGTCCTTCATCCTTTGTCTTACAGCTGCTTTTCTCTAAGTATCAGAGATTGTTGCGCGGGGTCATTGACGCAACCATGAGATAAACCTGTTGGACCATAATCGTTCGACGACCGAAGCTAGAGGATCTCCAAGCACGTGTGCTACTAATGCAGCCAATCTTATCCAAGAATTGAAGAGGCAGAAACTTTCTCTGTTTTGCATGGGGAAATTGTCATCGATCTGGTTCATGCAAACTGTGTGCATTCTATCAGTCGAGCATTGCTGCTGCATACTAGTGCTATGCAATGTGGAAGGCCAGCGTGTCACCTGAAAAGGGTATGGCAAGGGTCACTGTCTGAATTCCTGAAAGAGGAAGCGCTCCCAAACACGCGAACTGTAATTGGCTAAGCTCCATTAATTGCTAATCTCTGCTATGAAGCCAAGTGCACTTCACACAAGCTTTGACAGATTTTTTCTCCCACAATGTGATTTGCAACATTTTAATCATTTATAGAGGTCCCATTACAGAGAGATGTCTTCCCCCATGCCTTGCCGACAGCAATAGCTGAAGGCTGAGACAAGATGTTGGTTACAACCTTAGTTGCTCTTTTCTCTGCGAATGGAGCTGCAGCTCAGTTGGTTGATTGTAGGAGAGTCTTGACCAGGCTCATTGGACATGGGAGGGTTGAATAGGGTGTTTGAGAGGTTGTGATCTTGTTCTGGACAGTGGCCGAAGCAGTTGAATGCTACTCTGACAGAGGTCGATCCTGAGGTTGCTGATATTATAGAGATGGAGAAGAATCGCCAATGGAAGGTACTTACTTTCCCAACATTAACTTTACATAGTGACTTGCTGCCTATGTTAGATGCTGTTCTTGTATTCCATATGAAAAATATGCTCCCCTGGGTAAGGTACACTGTACTCCAACAGTGGGTGTGGAGTGTACCTTTGTCCCTGCAAGTGTGCGACCACCTTTAATTTGGAGAGAAGCTTATTGATAACTTGCATCCATTTGAAAACTTACTGTTCCAAGCAACTCGACTTGGTGCTTCTTTTGATTTTGGTTTGTCAGATGAAGAGAGAGATTTTTCCGAAAGAGAGATAATGGATATCTTGGACCTCCACTGAAGTGATGGAGGAAGTAGTTCCAGTTGTCATCTGCTCTCAGCTGCAGGAACAGAAAAGTGGTGATGTTGCATGGCTTGTATGGGAGGTGGTATGTTGCAGGGGCTTGAACTGATTCCCTCAGAGAACTTCACATCAGTTTCGGTGATGGAGGCAGTAGGGTCAATTATGACTAACAAGTATAGTGAAGGTTACCCAGGTGCTCGCTACTATGGTGGCAATGAGTGAGTCCTCTTTTCCTCCTATCTGCCCGGTATTCTGGTGGGTGTTGTGTTGAAGCCTTTCTCTGCTGGCACAAGGAGATCCACAAGGAGTTCTTGTTTTGAGACGGAAGTTGATAGGTTTGATTGGGTGTCTAGTTGAAAGTGTTTTGTTGTGGCGTCCTTAATACAGGTTCATTGATATGGCAGAATCATTGTGCCAAAAGCGGGCACTGGCAGCTTTCCGACTGGATCCTGAAAAGTGGGGAGGTCCGTTGTGTGCCCTGCCTTGCACTCTGACTGTGAAATTGTAATTATGGTCTTACATGAGCAATTAATTGTAAGAGCTCCCTCTTGCATCAGTACAGTCACAGCTTTGCTGGGTATCTTTAAGTTAAGTTCGAGATTCTGGATGTTTGAAGTGCCTTAGAACCAACATTGAATTTAATGGTCGATAATGTGGGAAGGAAGGTGGACACATTATGCTCCCATTGCTCTACCTGTTTCTACATCAACCTGCTCTCTCCCCTTGTCAATTCGAGCATGAAGAGCTTTCCTTTTGAATCACAGTTATCAATTCATAGTTTTTCTGCGGCTCAGGTGTATGTTGTGTAAGATACTGACATTTAATGAGTGGATGGCTGGCAGTGAATGTACAGCCTCTGTCCGGCTCACCTGCCAACTTTCATGTTTACACTGCACTTTTGAAGCCACATGAGCGCATTATGGCCTTGGATCTTCCCCATGGTGGTCACCTCTCTCATGGATATCAGGTACGAGACCTCCTCCATGGTTTGGCACTCATGCTCAGGCCACAAGGGGCATATACAATATATTCAGGATTGCAGCACAACTGGCTGATGCATCTGCTGGTGGCTGCAGACAGATACAAAGAAAATATCAGCTGTTTCCATTTACTTCGAGACCATGCCATACAGGCTGGATGAGACCACAGGCTTTATCGACTACGACCAGGTTTCTTGTGTTGTATTTCAGTGTTTCATCACATTCTGTGTATTACCTTTCCCTTTTTTTTAAATATTGGTTGGCCAGGATGGGAGTTGAGCTTACTCTGTGCCGTTGTGCTCTTCACAGTTGAGAAGGGAAGCTTCAGGCATCTGCTAATTGAATAAGATTTAAACTAATCTCCTCGTTGTTCCAGGAGACTCCAGTTATTGGAGATTTCCAAAATGTTAGACAACAGTGTTGAGTGTTTCTGGGATTGAGGTAGTTTAGCAGGTAAGAGGGGTGTACTCTCGTGGGCACTAACTGGTTGAAGGGGGTTATATATGCAGCTAGAGAAATCAGCTACTCTGTTTAGACCTAAGCTTATTGTCGCGGGTGCAAGTGCCTATTCACGCCATTACGATTATGCTCGGATGCGTAAGGTAAGTGTGTGCTGTGTGATCGAATCAGACAGACATACTTGTTACATGTGAACATGGCATAGTATGTGTGGTTCAGTTTGAAGGTAAGAAATTGTTTGGTGAGTGTTGAAATGGTTGATTTGAATGCATCAATCTGAGCTGCTTCAGATTGCTGGCAATCTTTTTGTGATGTTGGGTGGCAGGTCTCTGACAAGCAAAAGGCAATACTCTTAGCAGATATGGCACATATCAGTGGGCTAGTGGCAGCTGGTGTGGTCCCGTCACCCTTTGACTTTGCAGATGTGGTCACCACCACCACACACAAGTCTCTGCGGGGGCCCCGGGGTGCTATGATTTTCTTCCGGAAGGGTTTGAAGGAGACAACCAAGAAAGGGGAACAGGTTAAACACCAGGACTAGTTTTGTAAAGCATGGCGATTTTCAATGTCAACTGCATTCCTCACCATAGTATACTTTGTTATTACTGGAGGGTTGGGCCTGAAGTTGCTATTGATCTGTCTAGTTTGAACATCGAGCAATTCTGAATCTGGCAGATATGAAGTTTCAAAGACTGACGTTGGTGAAGAGGATGGAAGGCCTTTGATAGTCATCTGGGATGATGCAGGTTTATTACGACTTTGAAGACAAGATTAATGCAGCAGTCTTCCCAGGACTTCAGGGCGGTCCCCATAATCATACTATAACTGGTCTCGCGGTTGCACTTAAGCAGGTCATATCGCTCTCCTTGTTGTGCAACAATGGAAAGACTTTCCCTGCCTAAATGTGCATCTCTCAAAACCTAGTGTGTGTCACAGAAAATCACTTCAAAACCTTTACAAAAAGGTTTGTTGCTCTAATACTGGTAGTATGAGCTAGAAGGTAATTGGTCATGTTGGGGGTATATGCAGGCAGCCACTCCGGAGTTCAAGGCATACCAGGAGCAAGTTCTTAGCAACTGTGCCACCTTTGCCAAAGTATGTGGTATTCATTCAATCATCTCTGCCAACACTTTCGTTTTACAGCTGTAGGTCTGGTCTTAATTGTACTTTAAAGGGGCATCAGCTCTGGATTCTATGCTTCTCAGACTATCAACGGCCTCTTGAGCTGCGGCAAGGAAGTTGACCTGTGTGATGGGAGTATTGTTTGTCCCTGAGCAATTAGCAGACTTTGGTTTGTAATCAATTTACGGCTTAAATATTTAGGTCTTACACATTGTCAGTGTTTATAGTACAGAGCAGGGCAATGATGGACATGCCGACTCATGCTCATTTATGCCTACTGAAGTGGGTCGGCTTGTGGGATGCTGACAGACTCTGACAGGACGGGGCTATGAGCTTGTCTCCGGAGGAACTGACAACCACTTGGTGCTTGTCAATCTGAAGCCTAAGGTAGGGCAATGTCTGGAAATCAATGGTTGTGAAACTTTCAATGTGGATTCATGGAACCTAGTCTGCTCTTGGCCTTCACGTTTAGCAATCTGTTTTGAGTGGAAGAAATTCATCATGGAGGTCAAATATCTGTATTGAAAATCTAGGCTTTTGGAGAGAGTTGACGCAACCAAGGGTATGGTGTGACAGGGTGTGGATGGATCAAGAGTGGAGCGGGTGCTGGAGTTGGCTCACATTGCGGCTAATAAGAATACTGTCCCTGGAGATGTTTCCGCTATGGTTCCTGGCGGCATTCGTATGGGTAAATCTAGTGTTCTTGACTGCTGCTGATACTCTGTCATATACCCACAGATATGTTGGTCTTCTCTACTCAACTGACTTTGTGTTTGGTGGGTACCTTTTTATTTGTTGCTCTTTTAAGGAAGGATGGCCACTATGTTGCTTATGGGCTGGGACAGTGAATCAATGTCTGCACTCTCTGTGAATGTGCTGTATGCTGTAAAAAAAAATTCATCCAGAATGGCTTTGGCATGGAACAGGAACCCCTGCACTGACGAGTAGAGGCTTCACTGAGGAGGACTTTGAGAAGGTTGCTGAATTTTTTGATGAGGCAGTGCAAATTGCAGTGAAGGTCAAGGATGCCACAGGTGAGATATGCTTGCCGACTCAAGAGTTGAATGTTGATGGTGCTTTCTTTTGCTGAAAGACTTGTCACATTGAGTAGGTGTAACATCCGATTGGATACTAATCTGATTTCTCTGCTTGTCAGTGCAATTGACTGTTATTGGCAGTTTGTCAGGATCGATACTTCTGATCTGACATTCTAGGTACAATTATAATTGCTTTGACGTGTATTTCTGAAAAGGATTCTGGGGTTTGGACTCTGTGGTAAAGAGACATCATGGGGAATGGCCATCTGAAGAAGTTAGGGAGCTGAGGGTTATGCTTGGGGTTGCAGGGTCAAAATTGAAAGATTTCAAGGCTGCAGTTGACACAGACCCTGAAGTTCAGGCACAGATTCAAGCCCTTAGACACAAGGTGGAGGAGTTTGCGAAGCAGTTCCCCACCATCGGCTTTGAAAAGTCATCCATGAAATACCATCACTAGATTTGTACCCCCACAATGCATTCAACATGCAACTCTTCATCAGTGATGCATGGTTTGGGATTGTTATTAATTCAAAGTTGCCAACTTGCACCTGCACTGCTTGGTGTACTTTGGCACGCTTTTGGCCTTTCTCTCATCAGAGGCTGTGTGTAAACTGCAAAGTCAGACTGTCACAGCTCTTCCATTGTGCAGTACAGGTACAATGCCTTATGAACATCACATGATTACAGATAAAGCTTACTTTTAATCCTTTCTACTATTTTCTTCTCTTCTGTACTCTACCTACAACCATCCACCCGATGCTATGATCAGACAGGGTGTGCAGAACCTTGCTGGCCTTTGATGTGAACTACTTCCATGTGATTTGGATAGGAGGAATGGGGTGAGACATGGACTACTTTGATTTCATGCTTTTCAAGATTCAATGGCTTTCTCATTGATAGCTGGCAGTTGAATCAGGTCAATTTCATAGACTTCAAAGTGAATGGAAATTCAATAGAGTTACGAGATTGGTATAAGTTCCCCATGTTGTGTTATTAGTATCTCTGAAGAAGTCCTCATAAACCCTGATTGAGGTTGAATGCATGTGCACTGGTGCACCTCCTCTTAAATGCCTCTGCTCTCAGAACATTGGCTTCCCTAATTTTCTCACACAAACTAGGAGCAGCATCGAACAGGTCTGCCAGACATCCAGACATCACAAGACATGCCACTGATATTAGCTTTATCACCTCCCAAAGAACAACAGCATCAGCCATGGAAGTTAATGTCCCTATGAAAGATGCAGCGTCAACTAGTAAGGTGCAACACTGATGTACTAAACCAGTCCTGCCTAAAAATGGCTATGCACTGTCTTTAAAAGAAACCATATGGGGGCATGAAAGAGCACGCAGGCTGGACCTGCAGATAATGTGTAGATTAGAAACCATGAACTCATTAGATCATGCTTGAAAGTAGCACCACGTGATCGGAGGGGGAGACCGACAGGTATTTTAACCGTGGTGCTAGGGGAGTGATGTGTGCGGAGGATACCAAAAGAGAAGCTGCAATGTTGAACTTCCATAGCCACCCAAAATAGAGACAAACATGGGAAGCAGGCATACCGTTGCTGACACCCTTCAGTTGTAGCTTCTGACAGACATCGTCAAAGGTGCTCCTGAAGGTCAAGAATGTCTCCAAGGACCTCAACTCTCTCTGCAGCTTGGCTGCTTCCCTTTTAGCCTAAAAAGTAGTAGAGACCCAGATGTTATTGTGTAGCCAGGCATGAGATGGAAACATAGAACTTAGTGATGGATGTGCTGAATGATGTTTTTGCAAACCTTGTTACCACAGCGGGGCCAGCAAGCCAAGCTTCTTACCTTTCCAGAAACACTTTGGAACTCTGACCTACTTTTTTTCCAAGCCAAACCCTCACACACAGGAATCCCTTAATCCAGCTGATCTCAACAAAGGTGCAAAGGATCAACCTCCTATCCCTGTCACTCTCATAATGATGCGATTTGTTTCTTGATAATACACATGAATCAAGTCCTCCAATCCTATCAGGCAGCATCATCGATCCAAACACCTATAGATTTTCATGCAAAAGGTTGTTAATGTTATATGGCCTAGACTTTCTTGCAAAACGGCTGCAGACTCACATCAGCCTTCCGTGTACGAAGAGCAGCCAACTTGGCATCCAGCTTCTCCTCCTCAACTCTGCACACTGTCCGGCTTGCTTCATGCTACACACATGAAATATCAGTAAAGAGGCATAACCTTTGCAAGTCTCACTACAATAGCATACACCAGCATTTTCCTGTCAGAGTTTCACCTTTCCCTTCTTTAAGATACAATGGGTGCATCATAGCTATGCCAAGTAGGCAAGTACTTCATAGAACTATGCTCTAAACTTTGAACTGGATAAGAGTAAAACAATCGTGATTGTGAATTGAATCCATGTTAGTGCAGCGAAGTGATTTCTAAATACATCTCGGTGTGTAATTAGAAATCCACCATTTTTGGCAGCACAAGGCCATCAGGAATGTTGAAGCAGACTGCCTGGCAGTACTCCTCCCATCGGCTCAGGTCATTCCCTATGACCTGGGTTAGAAACCTTTGAAACACAGCACCCATGCCCTGCATGAAAGCTTAGCAAGCTCAGCAAGAAGACGAGAGAGAGGTCATTCATAGGGCACACTTCTTTAATAGACATTAATATGTTCACAAATAATTTCGCCTCCACAGACTCTGTATATAAAATTGTTGACATGGTACTTGGTACCAATAGTTAAAGTAACAACTACTTAGCATTGACCGGCAAAGTGAAAGAGGGTGGTAACAGTTTGCAGCATGTGCACATCCAGGTTTGCAAATTGTGTGCTCCTCATGGTTTCAGCAAAAGTACTCATTGACAGGCCAACAAATGACTGGCCTGCAGTAATTCTACTGCTGCAAGCTGGCAATGAAAATAGGGAACAGCAGGTATGTTTCCAGAGTACATTTCAGTGGCCTCTACATGGCATCTATGTGAAGGAACTAGCACAGAGCAGAGTTCACAGGCTGTACTGGTGAGAAGTTGACACAGACTTCCAGTTCTTGAACAGACTTCCAGGTGACACTTCACCTCAACATCATATACAACTATCATGGAGAAGATTTCATTTCACCTGGGCTAAAGCTGCCTGAGACTCCTCACCAGACACACCTATAACTTGAGTTGCGCACCTGCAACATGAAGCTGAGACCATTTGGATCCAACGAGATTGCTATGATAGGAACAATGGTACCCATCCCGCTTACTGATCTAACTCACACAAGCTACCACACTTAAATATTTGGAACCATTGGAGAGCTAAAGGGCGAGTGGCCAACAAATAGGCAATTCCATAATATGAGAGAGTGAGAGAGAATGTACTGATAAGACGTTGTTTGCCGTAGCCTTATGGCCATTGACCCCGCGCCTGAGCGGAACACAAAGGGACACAAACTACCTTTGTCAGGGGCTGACACCGGTAGTATGACTTACCTTGGAATAGACAATTGATCCGAGTTTCCCAGATATCCTCTAGAAATCCCTTTACACAAGCATCTATCTGCCGTGCGTGATTTGCCCAATAACTATGCCTGGGCTTTTGGCTCAGCCTTGAGATTTTCAAAGTTGATAAACAGAGGCACAGGAACAAATCCCTTGATGGATTTGAAGAGAGCATCTCTCTGGTGAGAATACCCAGGACAAGGAATCAGGAATTGTCTTAAGGTTCCTCACACAACGGGCAAATGCAATCCCCCTTTCCTCTCTGGATCTGTTTGCTGTTCAAATTAGGCTTCCCGCCCTCAGTTTAAATTTCAGTCTAGTGCCAAGAGTGGGTAAATCAGAGAAATGAAATGAAATGAAATGGTACTTTAGAATGTCTGTGGTCAGAGAGAGAGAGAGAGAGAGAGAGAGAGATATAGTTATCTCTGGGAGGCCCAAAGGTCCAAGGGAGAGAGACGAGCTTCATATGAGAGATTTTGCACGGTTGTCATGGAGTAACCCGTTGTTAGCAAAGATAAGTATCCCACCCATACATTCCTTGAAGAGGGTCAGTAACAGAGACAAATCGAGCTAATTGAGGTGATGTAGGGTGCTAAACATACAGTTCCATTTCATCAAAATGTTGCCTTGAGATTTGAATTACCTGCAAACACAGAAAAAAATGCAAGAATACATTTGTAAGGAAGACATGGCTGGAAAATACACATCGGAGGACAAGAGCAGGGTGGGTAGAAGGTGCAACCAAGCCCACATTTGCACTCAGCTCAGCGGCAGACTCAATCGATTCCATGGCCCAGAATGCTAGAAACATATGAACCAAGGAGGAAGAAAACAAACTTACAGCATTGACAACATCATCTATGAATTCTTGACTGTCGAAGGTGAGCCAATGCACAGGGTAAGTGGGTGGCATGGCGGACAGCAGCTCCATGGCCATCGCAGGACCCTCAGTCACGTCTCCTTCACCTCCCTCTCTCTTGTTCGCTCCACCTCCCTTTCAGGGCCTCATCAGTTCAAAACTCGGCGGGAGTTTACGGCACGTGTGGAAACTTGCAGAAACGGTCGCCGGAGCTCCGGGGATCAAATCCCCACACCCACTCCGGGGGTATGCGGGTCCGCTCCCCTGTCCCCCCTTTTCTCAAGTCTATCATGGAAAGGGCCTAGTATGGGGTGAGCATAGCGTGAGGGAATCCCACACTTATAGGGTAACATGTTCATCATGTATAAGGGTTACTTGTTTCTTGTGTTGTTGTGAGGGCCTGTGTGAGCAGTTGAAAATAGTTTCGCAAATGTTTTAGTTTCTCAATTTCCGTTTCGCTGTCAAATATTCTGAAGGCATCTTAGGAATATTTGGAATATGCACTTGGGCACGCGTGCGCTACCCAACCTCTCCAAGTTCAGCCGGCCAAGTTATACATGCTGGAAGAGGGGAGGGGGGATCAGAATGGGAACAAGGGAGGGGATTGCATCCATTTCTAGGACTTTAGAAATTTAGATAAAAAGAACTATGAACCACTTCACATTGTTAAGTCACCCACATTATTAACCCTTAAGCGCCCAGTGCCCAATGTTGACTTTTTGGACCCTAGCTACTAAAAAAGAGCATATCTTGGCGAAAAACCAGTTTTTGGGAAAATTGACCGGACATTATGCTCGTATCTACCCCTTGCAGACACCTGGAAATTTTGAGGCTAATTAGGCAAAAATCAGAGGAACGCCACCGCTGAGTGTGGGGCCCATTTTTTGGGCCCCCTCCCAAGAAAAAAAGGGAAATTGGAGGAATTTGCAAATTTCAATGATGGTGCAAGCCCTCAGCATGCTCACAGGTGTTGTCCAGCACATTGGCATTCTCATGAGCCATAGAATGCACAAATTGGATTTATATTTTCTGATTTGCAGCTGGTCAAATTAAGGGGGTCAAAATTGCATAGACAGCACAAGAGAGAAGGCAAAACATGCAGGAGATCTGCACTTCCACTGTAGAAGCTGCACCCCCTTGCAAACGGTGCCTAAAATCCAAACCCTAATAAAAAAGACTTGATTCATCATGCAATGAATTCCTGCATGCCATGTGCCTGACATCCCACGGTCCAATTTTCAGGTCCATTGATTAAAATCTAAGAAAAACAGAGGTGAAAAACTATAAAGAGATGCCCAAAACGGGCCGAATGGGCGTTTAAGGGTTAAGTCCAGGTTTGAGCCAGTTTTGTATAGGTAGTGCCTTTTTAAGGAACCTGCCAAGTGTGGATCGAGTTATTTTTTAACGAAGCGCAGATCCGAATTTATGAAATTTGGAAAATACGAGGTTGGGGAGCGCATTGCTCACACGAGCCCCATAGTATATTCCAAATATTTCTCAAAGATTCTTGTAATATTTTTTTAGTGAGTGAAACTTACGGAATTGTTTAAATATCATTTAAAACATATTTAAAGCTTTGCTCACGTGATAATACACTCCCACAAACACCCGAAAGTGATGACAATGACAGTGATTTCAATTCTGCTAAAGAGATGAGAACCAATCCTACAACAGCAGATGAACATGATTTGGAAAACTTTCATCATGATTGGCAAACTTGACCAGCAGTAGATATGCTCAACGCAACATGTGGAATTCCAATTGTGAGCAAATTCCTAAGGTAATAGGGACTGGAGGGGTTGAGGTTGGGGGCAGACTTCCTTTAGGTGAAAATGCCAAACCAATTGATTTCTTCAATTTGTACTTGTGGCCCATGCTCATCTATCTTGCGCAAAATTTTGCATGATGACAAACATGTATGCTCAATGTTTGAATAACAGGGTAAGACGTTGGGAGGGGAGGTCTTGGTATTAGAGTTTGTTAGCGAGTCACTTGGATAGAGAGTCAAATATTGGTAAGCTTGTGTTTAGGTCTAACCTTTCTATTTCACCTAATGTTTGTTATATGCAAATTGGGGATGGTGCAAAGCTTTTTGTGGGGAAGTGTAAGGCAACTTGTTTTAGTACCTATTCCACTAGTTGATTCAGGTTTCTGTCATTTTGTAATTGACATTGAATTATGGTAAGAGGACAGGTTCTACCTCAGCCCATTTCGGTCAAACGTCGCAAGAAATGTACAATTTTGTATGTATGTTGCTTTTGTTGCAACTGCAACAGCAGCATGACATCGTTTTTGTTATAATCAGCTTCTGTTGTAGCCTGTGGTTTAGGTGCATATGGGGTGCAACAACAATTTAATATAGATAATTAGAGTGTGGGGATCATGTTACAACAAGACAATGAAAACTATGTTTGTAATGGTCTATGCTGCAGCCTCCCTACAACGACGCTAGCGCGTGAGCCTGGCGCGCGTACGCTCACACAACGGTGACGTGGCATGAGCTTACGCTCACATCGCTGACATGGCGCTGATACTGATGTGGCGTGAGCCTGGCCCAGGTCGTGCCACGTCACCACAAAAAGGTGGGCCTATAACCGTGGAGCCTACAATTGGAGATTTTACCACATGAAGGTGAGATTTGTTAAGGGTTGCAACCTTGTGTTAACACGAGGTTGATTTCCTAGAACTCAAACCAACCTTTGTTAACATGAGGTTGTTTTCCTAGAACTTCAAATCAACCTCGTGTTAACATGAGGTTGACTTCCGAGAATGTCCATTTGAAGGAAGCTTGTTGTGTTCGCAAATGAGCAGAGGAGGACGAACGAATGCGACAAATTTGTAGACCCACGCATTGGAGGACATACACTGAGAGACACTGGACTTCAACACTCATTCCATTACAAGTAGTAGTAAAGGAAAATTCAGATTTCTTCATGGCAAGTGCATGTTGTCTATGTGCTTGTATCCCGCTGTAGAAGTGTGTTAACTTCGTTGAAACTCATAGTGGCTTGGTGAATGCAGAAGTCGCGCTTCGGATCACAAACCATCCTTCTCAAGAAGACGAAATAAAGATGTTTGCACGGTATGAATTTACTTCTCTTTCCCAAACTACTTGAAAGCATACCAACAAAATCAAGACAGTGATGTCGTACATCCTGTGCTGCAGGGCAGATACGGATGTGATTATGGTGTAGACCCGACCATACCCCGGATCAGGCACTTCCATTGTACCTGCAACACGAGCGTGAAGCATTCTCGCGGACTCGACCTTGCCGAAGTGTTCTGCAGTTGGAGGGAATCGTCGAACCAGCTTCCCATTCCGTCTGGTTGGCCACAAGTGAGCGTCAGGAGAAGGTATCCGTGAAGTGATTGAACTTGAAGCACCTCCACGTGTAATGGAATGTCTAGCGAGGGAGAAACCTGCCTCCTTCAGCATTGCGATCTCTTGATGAGTGAGACCTGTGCCTATCTTCACAGGCCACACGCTTGGTGGAGGAGGCTTCATCACCACCGAGGGCCGCACTGTCCCGCACATACATCTCCCGTAATCGTCAGCGCAGAACCAGAACTTGTGGTTCTTTGCCTCTCCTTGTCCGTAAGGGAGAAACAAACCAGTGAATGTAAGAGCTAGAATGCGTTCTTTGCCTCTGGATATTAAAGACGTGCACTTTTCATGATTGGTGGCCTTGATCGCCGCGCATTTCACACGAGATCCAGCACTTGTGCGTTCTGTATATGCCAAACCTTGTCCAAGCACATAGACTCCATCACATCCGGCACCATGTTCTGTTCTTCAACCATTGCAGTAAGAGTGCTAGATGCTAGGGTATGGCCTAGGGCTGAATGGCCCTCCCCTGTGGATGTTCCGCAATCCCATCTCTGATTCAAGGGAACACGTGGCATGGAGAAGTTGACCATGTCTGCCCTATGGGAATCTGCATCCGATCCGGGGGGGGATGTCCAATTTTCGCTTGCAAGACCCGAATCTCTCTTCGCCTTCCAGATGGGGAACTCTAAACACGAGAGGGGTGCCATCCGCACATATGCTCACTGCCCTTGCTATTTTGCTGGGATCCCCCGATCTTCTTGCCGCCCGTAACATCAACTCGTTCCTATCAGGGCCTTTGCCACAAACGCCACCCCTGAAGAATGACTTGTATCTAGTTTGTTGCTGGAAAGCACGGGTCAGGTCATCGGTCGTGGCTGCATACAAATCTCGTCCCATTTTTCCGGACTGTTGCAACCAGGCATTGTGCACTATCTCCGCTAGATTACAAGAAGGCATGTCCGCCATCTCCTCAATGGACATATGCTGCAAGGTGCAAAAACACATTGCAGAAGTGAGGATTGGGAGTATGAAAGACAACTTGGAAGCACCGAAAGGAAGAAGAATGTAAAGCATTTACCGTTGTCATGGCCGCTCCCCACTGACGGTAATGGAAGTGCCAAAATGCGAACCAATCTTCCAGTGCCCTCATGTTGTCTTCCGATGCCGCTCCGGATAAATACCACCAGGCACGAATTGTCTGAAACAATGTATTCGCTTCCCCCATAGTTTTGGCATCTTTGTACTATTTGCATAATTGACGATGTATACTCTGCATGTCCGGTTTGATGTCTGCCTTTGTGTGTTTGTCCAGGGACTGTGTCCAATGGAAAAAACACGTACGTTCTCTTCCAGGCATTGGCGCTTTAGGATCTCCTGTCCCGAACACAATGCGAACGGCATTGAAGTTCGCTTGAGCACTGTCGGCCATGAATCCAGCAAATTTTGGAGATGGCAGACCATTGGAGGCCATAACGCGAATCAGAGCTTCCCACATGAGCTGCTGTGATTCGGTGTCCTCTGATTGCATGTCACACACTGCAATTGTCACAGGGATGCCTCGGCGTGAGCCTGGTCACGTGAGCGCGTGAGCGCAACTGCGCTCACGCCACGTCACCTTGCGCAAATGCCACGTCACGGGGCTCAGTCCACGTCATCACACGTGAAGGCCGCGTCACCACGCGCCCAGAAAGAAGTGGAGTGTATTCCCGCGGATTGGCACCCTTTACCGCGGAAACAAGCTGGACGACATAATAAAAGGCATTGAATAAAGGATGGATGAATGTACAGTTGGATGATAAACAGATGGATGAGTGTGAAAAATGTATGTAGATGGATGAATGACGGATGGATAAGAGTAAAATGGATGAATGTATAATGGATATTGAGCAATGACAAAAATTCATGACAAGAAGATGCATGACCAAATCTTTTGACGAATGCACAACGTATATGAAATGAGTGTGGAAGGTTTTGTGGGGTGGATTAAAGAGTACAGAGGATGAATGTACAATGGATGTTGTACAAAGGAAGCTTTCATGAATGGAGCACGCATGAATACAGTGTAGATAATGCACAATGGATATGAGAAGAGTCAGGGAGGTTTGTGAGATGGATTCATACATATAGCAATTTAAACGAAAGTTGATTCTGTGATTATTATTTGTTCTAAAGGAACAACTACGGTGGAGGAAAGGGATTCAACGTTTTCCAGATAATATGAAAATGAATATTAAAAGAATACAGTTCAGTCTGACTCAGAGTCAGTACAATGTATCCCCTCTCCTCTGCATCTAAGTCTAAGTATTTTAGAACACCGGATCCACGTTGGATACACCTACGGCTGGCCACTAAAAAGTCAGGGGATAGGGACTCGGCCGCGTGAAGTGCCATTGCTTCGGCATAAACAGGAAGCAGAAAATTGGAAAGGGGGCTGTCGAAAACAGACTCGCCAGAAATGACTGTATCTCCTGAAGATCCACCGCTGCCTTTCCTGAAAGACAGCCTGAAAAAGTTAGTACTGTAACTTTGATGTTATCGAGAAATTGAGTATGACTCCCAAAGAGGGTTTAGCACTTACTCACATGAAAAGTCGTTGTCGACCTGCTTATCTTCGGGATCGTCATCATTTCGAATTTGAATCCGATCAGTCTGTGTGCCTGAAGTGGAGCCAGACAAAAGGGGGAGGAGCACGGTGTTGTAGAGGTCAGAATCACCCTCCATGCCAAAAAGGCTTCTTCCGCCTGCCTTGCATGCTTGACACCAAAAAATCATGAATCGGTGATGATCGGTGTCGATCATAAAACATTCTACTAGAGTGGAGCTGCAGAGAAAATTGAAACTCATGATCAAAGCACAAGCAGAAGGGAGACAACATACCAGCTGACTAGGGAAACCCCCTTTCACAAGGTATAGGCTGTTCACACAATTCCATGTGCGCAAAACTTCAAACCCTGAAGACTTGAGGTATGATGCCAATGCCCGACGACTATCATTGTCACATGACTGAAAAAGCAGAAGTGTCCCTGCATCAGAGAGGAAATTGTTACAGAACCCAAACACCCAACTCCAGTAGTTGTCCTCAAATTTGTTCCAGCCTGGCGTCTTGCCCTTTGGAAGAACTTCTGGCACAGCCTGGCCATCCGGGATGTCGAGAATGACAATGTCGGCCGCATAAGTTTTCTGCACACCGCACACGAAGGTGGGACCTGTGCTCACCTGCAACAGACATGTTTTTTATAAGAACGATGGCAAGATTGTTTTCAAAGAACGAGACTGAATACTGCCAACGAAACTTTCAGAGAAAAAGGAAAGAAACTGGAATTCTCACCAGATTGAGGAATGAGATTATATTGTCCCAGGTAGGGGATCGCACCCCAGTGTATCCTCTCTTTCGACTCTGCATCATCGAAAGCCAACCCTCATTAACAATTTTCATCTCTCCTGCTGAATCAGAACGGGAAGGGTGTGGCTTGGCATCGAACACGCACTGAAGAGTGCGGGTATATCTTCCAGCAGTAAAGTCCTGCCCACTCTCCATCTCCTTTTCATTCTCCTTCCCCTTGTCCTTTTCCTTCTCTTTGGACTTGTCTTTGTCCTTTGGCTTTGCTGGTGAGATGGCTATGACATCAACAGCCTTGTCTTTTGGTTTGCGGCCCGCCTTCTTTCCCTTCTGCGGCGTTCCCTGAGCATCAGGCTCCTTGGCAGCCAATGTTGCTATGTTTCGTTGATACTCTTCGTCAGTCAAAGGCGCCAGCATCTCAGCGTTATTGTTCAAGTATTTCATATGCTGTTCTTGAAATGTCTGTGTGCTCAGGTGGGCAGTCAAGGTACCACCCACAGTCTCTGAAGTGAGAAGGACTCCAGTCCTTCAATATCCCTGCAAGTATACATGGTTGGATCGTTTGCAGGGTCCGACCACATGTCAAGATAGTCGGGAATTCCGCTCAGGTGATTTACTTCCATAAGCACATATTTCGTGTACCTGAAAAAAGGAGATAAATCCCAACCCACAAAAGCGCTCAGTGAGTAAGATGCAAGTAGAACAGAAAGAATAAAACATAGATTGAAATGGCTGTGAGAACTGCTCCAAGGACCTTTCAGGACCACACTACTGCTCCAGATATGAATGTCGTCAACGCCATTCAGAACATTCCATTCAATGACACTGTAAATACACCCTAATCCAGGTGAATGCAAATTATCGTTTAGAAATGACACAGACATAGAAGTGAATGACGTCAACGACATTCACTAATGAAGCCAAATTATTACTTAAATGAAGCAAAATCACAAGATGGAAATCAAAAATTGAGTAAGGAACCCTCAAGGCAAACTCAATGCACATTCATAACGAACCTATCACTGAGGACCTCACAACATCACTGTATGTGAATGGCGTCAACGCCATTCACAAAAATACAAAAAAGAAACCAATTACTTAGCTCCCCAATCCATGTAAATTGAATTTGTCGCTGTTGAATAATACAGACACAGCTGTGAAAGTCGTCAAACGACATTCACTTTGGATTTCTTAAAACAGAGCTTATCAAGCCTCCACATTCATCGCAAGAGGCAAAAACAATGCAGAACAACTGAATGTCTGCATTGACATTCAGCAAAATGAAGTGAGGAACCCTCACTGTAACCTCTATGGACATTACAAAAATTTAAATAACTCTGAGGACCTCTCAACAACTCCGTATGTGAATGTCGTCAATGCCATTCAAGACATTATCAATTCTAATCAGGGACAATATAATTGCACCCTTAGATCCTAACCAGGTGAATCATATACTCGCTTAAGAATGACTTAGACAAAGAAGTGAATGTCGTCAACGACATTCAATCTGGATCTAAGATTGCAATCCATATGAAGCCACATTTTTTCCCAGAAAAACAGTAGAGTTTCAAGTATGACATTGCACCTGTACACAACTCGCATCATGGCCACTCTCCTCCAACCTGACTGTCAAAGTCGTTGGACCGTAAAATGTTACCATCTTTGGAGAACTCCCGGAAAAAACAGTATCTCCAGGTGAGACCTCTCCACTTCCTTATGTATGCCTCCAATGACATTTGGGGAGGGGAAACAATCGCAATGTTCAGGTCGCTTCAAAGTCTGATCCAGCACAATGACGGCGCGCTTTTCGAGCTGCAAATAGTATATTTGTCAGAATTGCAAAAAAGATACACACCACATACTTGAAGAGAAGAAACAGCATGTTCGAATACACACCTGACTCCAAAATGTAGCCTTGTGGAGCCAGTTATCAAACACCAAATCACTGATTCCTTCCACCTTTGTGCCAGGCTGTATGGTGCTCTTTGGGAACTGATTCAAGTCCTTACTGTTTGATCTGAGTTCCATATCTCCAGCCACCTTATTTTTGTCCGAAGGAACTACAAACATGTATTCGAAAAGTAAACAGATTACAGACTCGGGCTTACCGCATACATGTACTCCAGAAACGCCTCTCGTGTCAAAGAATACCAAGTGCCTGCAGCTCTTCCTGTTTCGCACTTCTTGATGATATTGGGTGGTAGTACTGTCCGAAAATCATCCAGCTTCATCAGACCAATCCTCTGAATTCGGAATAGTGTGTGAACCAAGCTTGTTGTCACATGCGATTTCTCTGTCGATCTGCAAAAACATTGGAAACATTGCATTCCTTAACACTGTTTTTTGAGGATTAACAAGACACTACAGACGGAATGAAATCTCCTGGATGACTTACTTGTTCACGTCGTGCATAGCTGTAAGAAGCCTAGCGATGTCGTTTCCTGGATCCAAAACCATTGCCTCCACAGCAACATGCTTGTCTTTGTCTTTCGAATGGTGTTTCTGAATGTATCCCATCCATGTCAGCAATCGGTGGTTGCCGTCCCAGACGTAGAACATGTGGTTGCAGAATTGCTGGGTGTTCTTTCCCATCATGAGGCCCAGCTCGAACTCCTCATTGGCATCTTTCCAGCACTCATCCCAGTTATCACTGATCTCTGGAGACACTAATGTGCTTTTCCCATTTATATCCGTCAGTGACACATAAAAAACTTGTGCACCAAGTCTATATCCATGCACAAAATCACTCTCCAATTTTGTTATGTCATGGGAAAGAGGTGGACGCACAACAGGCATTGATATCATCCGGCACAGAGGTATGTCCAGACGCCCTCCAGATACGAGCATGTCCCTTATAACCTCCTGAGAGTTTACCTTCTGGAATGACATGAGTTCTTTCACCTTGTCAAGGTAGTGCACTTCGGATTCATCTGCTTCATCTGTATTCTCTGAGCTTTTTGCGGACTCGTCCCCATCTCCAGATCCTTTCCCCTCTGATCCTGTAGGCTTCGACCTCACAGTTTTCTGCACGATGCCATTCAGTTCTGACTGAGTGATTTGCAAATAGTGAATGGCGGTAACGACCATCACTCTCTATCAAGGAAACTCACCATGAATGGTGTGAAAGAATTCAGCACAATCTACACATGCAAAGCTGAGACTGCCGTATTCAAAACAAAAGCGAGAGCGATAGCGAACGGCGTTAACGACAATCACAAAAGATAACGACCTGCCGGATCGGTGTTGTGTAATGACATACATGTGCAACTGATTGGCGGCAACGACATTCAGTGTAGTTTAGGGAGAATAGTAAGTGCAGACTCTCTCTTCAAACAATTCAGTAGTTCCTGCTAAAGAAGGGAAGAGGAAGGACTCCTTGAAAGGCAATCAGACAGACTATATGATAAAACTTACTGGCACCTTCTTAGGTTTTGAAATTTGATCCCCTTCTGCAGCTTTCCTCTTCCCTCTCACATCTGCTGGAGTTTCTGTCTGCGCAAGGGTTTCTTGACCTTCTCCAGGTTCGGCGTTCCGCGTGCTTCCACCTTCTTCAGTGTCCCTGCGAATCATCTCTGCCTCCACAGGCTGGCGCACTCTTATCGCCGACTGTGTCGCAGCCGCTGCCTCAGTCTCCGTCTGCTCTTGTGAATCAGTCTCCGCGTTCACCTGCTGCCTTGGCCCTGTGTTCTCCAACAAACGACGCCTCGTCATTTTCTCTCTTGCTCTGCGTCTCTCTCTAAGGGAAGTAAAATAAAGAGACTTTCTGCTCTTTCGTATTCTAGAAGGAACCCTCTCCAGCTTGACTACCACTCTCCCTCTAAGCGCGAAAAGTAGAAAAACGCAGTGACTCCCGATTTCTTGCGGGATTGCCTGCGTTCTTGCGTGTCTCTAGAAGCATCGGATTCCCTCCCGCGTGACCGTTACACATAGTCGTTTTCTTATTAGTGCACATGCCAGCAATTGGTGTACAGCTGTTCGTATTCAGTTATGGATGTCTGACGTGTGCCGCCCCAAAAAAAACGGCGTGTTCTTTATTAGAACGGGTTCAATATTTAAAAATAACAGCGAATCCCAGAAATTGATGCGCAGTCTTAAACAAATAAATATAAATGAACGAGAGTTTGATGACAAATTTTGGAATATCATACACGGTCATCCTTGTTAGCCAAACCCCACATTCGTTTCACATTTGGAACTTTCCAGGTGCGCATGATCATTGGTAGTAGTATATAGATACATTTACTTAATCTGCAATCCCATTCTCAGATCCTGTGGCATGCTTCCAGGAAGTCGGCTTTGTTATTGGGTTTATTGATGAGGTTCTGATTAACGGTTTAACAGTTGCCGACACTGCCCCTAGGGATACTCTGACCACTGGGCCCACAAGAAAAGTAATTAAAATGGACGGCTGCATATCTGGAAAGAATAACATAATATGCACAGTCGTTATCTGAGCTTCCTCCGCCATATTCTCTGCTCATTCTTCAACTGTGTTCTGGAGACAGCAGTAAACCGATTTACACTAGATCTGCGATAGCAAGGTACAAACATACTCGAGGAAGGAAGATGGCTTCCTCTGAAGCGGAGTTCTTCTCAGACGACAAACCAGTGCCGTTCTCCCAGGAAGTCCTTGACAATGGATTTGCAATTGTTCTGGAACATGTCTTGGCTACCCGTTTTCAGCTGCAGAATGGCTCCATCTTTTTGGAGAAAGAGGTTTACGATCTGAAAGGGAAGTTGGTGAAATATTCTTTCCAAAACCGTGATGAGACGGCTCATATCAGCCAGTGGAGAGTGCGTCCTGGTCGATACAGAGTACTTGGAGAGCCTCGGCGAAAGTCCCTTGGGTCATATGTGACGCCCGGGACTGCTGCTTCGGTCGTTGAAGACAAGAGGGAGGTGGTGGTGAAAAAAGAACAGACTTCCTCCACTCCAATCGTTGAGCTTTCGGATTCTTCCGATGATGACATAAGTGAAATTCCAAATCCAGTCCTTCCTACTGTGGTTGCAGAAGCTGATGAAGAAGAGATTTGTAGTGTCATTCCAAAATTGCGGGCGATGGGAGGAATGGCTGGATTCAAAAGTGAGTTGCGGGGAATTGATTGGGAATCTTTGAAGCAGGTGCCTGTGAAGTTCTTGCCGGAGACTTTTGATGGCGATATCCTATTCGAGCTGCCTCCTCCTCCGCGAGTTGGAGGTGTAACAATCATGATGCATGGAATGGACAAGAAACACGACGGGCACCCGTGGTGCAGAACAAAAACATCCAATATTCAGAATGATGACAAGCTTGTTTTCAGGAGGACAGTTTGCAATGGACACCTTAGGTGTGATAATTTGAATTGCAGACACTTTCTTCAGTCTGGGGTTCATAATCAAAGCGAATGGGAGGGTCTGGCGGAAAATCCATTTCAGCCTGGGACTGCCCCTCCACCGGCAAACACTTTCGTCTGCAAATTCTGCAAACTTGTGCCATCCTGTTTGGCGCTCTGCGGAGCAAGAATGTACTATGTTGTCCACCGTTTGAATACAATGACGAGAGCTTGTGTGCATTTTGGATTCCATAACCATCCTGTCTCGAAGGGGGATTACAGGGAGAGTGTTGAGACAGTATCGAGGTTGATCAAACAGGAGTTCGGGAGAAACCCATCCGCAACAACATCTGCAATTGCTCTTGGCGCAAGCAAGTCCTTCTTGGAAAGCCATATTTTGAGTGAAGGAGATTCTGTGGGGACTAAACTTGACGGTGCAGCATTGGACCTGGTCATGGATCATTTCTCCACTTTAAGTTCACCTAACATTCGGCATCAGATCAATGCATTGAGAATGGGCTCTGGGATCAGAGGCTACATAGACAATATTTTGGAATTGAAACGAGTGAGCAAGTACGATTACATCCAGGACAATGTATTCCCAGGTCAAGGTGCCATCAAAGTATTTCTTTTCAAAATGTCGACTGTTGGGGAGGGCAGTGGGGTTAGCCTCGTGAAGCGGATGCAGAAGACTGGGGACTTGCAGAACTGTTTTCTTATGTTTGATCATGTGAAACGAGTGAAAGGATTGGACGACAATGGCTTGTCATGTCTACGATCCAGTGTACCAACGAGTTATGACAATTGCAGTTTGTGACATGCAATCCGAGGATACGGAATCCCAGAAGCTCATGTGGAATTCCCTGATACGTGTCATGGGCTGCCATGGGCTGCCATCTCCAAATTTCGCAGGTTTCATGGCGGATAGTGCTCAAGCAAATTTCAATGCTATTCGTATTGTCTTCGGATCGGGCGACCCAAAAGTGCCTATGCCAGGAAGAGAGCGTACATGTCTATTCCATTGGACACAATCTCTGGAAAAACATACAAAGTCGGACATCAAACCAGAGATGCAGACTCAGCACCGTAAATTGTGCAAAGAGTACAAAGATGCTAGAACAATGAAGGAGGCGGACACTTTGTTCCAGACAATTCGTGCCTGGTGGTTCTCTTCTGGAGCTGCATCACTTGAGAGTATGAGAGCATTGGAAGATTGGCTGGCGTTTTGGCACTTCCGGTATAGACAGTGGGGAGCAGCCATGACAATGGTACGAGGCTTCTATTTCATGCTTTATTCATACATTTGCTTTCCATATTTTTGACTCATTGCTTTCTTTATGTTGTTTCCTGTGCACTGTTCTGAAGTGTGGTTATCCTCTTTGCAGAACATGTCCATTGAGGAAATGGCGGACATGCCATCTTGCAATTTGGCAGAAACTGTGCACAATGCATGGTTGCAGCAGTCTGGGAAACGAGGTCGGGATTTGTATGTGGCAACAACAGATGATTTGATACGTGCCTTGCAACAACAAACCCGATACCGTGATTTCTTACGAGGTGGGGTTGGTGGCAAGGGTCCGGACAAATGGGAGTTGATGTTGCGTGCTGCAAACAGATCTGGGGATCCAATCAAGATAGCACGGGCGGTGAGCATGTATGCCCAGGGAACGCCACTTGTTTCTAGAGTTCCACATCTTGAAGGGGAGGAGAGATTCGGCTCCTGTAAGAGGAAATTGAACACTCCACCTGGTTCGGATTCAGATTCCCACAGGGCAGACCGTGATAACTTCTCGAAGCCTCGTGTTCCCCTGCATGACAGCTCCATGTCCGGAACCTCCATTGTGGAGGAACCTCCAACACGACGGCAAGCTCCAGCATCAAACCGTGCCACTGAAATGGTGCAGGAGAGAAACAACCCCCTTGATGTGCTTGAGTCCGCATGCCCCGACCACGTTTGGCACATAGAACGCACAAGTGTCGGGTCTCGTGTGAAATGTACAGCGATCAGGGCAACTAATTTCGAGAAGTGCACTTCATCTATATCCAGAGGTGGTGCCCAAACTCCTGCTCCGACTTTCACGGGCTTGATGCGTCCATACGGTCAACCAGAAGCCAAGAACCACAAGTTCTGTTCTGCGCAGATGATTGTGCCAGATGTGTGCATGGAACTGTGCGTCCTTCCGTAGTGATGAAGCCATCTCCTCCAACCGTTTGGCCCGTGAAGGTGGGAACACATCTCAGCTTTCAGGAGATTGAAATGCTGGAGGAGGCAGGTTTTTCCCTTGCGAGACAACCCGAACTCCATGCATGTGCTACTACTTCTGCGTCCTCCCGGGTCCCCCCGGCAAATCCTGACTTGTGGCCAACCAAACGAGATGGAAAGCTCATTCGGCGTTTCCCTCCAACCGCTGAACACTTTGGCAAAGTGGAGTCCGCAAGAATGCTCCAAGCTCGTGTCGGAAGCACCACGGAAGTACCCGATCCAGGATATGGTCGGGTATTCACAATCATCACTTCCACATCTGCTATTCATGACAGGACCTACGACATCACGGTTTCCAATTTCCCCAATTGCACATGTCCTGATTTTGTGAATATGCTATCAACCAGTTTGGGCAAGAGAGGTAAATTCATACCCTGCAAACATTTGTATTTCATATTTTTGAGGAGGATGGTTTGCGATCCCAAACGTGACAACTTCATTCACCAGGCCACTATGAGTTTCAACGAGGTCGATACTCTTTTGCAGCGGGATACAACACATGGGTAGCATGAACTATGTAATGTGGTATGTGGATGACCATGATTTGAAATGTGTAATTCACATCAATTCGTCGGCTGTGCAATGATATGGCCTCCAATTATACGGAGTGAGCTCTGAGTGACAACTTTTAGGTAGTGCACATTTGTCATTGCACCGTTCGAAGTCTACATGTCTTGCTGTCGCTATGCACTACAATCATCTTTTGAAGATGATCATAACTCTCATTGTTATTTGAGGAGAGAGGAAGTCTTCTCGTGGCAGCCTTTATGGCGCACACTTTGTGAGGATATTTTGTCGTCTTCGTAATTGTAAAAGTGAAACAAGCATTTGTAATTGCACAATGTTGGATGCTGTAATTGTAGGCCTCAACGCTCGTCTTGATTCTATTTAGGCAAGATTCCCTGCATTAATTCCACGGTCATAGGACCATCCACGGTTATAGGCGGCGCATGTTAATGCTGACGTGGCAGTTGACGGACAGTGCCATGTCATCATTTACCGCCACATCAGCATGCTGACATGACGCTCACGCCACGTCAGCATGTGTGCAGGCTCACGCCACGTCAGCTGGCGTGAGCGTACGCTCACGCCACGTCACTCCTGCGTGAGCGTACGCTCGCGCGCTCACGTGCAACGCTCACGCCATTGCGTCGTTGCAATTGTCATGACTCGCTGGTACACTGGGTCGTAAACATGACATGCCATTGTGGTCCACTCTTTAACCCCCTTCACGTGATCGAACATAAGAAAACAATTGCCAAGATCGCCACCCTTCTGCATACGTTTCACCAGGCTAACTCCGCTGCCTTCACCTTTTGTTGACATTTTGAACAGGAATATTTTTTTGGCTCCTTGCCCCGGAAAAACTCTGTCTTGGATGTAGTTATACCTGCTCCTTTTCTTCAAATCCATAATATTGTCCATATAACCCCGGCTCCCAGAGCCCATTCTCAAAGCGTTCACTTGATTCCGAATGTTTGGAGAAGTCAATGTTGAAAAATGGTCCATAACAATGTCCAAAGCTGGTCCCTCCAATTACTCCAACAGAATCTGCTGCACAGAGAATATGGCTTTCCAGGAAGGACTTGCTCGCTTCCATCGCAATTGCAGAAGTGGTTCCAGTTGGATTGCTATCCAACTCCTATCTTATGAGGCGCGAGACTGTCTCAACGCTTTCCCTATAATACCCCTTGGACACAGGTTGATTGTGATAACCAAAATGGACACAGGCTCTAGTCAGGGTATTGAATCGTTGTACCACATAGTATATTCTGGCGCCACACAATGTAAGACAGGAAGGTGCGAGCCTACAGAACTTACACACAAAAGTATTATTGTATGGTGGCATCAATCCAGCCTTGAATTGATTCTCAGAGACACCATCCCATTCGCTTTGGTTTTGTACACCGGACAGTGCGAAGTGTCTGCATAATGTTCTATGCTTGTCGTAGTGGGATTTTTTGGAGAAGGAACTCCTCCCAAAGTCCGGGATCCACTATTCTCAATTGCTTCAGGAAGGCCGACATCAACTTTGTTCTCCTTATCTCGTACTCCTTCTTTATGGCTGCTCCAACTCCTTTAGCAGTCCTCAGTTCTTCTGCTGTAGTGCGGTAGTACTCAGATTTCGGCGGCCTCTGCCAGTTCTTGCTGCAAGTATCAATGATTGGATTAGCAGACATACAATTGAAAATTTGTATGTAATAACATAGGAAGAAGTGGTTTGGGCCATACCGCATACATGTACTCCAAAAATGCATCTCGGGCCAACGAGTACCAGGTCCCTGCAGATCTTCCTGTTTCGCACTTCTTGATGACATCAGGATGTAGCACTGTGCGGAACTCATCAAGCTTCATCAAACCAATTCTCTGAATGCGGAATAGTGTGTGGACCAGGCTCGTAGTAACATGTGATTTCTCTGTCGATCTGCAAACAGGGAATACACATTGCATACGTAAGAAATATTTAACGTTTGGACTTGAAATGCGCACAACATGCAATTTGAAAGGCTATGGGTTTATGAGGAAGTCCTACTTGTTCACGTCATGCACAGCTGTCAAAAGTCTGGCGATGTCGTTCCCAGGATCCAGAACCATTGCCTCCACAACACAATGCTTGTCCTTGTCTTTTGAATGGTGTTTCGCAATGTACCCCATCCAAGCTAGCAAGCGATGGTTCCCGTCCCAGACATAGAACATGTGGTTGCAGAACTGCTGGGTGTTATGTCCAAGCAACAGAGAGTCCTCAAACTTGTCATTCACATCCTTCCAGCAATCATCCCAGTTGTCCATAATCTATGGGCTCACTTTTGTGCTGTGACCATTAGTATCCTTCACTGAGACGTAAAAAACTTGTGCACCTATCATCCGGCAGAGAGGGATTTCAAGGCGTCCTCCAGAGACGATCATGTCCCTAATAACCTCCTGGGAATTTACCTTTTGATATGACATAAGTTGTTTCACCTTGTCAAGGTAGTGCAATTCAGGCTCGTTAGTGTCTTCGCTGTTCTCAGAACTCTTTGTGGAGTCGTCCCCTTCTCCAGAGCCCTTTGCATTTGTTTCTGCTTGCTTGGACTTTACATTCTTTTGCATACCCAAAACCGCCACAACAGCAACATTCAACTGGTGTTCAGGAAAACAGACATTTCAACACAGTGACGATCGGTACCGACCATCACTTTGTCTTCTAACAAATGAATGGAAATCCTACTTGGTTTCCCAATGAACCTTGACTTCGTTCTCACTAGACTGCGATGATCGGTGCCGACCATCAGGATGATGCAAGCGATGGTCGGTATCGCACATCACCACAAGACAACATTGGGATGCAAACACCCACGAGGTCTAAATGTGATGGTCGGCACCGATCATCACTATAAGTCAGAACCCATTCTATCACTCATTGAGCTTGATGTTCTCTTTTGGATTCTGGTGCATTGCCAATCTGTTCAAAAAGTGATGGTCGGTACCGATCATCACAAGCAGACTGCCTTGGGAGGCACAACCCATGAGGTCTAAATGTGATGGTCGGCACCGATCATCACTATAAGTCAGAATCCCCTCTATCACACATTGAACTTGATGTCCTCTCTTGGATTCTGGTGCATTGCCAATCTGTTCAAAAAGTGATGATCGGTACCGATCATCACAATCAGATTGCATTAGGAAGCGAACCCCATGACGTCTGAGTGTGATGGTCGGCACCGATCATCACTCTTAGTCAGAATCCCTTCTTTCACCCACTGAACTTGGTCTCCTTTTATGGATTCTGGTGTATTGCCAAACCGTTCAAGCATTGATGGTCAGTACCAATCATCACAATCAGACTGCCTTGGGAAGCACAACCCATGAGGTCTGGATGTGATGGTCGGCACCGATCATCACTTCACAGCAGAATTCTGCATTTCATTGTATGAGATATAGAGCATAGAAATGGACTTGGAGGCGATGGTCGACACCGACCATCGTTTTTCTGTTTCTCCAATTCCAAATATGAAGTTGAATGGACATTTCTCCACCTAAAGAATTTCATTCTACAAAGGCTTCCAGTGCGAGATAGGATTTTGGGTTAACATGCAGTCATTGTCGAAATTTTTTTTAACCGTACCGACCATCACTATTTAAGTGCCAAGGGATGCACAAACAATGGGAGCTGAATGTGATGGTCGGTACCGATCATCAGTTTCCTGAACGACCACGCCATTTCTAAACTATTCTGAACAAGAAGGGAATGGACCTCAAAGCGATGATCGGTAACGATCATCACTTCGACGTCATTGCAAGATGTGTCTTTAGTTCTCTGTCACTCTTGAATCACAATGAAAATCGCATTCTTTGCTTAAATAAAGCAATGGCGAAGGTGATGGTCAGCACCGATCATCACTTTCGCCTTGATACATATTCTTTCATGCCTGCCTGCCTTCCTGAATCTACTGAAATAAGACACCAACTACATTCTTCTGTAAAGCGATGATCGCCACCGATCATCGCTTTTCTCACATCGGGGGACTATCAGTAAAGAGGGAGAAGTGTGTTTGAGAGAACTTACGGATCCCTTCCCCTTCTTCGGCTTCGTGGCTGCATCGCTCGGATCGCCCTCTGCAGCTTTCCTCTTCCATTTTTCATCGGTCTGAACATAAGAAAAAACAATGTATTGATCCCACATGGAATGGAAAACATCAAGACTAATGATAACAGTATTATGCGGATATTGAATGATCACCATTTCTGTCTAATGTAGGGTTTGCTGACTTCCTCCCGGTATGGTGTCCACTGCTCCTCCTTCTGTTGTGTTGTCTTTGTGCATGAACTCGGCTGGCACTGTTTGGTTACCTACGCTCACTGCTCCAGCCGTCGCTGCGACTGCGGCGACCTCACTCTCACTTCCTACATGCTCTTCTGCTTGATCTGTCTCCAAGTTCACATGCTACCTAAGCGCTGCACCATCTTGCATGCGACGCCTCGTCATTTGCTCTCTTGATCTCAGCCTCTCTCTAACCGATGTAAAATACAATGATTTCCTCCTCTTCCGAACCGAACAAGGAACCCTCTCCAGCTTGACTTCCTCTCTTCCTCTAAGAAACAAGAATGATGAACAGACTCGCTTTCTTCCGGGGTCCCGTCGTTTTGGAAGTGTCCCTGGAACCATTCGATTCCCTCTTGCGTGTCCAATACTTGAACGTACGTGACAGTGAAAATAGCGTAACCTATTTGGGACAGTTGTTCCTTTGCGCGGTTGTTTTGGGTTCTTGGCGTGTGCAAACATAAAATTGACATGTGTCTTTTTTGTGACGGCTTCATTAATATCACCGTTGGACGTCATGGATGAGAATTCTCGAAGTACTTGCCATGAGGCCTACTTAGGATTTAACGGAATATGCGTACGTGGAGAGTTCTGGGCCCAAGGATTGCATGATCTAGAAACCATCCACATGATCAGACATACTGGATATAGTCATGGCCTGACAAATGAACTAATTACTTCAATTCTCTTCCCATCATCCCTGCATGGGATCCGTCGGCGGATTTTTATTGTTTTGGGGTGACCCCCACAACTAGATGGATTATCTGTCAGCATTGCTCAGAAGACAATACAAACTGCATGTCACATACGTTAATTTGACGGTGACTTGTCAGGAACCGTCCCACATTGACTAGATGGAATATCATAATATGCACAATCTTCAAAGAACGGGTGCTTCCGCCTCATTTCATGTGCAACCAGTGTGTTGCATAGCTGAATCATCTGATTTCACAAAGGAGCAGCTCAGGAGAGAGAACCCCCCGCTCGGGGACGTAACATGGCTTCCTCCGAAGCAGAGTTTTATTCTGACGACAAACCAGTGCCTTTCTCCAAAGAAGCATTGACAATGGATTCGCAATTGTGACAGAACATGTCCTGGCTACACGGTTTGAGCTTTTGAATGGGTCCATCTTCTTGGAGAAAGAGGTGTACGATTTCGACGGGAAGTTGTTGAAATACTCTTTTCAAAATCGTGATGAGACGGCTCATGTGAGCCAGTGGAGAGTGCGCCCTGGTAGATACAGAGTACTCGGAGAGCCTCGGAGAAAGTCCCTTGGATCATATGTGACGCCCGGGACTGCTGCTTCAGTCATTGAAGACAAAATGGAGGTGGTGGTGAGAAAAAAAAAAACGTGCTCAACTCCAATCGTTGAGCTTTCGGATTCGTCCAATGATGACATTAGTGAAATTCCAACTCCAGTCCTTTGTACTATAGTTGTGGAAGCGGATGAAGAAGACATTTGTAGTGTCATTCCAAAACTATGGGCGACAAGAGGAATGGCAGGTTTCAAAAGTGAGTTGCTGGGAATTGATTGGGAAGCTTTGAAGCAGGTGCCTGCGAAGTTCCTGCTAGAGACTTTTGATGGGGATATCCTATTTGAGCTGCCTCCTCCTCCGCGAGTTGGAGGTATAACAAGCATGATGCACGGAATGGACAAGAAACACGACGGGCACCCATGGTGCAGAACAAAAACATCCAATATTCAAAATGAGGACAAGCTTGTTTTCAGGAGAACAGTTTGCAATGGACACCTTAGGTGTGATAATTTGAATTGGAGACACTTTCTTCAGTCTGGGGTTCACAATCAAAGCGAGTGGGAGGGTCTCGCAAAAAATCCATTTAAGCCTGGGACTGCTCCTCCAGCGGAAACCACTTTCGTTTGCAAATTCTGCAAACTAGTACCAACCTGTCTGGCGCTGTGTGGAGCAAGGATGTACTATGTTGTCCACCGTTTGAAAACCATGACAAGAGCTTGTGTGCATTTTGGTTTCCATAACCATCCTGTCTCGAAGGGGGATTACAGGGAGAGTGTTGAGACAGTATCGAGGTTGATTAAACAGGAGTACAAGAGAAACCCATTCGCAACAACATCCGCAATTGCTCTTGGCGCAAGCAAATCCTTCTTGGAAAGCCATATTTTGAGTGAAGGGGATTCTGTGGGGACTAAACTTGACGGTGCAGCACTCGACGTTGTCATGGATCATTTCTCCACGTTGAGTTCACCTAACATTCGGCATCAGATCAATGCATTGAGAATGGGCTCTGGGATCAGAGGCTACATAGACAACATTTTGGAATTGAAATGACTGAGCATGTACGACTACATCCAGGACAATGTTTTTCCAGGTCAAGGTGCCATCAAAGTTTTCTTTTCAAAATGTTGACTGCTGGGGAGGGTAGTGGGGTTAGCCTCGTGAAGCGGATGCAGAAGACTGGGGACCTGCAAAATTGTTTTCTTATGTTTGATCATGTGAAACAAGTGAAAGATTGGACGACAATGGCTTGTCATGTGTACGATCCAGTGTACCAACAAGTTATGACAATTGCAATTTGTGACATGCAATCCGAGGATACGGAATCCCAGAAGCTCATGTGGAATTCCCTTGTACGTGTTATGGGCTGCCATGGGGTGCCATCTCCAAATTTTGCTGGTTTTATGGCAGATAGTGCTCAGGCAAATTTCAATGCAGTTCGAATTGTCTTCGGATCAGGCGACCCAAAAGTGCCAATGCCGGGAAGAGAGCGTACATGTCTATTCCATTGGACACAATCTTTGGAGAAACATACAAAGTCGGACATCAAACCAGAGATGCAGACACAACACCGTAAATTGTGCAAAGAGTACAAAGATGCTAGAACAATGAAGGAGGCGGACATTTTGTTCCAGACAATTCATGCCTGGTGGTTCTCTTCTGGAGCTGCATCGCTTGAGAGTATGAGAGCATTGGAAGATTGGTTGGCGTTTTGGCACTTCCGGTACAGACAGTGGGGAGCAGCCATGACAATGGTGCGAGGCTTGTATTGCTAGCTTTCTTCATATATTTACTTTCCAAATTTTGCTCTCCTTGCTTTCTTTATGTTGTTCCCTGTGCACTATTCTGAAGTGTGGTTCTGCGCAGAACATGTCCATTGAGGAGATGGCGGACATGCCATGTTGCAATTTGGCAGAGACTGTGCACAATGCATGGTTGCAACAATCTGGGAAACGAGGTCGGGATTTGTATGTGGCAACAACAGATGATCTGATACGTGCCTTGCAACAACTAACCATATACCGTGATTTCTTGCGAGGAGGGGCTGGTGGCAAGGGTCCGGACAAACAGGAGTTGATGTTGCGTGTTGTAAACAGATTTGGGGATCCAAGCAAGATAGCACGGGCGGTGAGCATGTATGCCCAGGGAACGCCACTTGTTTCTAGAGTTCCACATCTTGAAGGGGAAGAGAGATTCGGCTCATGTAAGAGGAAATTGAACACCCCACCTGGTTCGGATTTCGATTCGCACAGAGCAGACCGTGATAACTTCTCGAAGCCTCGTGTTCCTCTGCATGGCAGATCCATGTCCGGAACCTCCATTGTGGAGGAACCTCCGACTCGACGGCAGGCTCCAGCATCTAACAGTGCCACTGAAATGGTGCAGGAGAGAAACTACCCCCTTGATGTGCTGGAGTCCGCATGCCCCAAACGCGTTTGGCACATAGAACGCACAAGTGCAGGGTCTCGTGTGAAATGTACAACGATCAGGGCAACTAATTTCGAGAAGTGCACTTCATCTATATCTAGAGGCGGTGCCCGGACTCCTGCTCCGACTTTCACGGGTTTGATATGTCCATACGGCCAACCAGAAGCAAAGAACCACAAGTTCTGGTTCTGCGCAGACGATTGTGGTAGATGTATGCATGGAACTGTGCGTCCTTCCGTGGTGAGGAAGCCAGCTCCTCCAACCGTTTGGCCCGTCAAGGTGGGAACACATCTCACAAGTCAGGATATTGCAATGCTGGAGGAGGCAGGCTTTTCCCTTGCGAGACAACCCCTACTGCATACATGTGTTTCTACTTCTGCGTCCTCTCGGGTCCCCCCGGCAAATCCTCACGTGTGGCCAACCAAACGAGATGGAAAGCTGGTTCGGCGTTTCCCTCCAACCGCTGAACACTTCCGCAAAGTGGAGTCCGCAAGAATGCTCCAAGCTCGTGTTGCAAGCACCACGAAAGTGCCCGATCCAGGATATGGTCGGGTGTACACAATGATCACTTCGGCATCTGCTGTTCACTACAACAGGAGCCTCCGCCATACGCTGCTTCAACTCGGCAAAAGCTTGGCCACAAAAGGTGTTCCATACCCATACCTTGGACTTACACAGAAGGTCCGACAACGGCCCCGCGATCTTGGCAAAATTTCTCATATACTTTCGGTAATAAGAGGCGAGTCCTAGGAAGGATCGCACTCCCGGGACCGAAGTCGGAGGCACCCAGTCCAAGATCGCCCTCACCTTTCTGTCATTCGTTTTGATCCCATCCTGTGTAATCACATGCCCTAGGAACTCCACTTTTGTGACCCCGAATTCGCACTTTGAAGCTTTGGCATACAGCTTCCTTTCCCGCAATTTCTGGAACACCCTTTTGAGGTGCTTCAGGTGCCTCTTCCTTTGTTTTCGAGTACACCAAGATGTCGTCGATGTACACGATTACAAAGTCATCCAACCACTCCTGGAAAAGGTTGTTCATTAGCGTGCTAAAGGTTGCGGGTGCGTTGGTGAGCCCAAAAGGCATCACCAATAACTCATATGAACCATATCTTGTCATGCACGCGGTCTTCTCCTCATCTCCTTCCGCCACTCTGATTTGATGGAAGCCGGAGCGCAAATCGATCCGGCTGAAATACTTTGCTCCTGCCAACCGATCGAAGAGGTCGTCGATCCTTGGCAAAGGGTACCGGTTCTTGATAGTCACCTTATTCAGAGCCCTGTAATCGACACACATCCGCAGCGTCCCATCTTTCTTCGAATAGCACCGGGGCTCCGTAAGGTGACTTACTCGGCCGGATGTACCCCTTTGACATTAGATCCTTGAGTTGAGTTTTCAGCTCGACCAACTCTCTGTGGCTCAACTGGCTTTTATGACTCCCATGGCTGCGCAGTCATGACAGATTTGTGGCAGAAATGCCTTTTGAAGTCATAACGCAGGTCCGGGGAAGGCGTATATGCGATTGCATGACTCCGGACTCTGCGCAACACATGTCAAACATGTCATGGCAGATATGACTACCAGTCACGGTCATACCTACACTGGAATGACGTGTACAAATTGCTAGATAGACATATGACTTTATGACTCTCACTCTAATGCATTCTGCCAGATCATCACATGGATGAATCACTACATGACTGCACGTGTTGACACATGCTTTTCTGGTTATATATATAATATATCAATATTTATATTTTGAAAAAATGTCGGAGACTCTACCACTAGAATGATTTTTTTTTTAAAAATCAAAGTGCAAAAGATTTGAAAAAAACACATCGGCTGGAGGTGCACAGTGTGTCGCCCCGGTGGTTCGGGGTTCAAACCCACTGCCCTACCCCGTGTGTGGGATTGTTCGTGACGATATGTTTGGGCGTTGATCGTCCTGTAGGTCTCATGGCCCAAATGAAAGGGGGTTAATTTTTCCCCCTCCTCAAGGGCCTGAGGCTTCCTTTAAATTTTTTTATAAAAAAATCAAAAAATTGCTTATAGGGTTTGCAAGAAGGTTAAAAAACTTAAAAAGTTGCCCATCACGGTAGCCGTGAATAGAATTAGAGTGAGCGGGAGGGAGGGAGATAGAGAGAGAGGGCTGGGACTTAGAGCGAGCGGGAGGGAAGGCAAACATGCAAACCCTTCTGCCATAGCTCCATCTCCACCCGCGGGTTTCTTTGTTCTTTTCCTCTACATAAAAACAAGATCCGTTTCAGTGAACCCCTGCCCAGATAGACAGTTCGTGCCCCCACAAATCAACGCAAGGTTGCTTGATGGGGCTGCAGGATAGCAGGAAATGCATCAACTAACCCTCCAGCGAACCCCAAATCAACCTTGCGTTGACGCAAGGTTGATTTGGGGGACTGCATGCACTCTTCTTCCCATACCTTGCATTTCATTAAGCAGGGTTTCCAATGTTACAAATGCACATGATAGGTTCCCAAATCAACCTCGCGTTGACGTTGGACGTTGAACGTTGAACGTTGGACCTAATTTATTCCATTGTCGAGGTGACGTCTTTACGTGTGTTGCACACATGACGTTTTTTTTTAATTTATTTATTTAGTCTTTGAGGGTTGTGGAAAAGCTCGCATGACCTCAGCTGTTTTGACTTTTGGACATGGTCATGTTTTGCGATTGTTGTACATTTCTTTCAATTGCTTTTGTGATAGCAAGAGAGAAGACTCCGGCCTAAACCGGCGTAACTAAGAGCCACTTTGCCTTACGGCTACTGCCCCCTCTCGGGGGTGGGCCCTATAGAAGAAAGTAACAGGTCCAGGGGACACCGGGTAGCTAGGGAGTAGTGGTAACTAGGTACCTAGGGTACCCGGGGGGTACCCTGGGGTACCGAAGAGGGGTTGGATTCGAGTTGTCGCTTACTGGTAATGATAGTTGTGAGGGATCGGAGCGCCGTGAGGTGTATAGCTTTGAAGCTTTTATGGATAGAAGTGGTGGGGAGTTTAAAGTTGTTTTGAAGTGCAAAGATGTTGGCATTATGTATCCCTCCTCTGGTGCCAGCAGTGACCCCCGCTGGCGGATAGCAAGTATAAGTGGAGCATATTTTTGGCGTTTTTCGAGGATGGAGGAGCTGGGGAAGCGGTCGTGGCAATAAGTAAATTCTATGAGCTTTTGGATACATCACCATGTTGAAGAAGTATACTTGGAGGGCTTACGAGGAGAACAATCTGTAATGGGCAACTGAAATGCGAGAACATGCAACGACGCAATGGCGTGAGCGTGCGAACGTATCCTCATGCAAGAGTGACGTGGCGTGAGCGTGATGTAAGCAGGCTGATGTGGCGGCAAATGCTGACGTGGCCCTGCGCTGTCATGTGCCACGTCAACATGAACATGCGCCGCCTATAACCGAGGATGGTCCTATGACTGTGGGAATAATAAAGGGAATCCTTGGCTGAATACAATAAAGACTACCATGAGGCCTACAATTGCAGCATCCAACATTGTGCAATTACAAATGTTTGTTTCACTTTTATAATTACAAGGGTTTGAAATATCCTCACAAAGTGTGCGCCATAGAGGCTGCAACAGGAAGACCTTGCTCCCTCCCCAAATAACAATGAGAGTTAGGATCATCTTCAAAAGATGGTTGCAGTGCATAGCGACAAGAAGACATGTACACTTCGAACGGTGCAATGATGAATGTGCTTTTAAAAGTTGCCACTCAGAGCTCACTCAGTATAGTTGGAAGGATAATGGAGGGATAAGGGACGCCATATCATTGCACCGCCAACGATGTTGCAAACGAATTGATTTGAATTGAATTTCTATGACAATGTTGCAAATTGCACATTTCATAACATGATCGTCCATATACCACATGGCATAGTTGATGCTACCTATGTGTTGTATCCCGTTGCAATAAAGTATCGACCTCGTTGAAACTCAGAGTGGCCTGGTGAACGAAGTTGTCATGTTTGGGATCGCAAACCATCCTCTTAAAAAATACGAAATACAAATGTTTGCAGGGTCTGAATTTACCTCTCTTGTAATCTTACAGGCATTCACTTTTTTGCCTCTGTTGTCCCACCATTGACTGGGGTCAGAAAAGTTCATTCCACAGCTTCTCCTCATCTCTGTTACCTGTTTATGGATACTTTTTTATTGTCACTTTGGCAGTATCATGTCAAAGTCACTCCAAACTATCTACCATATACCCATGACCATCTACCCATGCAGGTTTCTTGTAGCTATCCTTCCACAGGGAATCATCGGTAATCTGGAGCTTGAAATCCGGCTTTCTTGGATGATCTGGACCCACACTCTATCCCTGCTCCTTCAACTATCCATGCCTCTGCACAGATCATGCATATATCCTTGCATTGCTGTTAGCAGCTGACAATGATAGCCTACATTTGTTCCAGCAAACACCCAACTCAACTTACCACACTAGTTCCTATTCTCAATTGCATCTGCTACTCTCTGTAATCCAACAGGCATTTACCTTTTTGCCTCGGTTGTCCCACCATTGACTGGGGTCAGAAAAGTATTCATTCCACAACTTCCCCTCATCTCCGTTAACTGTTTTTCGAATTTTTCATGTTGTCACATTGGCAATATCATGTCAAAGTCACTCCAAACTAGATTCACTCAACCAGCTAACTTGCAGACATTGAAATTTAGGGCCGGTTCTGATAAGAGGGAAAAACAGGGTGAAATGTGTTGAAGAAGGTGCCTTTATTAGCAGTGCCTGATTTTATCAATTGTGCCGCTACTCCTGCGGCTTCCAATTCACCATCTACCATGCAGGTTTCTTATAGCTAAATCCACAGGTAATCATAGGTAATCATGTGCTTGAAATCTGGCCCTCTTGGATGAATCTGGACCCATACTCTATCCCTGCTCTTTCAGCTATCACTGCTTCTGCACAAATCATGCATACTTCCTTGCCTTGCAGCTGATAATGACAGCCTAGATTTCCACAATAATGCCATGTCTTACGGTATAGTCAGTGCTGACTATAAAGGGAATGTTCTACTGAAGTGAGCTGCCCAGATGGGACGCTATGTTATAGTCGGTGCAGACTATAATCCACAATAGTGGCATTCCAACCGAGGTCGGCGGTTGGAGGAATAATTTGTGCTACATGTTATGTTATAGTCGGTGCAGACTATAAGCTGTGGTCAGTAGTGGCCTACGCTATCTTCGGTGTTCTGCTGCAGTGAGCCAAACCTCATGTGATTAGAGAAAATATATTCACATTAAGGATCAATGTTAAAATCTAATGTCATAGTCGGTGCAGACTATAAGGTAAAACAGTGCCATTGCAACGCTATAGTCGGTGTAGACTACAATGGAATAAGGTCCCCTCATATGTGCTCTGCTTCATGTCACCGGAGCGACTATGAAAGCAAGGTTTCGCTCATGTGAGCAGATATACATCCGCTCACGGATTCTTTTTCAAGTAGAATAAACAAAGTTCTCGATGGAACTGTAATAGTCGGTACAAACTATGAAAGTTTGAATTTTGCTCACGTGAGCATAACCCGAAATAACTGGGCATACGAAGATATTGCATGCAACAATTGAATGCTTACATTGCGAACATATGCCCCAAGTTGATAGTAACGGTATGTCCACCACGACAGCCATCTCTCCAACGCGGGAACATCTTCATCTCGAGTGGCACCAGAAGACGATCACCAAGCTCGGATGGCCAGAAATGAAACCTCCGCTTCCGCTTCAGTATTTGCTGCTCTCCACTTCGTACAAAGCTGTACATGTGCATGTTGGAGGTTTTCGGAGATGTATTTTTTGGTCCACTTCTAGAGGCTTTGACCCCAGTGGAACCCACATGTTCTCTCACGATCGGGCATGGGTTCCCCGCCTCCATACACTTCGCGAACAGCAGCCCAGTTTGCATTTGCATTGTCGGCCATGAATCCCCAAAATTGCGGTTGCCCCTTCCCTGCTCGCAACATCTGTTCATTGATGGATTCCCACGTGATCTTCTGTGATTCTGTATCCTCACATTTCATTTCGCAAATTGCGATCGTCATGAGCTTCCGAAAATTCGGATGGTACACTTGACAAGCCATTGTACTCCATCCGTGTATCCGCTTCACGTTGTCGAACATAATCCAGCTCCTTCCCAGCTCCCCCCCCAGACGCATCATGTCCACCAGATGGACCCCATAGCCCTTTCCAACAGTTGACATCTTGAATATGAAACATCTCTCATCCACACTCCCTTGGCCTGGGAAGCGGCTCCCATGGAAATAGTCGTACCCGCTCCACTTTTTCATTGTTAGTAAAGCTTCTACTTCACTCCCAAGCCCCATTTGTGCTTTTGTCTTCTTTGTCTCGTAACGAACACCACATTTGCCCACGGTACCGACCTCCTCCATGAGCTCCTCGAACTGCTCGTCATCGAGCTTCCATCTCTCGGTTGCACCTGGCGATAACACCTTCTCCATGGCAATGGACTGAGCAGCAGACATTTGGACCGATTTTGGCCTGGCAGACGGTGACCTATGGATTTCTTCAGCAAGTGCAGATTTGGCTTTGGCAGCAGCTTCTCGGCATGCTCCAGGTGCAGATGGATGTGAATGAATACCAACATGCACGGCTGCTCTGGTCATCGTTGGTGGTCCTATCACGTAGAACATTTTGGCACGGCAGGTGTGCATGCATGTAGGTGGATGGTTGCAATGAGAACATAGGAAGGTGTTCGGGGGCACCTGGCTTTGCGGTTTAAACTGACCATCGTAATGCCCCATCCAATGAATCTCATTGTGGCTGCCCTCCCTGAGGAAGAATGGGCACGTTCCTCGGACACATCTCAACGCACCAACACAGTGTACATACCTACAATGACATTTGAAGTCAGTGCACAAAGTGCAAAAATTGCAGTATGGAAGTCGGCCACGACTACAACTGCACAATGGACAGTGAGAAGGAACAAAATACCACCTCACCTGACTGCGCCGCCTTTTGTGCCAATTATAGGAAGCTTTAAGTTCGTTGTATTCGTGGTGGCCCATGGATTGCCGTCGTACTTGCGGTCCATGCCTTCGAGCTGGTCAACCTGCTGGGGATGTGTTTGATGTCGGTGGAGCTCATACACGACATCACCATCAACAATCCTTGGCAAGCACTTCACCTGCTTCACTTCTACTTCTTCAAAGTTTATCTTCCCCAAGTGGGATTTGGAATCAAGATGGAGAAGCTTAAGGATATCCAATATGGATGGGCCGAAGTGTCCATAAGTGGCCTTCTTGCCAACAAAGTCGGGGTGCGGCAACTTCTTGGGGGGTGAGGCAGATGTAGCCAAATTGGGTTCCACCCTTCCACTTCTCGATTTGAGAACGACACAATCCTCTGACTCCCCACTAGATAGCTCAATGCTTTCCGTTTTCAGTTGTCGGGCCTGAGGAACAGAATCAACAGTTGTAGGTTCACGTGTCGTGGAATTCCTATCCAAAGTAGCAGGGACACCAAACACTCTATATCGCACTTAACCTGTAAAAGGCAAAACCCACGATTTGCGGTCATTATCTCGAATTGGATCCAAAATGCGGTATGATGTGCTGGTTTATAAAATTTGTGACCGTTGATAGTACAGTTCGTTAGTCCGTTGCGTAGATTCCATGCATGCTTGCTGCTTCTCGTAGGATTGGGGTGTCCGTGTCCACACGCATTTTTCCACTGTACCACACCTGCGCGTGTTCGATAGCACTGTGGCGAAGTACTGAAGCAGGCGATCATGGATCCCTTTGTGCTGGTGAATTGCCCACCTGGCACGGACGACATCAAGGTGATGGCGGAGGGACAACATGTCTTTTTAAAGGACAAAGTAATTCGGGGCAGATTTTGTATCGACACATTCTCTTTGGTTGTTGAAGAGGAGGAGATCACTGCTGGTGTGATTAATACTATTTTCCATCCATCTCCATCCATTCGCGATTGTGGTGGCAACGGTCGGCGCGGATCTCAAGTACACGAGCACACCCTATCGGCCACTTTCCCGCCGCCATACAAATGTTTTCCATCGCATTACCTTTGCGGAAGGAGAATAAAGTTTACGAATACAAACAGAATGTGAGGCAATACACTTAAAATGAAGACGTCTTCATTATCATATACCCTCACATTCTCCGCGACGGGTTCTATTGAAACTATGGTCGGCACCGACTTCTTCCAATTCCAAATAGAGATCTTGCTAAGGCACCGGATTGGAATACCAAAAGAAATGCAGTGCTTCAAGTCGTTGAGGACTTCAAGGAAACCGTAGGATATTCACTGCAAATGTTGGACAATAAGGCAGTTTCACGGGTATGAGGTCGTCGTGGTCGGAGCGCACATCTGCCTCCTCTTGTCAAAGTCGGCAACGATTACACTCATATAAGAAATAAACCCACAGTGTTGGTGGCTTATGGGGCCGCATTGGGTCATAATCGGCACCAACTTCAGTGAAGCCATGTCTCCATGCGTGCATCCGCCAACGGAAGTCGGCACCGACTATCCCGTGCAATCATGAGAGCCATTGGATAATTGGGATGTACTCGTTGCGGAGGAATCGTGTATTCTCTTAATATGCCATCATTGTCGTCGTATCCATGGACCCATGTACCTTTAGTCGGCACCGACCTCCATAGAAAGCCCCTCCATCAGTTCAATTTTCCTATTGTATGACCAATTCCGTTGTTTCCTTGACCTCATATGCTTATAATCGGCACCGACCATCACTCATGGCCGTTGGTCCATTGGAATGAGCCCATAATATGCCAAATCCGAGTGTTCGAAGGTGGTCTTATGCTATTACTCAGCATATAGCTTCACTGTTGGGCTTAAGAACTTTGGGATTTGCCTACAGTATCCCATCTACCACGTTTCAATGAGAGGATGTGCACATGTAGTCGGCACCGACCTTCACTGTTAGCCCTTCGAAAGAGATCAATTTCCATATAATTTGATGAAGACCGCAAATTCCACGATCTCATATACTTTTAGTCGGCACCGACCTTTACTGTTGCCGTAGAAAAGAGTGCAAAACCCATTGAATATGTTAAATTCCATAAATTCCATGACCTCATTCGCCCAATTGCGGAAGTGGGCATTACCTTTTGTGCTCGAGTCGTTACCGACCTTCAATTTCAATAGTTGGAGAGAGTGCTACGTGTTCACCCCTTTTGAAATCCATACGGAATCAGTCAATTACATTGACATGTAGTCGGTGACGACTACATGTGTTTCGGTATGAAAGGAGCAATGTGTGGCATGCAAAGTTACAAAATGCATGGACAACCGATGGGATTATCGCTATCCCATACGCACTGTCCGTGAAGGAATGACATAACGTTGGTTTTTCGGAGTAATTTGAAGCCGGGATACTGTTTAAAATGAATGGAGGTGTTGGCAGGGGGATGGGAATGAGAAGCCTCCTTTCCTTCCGTCGGTGGCCTCATGTAGACGTACGGGGATGACAGGTGGATAAGTGGGACCCACTGCATCCATTATTGCAGCCCGCAGTGGCGAGTGGTTCTAACCACGGGGAATTTGAAAGGGCTTTGTTGTTGTCTCTAACGTCTCATTCTCTTCGACATCAGGCTCATCCTTCCGGCCTCGTTTCCAACGATGCCTTGCTTCCGGAACCATGACGAGCGCCCTTACGGAGGCGTGGATCATGCAATCTATACTGCCACACCGGGGGACATCGTTATTTGGCACACAGTTTGCATTGACGACAGTGGGGTCGAGCGCGAAACATTGTCTGCTTTTGAGTATTTGTGAGGGCAATATGCTTTCAAGAGGGGTGACGATCTTGGTTTGTCCAATCCATGGCTCTTGCACATCCTTGATTCTAATTTGCCCATCTACGGCCGGCAGCCGGAGAGAATGCGCAGCGCTATGCTTTGGCGGTGGAACTGCTGCCAGTGGACATGGGTGGAGTCCATCGGTGTCACGTATACTCCTACAAGTGTACGGTCCTCCTCCCCATCGTATGGGGACATTCGCATTGGATTGGAGGACGAAATGCACGGGCACTCCGGCTCCACAGTTAAACTTTCCATATTTGATGGTGGTTCCATTGAAGGGCGCGACATTGTGGTGAAGATCAACAGGGGCCGAAGAACGGCTGCAATCCTTTTTACGTGGAGAAGCCCGATGGTTCATGAGCTTGTGTTTAGGCAAGTCGAAGTGTCGTTGACTTCGTAAGTTGTATTTACAAGGGAAAATGCTTTGGCAGGGTAATCACCCTCAGTATAGTATGCGTGCTTCATTTGAAATGCATACATATGAATAAAAACCTTATTGTGTGCGAACTTTGTGGAATGTGCATCCTTCCTTCTCATAATGCACAACTCGCCATGGCGTTTCGGGTTGGGAGTGTTGGTGGATTACGGAAGGGGTAGGTAGGCTCTAGTGGGGGCCCATTGTACTGAACACTGCCACTGTAGCATTTGAGAACCATTACCTTGTATGCTAAGCGCCAGCAAATTAAATTCGCACCCACATAATCGGCGCCGACTATGGAGTCCATGAGACCCAAATCGGTGGGTGTGGCCTAGATGCTCGCGGACCCGATTGTCCAATAAGTGGCCGCACTCAATTATCGCCAATAGGATACAAATATGTTAACGGAAATCCAAAAGTGGTTGTTTACGAGACGATGAGAGACAAATAGTACAACATTTGTACAATAAACAGAGGAATATCTGAATATACAAATTAAGTTTCGAGGCTATGGAGTACGTGTAGGGATGAAAAGTTATGGCGGATGATGGATGGATGACATTTGATGGGATGGTACCATCCATTAGTAAACAAAATTTAAACTTGGACACAATGAGCGGTACCTCGCGTGGAGCACTTAAACCGTGATGGGAGAGGGCACGTGTCTCCCAACCACGGGAGATTTTTTGAAGGAATCCGTTGAGGGCCATGGAGGATTATTGCGCCCTTTTCCTTTACTCCACAGTATCCGCTGGCACACTCCCTTTTTTGCTCTTACCAAATGTCCGCCTTCGTGTTCCGCTGCCGAGCTTCGTCTCCTGCCGATGGAGCACGTTCAGGATGAGGAGGATGACTTCGTCCTCGGAACGGCCACTCGCAGCAAGGTGCTGCGCACTCGCACCGTTGTCTCGCAACAGAGCACGGAGAGCAGACCTCCAAGGAAGGGTGGGAAACTTCGGAAGAAGGCCGCCGCATCACAGGAGGTAGGGATGGTGTCCACATCCGCCACGATGTCCGGGGATCCCGTGCCTTTATCCCCCATATGTGCAAGCAGCACCTCCGCAGGTCAAGCGCAACGTGTTCCGCCTTCCCCCATTTCAACAACCGGGGCCTCGCCAGGTCCAGCAACAAGCGCCCAAGCAGGTGGTAACTCCAATCCCGCGCACGAGAATGTGGTGGCAAACGTTGTCTTCAGTGCAGACAAAGCAAGCACTTTTGTCATTGACGACTAGTGCAATGAACCACACTATGAGCTCCATTGCGCACTTGCGGAAGCCCCCTTTGTAATGGCGACACAGATTTAGAGGGAGGCAGCTCAGATCTGCCATGAACTGCAGGGCCACTGGTCTCTTTCAGGGTTCATGTTTTCTTCATCTCATCTCCCCAAATTGGCCATCCCCCATCAACCCCTTTTACTGAGCAACTCTCTCCCTTCCCAAGTCTTTTTCTCTCTCTCTCTCTCTCTCTCTCTCTAATCTTGGTCTACAGGTTCCTCACTTCTTCAACATCAGCATATCTACCATGGAATGCAATGCACAACTCAGCCAGGCATCCAGTGCTCCCAGCCTTGAAATCATCCTTGGTCACACAAGGCATAACCATCCCATTCATCAGTCTCTCTCTCTCTCTCTCTCTCTCTCTCTCTCTCTCTCTCTCTCTCATGCCAATGTCCAACCCTTCACACTACCTTTTCCAAAAGAAGCCATTGCCCAAACAGCTCTCAGCCTTTCTACAGGTTTCAACCAAATACCCCAACAGCCCTCTTTTCCCTTCAACTGTGAACCTCAGTTGTTCATACCCTGAGACCATACTGGAAATCAGTTCCAAAACCAAATCAGTGTCGGTGTTGCTTCCCCATCCACATTATCCTTTCTCTGTTTTCAACAGTTCTAACTAACCCTCACTAGTGTTTTCAATCAGCCAAGCTAGGTCTACATTGGTTCCAGTGTATCAATACCCAGGGCAGCATTGTGTGCAGGTTCATAACACTGAAACAAAGAACAAGAATGAAGACAAACAGTGACCATTTTGATTCAGTGACAAGCAGTCTCTCCCCCCACCCATTTCTCCTACTGACACTATAACATCAGGTGCATCCATCCTTTCCCTATCCTGGTTTGAAGTCCAGAGTCTCCATTCCATTTCCAAAACCTTTTTCCTCCATCACATATCTCTACCTCCTTCTCCTCTACAAAGAGCCAGTCCTAAATCCACACCAAAACGATTTCTAAGTCACCACCCCCCAAAAACCGAAGCCCACAGTCTACGAACTTATCTGTTTTATCCTCCAGCGAAGCGGTGGATCTGCCTGCCAAGATGGCACCTCACCATCGCCTGTCAGCAGCCACTTTAATCTATTCTCCTTGTCTTGATTCCAGTATTTATCATGCCATGATGGCTCCTCTTCATCCTATGGAACATCCTGTGGCTTGCCAACTAAATACTCTATCCTTCTATGCGTGCAATTCTTCCCTAAGAATTGACATGGTCCTATAGTAAGAAGACACAAAAGCAACTATAAGCTTTGATTACAGATAACTTGAGTTGCCATCCAGCCAGCACTTCACATGCCTCATCCCCTCCATTGATTGTGCCCACAACTCACTTCCTTGTGCTTCCGGCAGCTGGCCGTTTTCCTTGCTTGCTCATCTGCCCATAACTGTTTTCTTCAAGGCAATGGCGACAGTGGTGGTGCGCCGCTCTTCTTACATGCTCCTACTCCAGGAATTGATCATCACTACGAGAAAAGCGGCACCGCTTCCCTTTACACAAAATACCAAGCAGAAGCACTTAATGCCGCTCTCTAAACCAAGCAGAGTCCCATAGCGTAGGTACAACCTCCCAAAAACAGACTGCCCTGCCAACCCCACTGCTCGCAGCAGCTGCTAAGAGTTGCCCGTCATCTTCCTCTTCGTTTTCCTCAACCCGCGTTTCTAGGTTAAACACCTGGGATGAAAACGTTCATCCTACGGATGAAAATACGCATGGTCATGACTTAGCCATTTTTATCCTGGCAAAGCATAAGCACAATATGCCCATGAAATTACCTGTATGCAGGGATATATCCCTCCTGCAGTTGTACCCGGGTACTCCCGTTGTAGTGATGCAGGGTCTTAACGGTAAAACAAAATGTAATGTCACTCCCCTACATTCACACTACAACACCATTTCAGGAACATTCCGATAGATTGCAGTCCTATACAAATCAGATTCATTTATGAGCACTATATACTTCCATGTCTAAAGTGGCTGTGATGCATGACAGTCCCTCCTCAGTGGTTCAAACAACTCATTTAGTGCATTATTAGCCTCTCAATTGATGTCAACAACTTCCTGAGCATCATGGATACTACCTTTTACCACTCCACAAGTTATTAATGTGAAGTCCAAATTACATGCAGTACTGCTACTTTACCACTCGGAAAGTAAGAAGTAACCATTACAGGGGCACTACCTTTTCCATTTACAAAGGTCGGATGCAATCCGGCACTTGGACAACCTCATGTCTCTCACGCGAGCGTACTAAGTGTGTGTGCTTCGCTTTTTGAGCTTCCTGGGCTTGTGAGGGCATTTTGTTGTGAGTGACCCGGGCGATTGTGGGAGAGTAGAGAGAAAGAAAGACCCCCGCGTACTGCCCGCTATGTGTGGAACGGCCCAGTGCGAAGGAGTACTCGTTTGAGGGAGAGGAGTCATGTTCACATGGGGGTGGCGTAGAAGGAGTCCAGCGACTTGGATACCAACCCAGGGGAGGATAGTGGAGCGACTCCTAGTGCTGACTACTCAGCAGAGAGCGAGAGCACAGACGAGGAGGAAGACCAGAGTGCTGAGAAGATCGTCGTTCGCATGACTCCTTCCAAGCGGCCCTTAAGGACATCCACCCCAACCAAGGAAGGGATCCCTAAGACCCCTTCTGTCTCTGTCTCTATCTCTCTCCCTCTCTCACCCTTAGTTCACATAGCTGTGACACTGTTAACGGACAGAAGTCCAACTTCTTTGACATAGACCAAGGTGTAGCTCAAGGATGTACTCTCTCCCCTCGGCTCTTCAATGTTTTCATCAATCAACTCCTCGAGGATGTGGAAAGTGAGGGATTTAGGGTTAAGGGTGGGTGATACCACCATACCAGCCCTTATGTTTGCGGATGACTTCGCAGGTATAGGAGAGACTCCAACCAATCTCTAGGAGTTGATTGATTGCGCGAAGAGATACTTTGATCTTTGGGGGCTAGAGGCTAATGTCAGCAAATGTACAGTGGTAGCATTCAACGACAGAGGAGAGGGAGGAAGTGATCTTAAGTGGCAGTGGGGTAGCCAAGAGATCCCGGTCCACCCTAAACCCTACACTTACCTGGGAGTTCAGTTTTCCTCCAATTGTAATTGGGATGCACATATCCGGAAAGTTGTTCAAACTGGCAAGGGCAAAGCTCTGGGGCTCACTAAATTTTTCCACTAGAGAGGGGTCAACTCTGAGGTTAAGAAAACCATGCTTTGTTGCGTTATTAGACCTGCCTTGGAGTACGGATCTGCTATATGGGTTGATAACTCCAACCAGGCTAAGTCTCTAGAATCCATTCAAGTGGGGGTGCTTAAGGAGTGTATGTCAGCATGCTCCAAAACAGCCAATGTGGCTGTTCGGGGTGAGTTTGGCATTCCGTCCTTAAACTCCCGACGAGATGAATTCAAGGTTAAATGGTGGGGTCAGCTGCAACATATGCCCAAGATCATATATCCTAAGTTAATCGACTCTATATCTTGGAAACAGGACCACCCTGTCAAACAGGCTAAGTCCTGGTAGAAGAGAGTAGAAGAGATTCTCAAGGACCTGGACCTGGATCCGCAAGTCTTGACCCTGCTGGATAAATCTAACTTAGAGGCTGTAATGTCCAAAGCCATGTCTGTTGCCATGAGATTGTCTGATGAAAATGAAGTTAGGTAGAAAACTTCCCTGAAATTGTTTCCAGTCAGTGACATGGGGGACGACATCTTGGATGACCTCAAGGGTCTACCCACTCTTGGGACTAGACTGAAATTTAAACTCAGGACAGGAAGCCTACCTTTGAACAACAAACCGAAGCAGAGAGGAAATGGAGAGTGCAATTGCCCGTTGTGTGGGCAATCTGAAGACAATATTCATTTTCTGATACATTGTCCGGGGTTCTCTCACCAAAGAGACGTTCTCTTCAATTCTATCAAGGGAATTGTGCCTGTACCCCTGTTTACCAACTTTGAAAGTCTCGAGGCTGAGCCAAAAGCCCAGGCCCTCCTGAGGCCTAGTTTTTGGGCAAATCACACACAACACATTGATGCTCGTGTGAAGGGATTTCTAGAGGATATCTGGAAAACCCGGATTAATTCTTTATATGAAGGTAAGTCTTACTACCAACGTCAGCCCCTGACAGAGGTAGGTTCTGTTCCTTTTGTTCCCGCTCAAACTGGGCGCGGGGTCAATGGCCACAAGGCTACGGCAAACAACGTCTTATGAGTACAATCTCACCCTTAGTTCCTCTCAGATTGTGGAAGCAATTGAGCATTTTCATGATGTGTAGGGTTTAGGGTAGGGTTTTGTGTAAAGCAGAGGTAGAGGCAGAACCGAGCAAGGTTTAGGGTAAATCTAAGTGAGTAAGAGGTTGGGGTGTATGGCGGAGGAATGATCTTTGGAGTGATGAACTGATGGAGAAGGGAGTGTGTGGGGTGGGACTGAGAATGAGGGAGAGGCTGGAGAATGGCTCATGAAATGTATATGCTTACAGTGACTCAAATGGTGATTGGTTTATATAACCAAGCCTATTACTACTATGATTGGCTTGTGAACTGAAGGCATGAGTGGTTGATTGTTTCATTTCAAACCTGATATGCTTTGAGCCTGGTTCCGGAGATTTATCTCCCGACCTGCAATCTGCTTTTGTGATGAGTTTACAATCTGCATATATGGTGGTAAATGTTATATATCAAACCAAGGTTTTTTTCTAAATGTGAATGACCTGGAAACTTTGTTAGAAAGATGAATGGCTTACGAGTTGGACTATGTATGGCTTGACCTTCAAAGGGTTAGAACATGTGTTAGGGTTTTAATACTGAATGGATGTGGGACATTGCTAGGGCGCCAGAGCATGACATTCCATGCATTCATGCCATTGGATGCCAAAAAAAATTTGGCACGTTGGGCCAAGGTTTGTATGCGCTCACGAACTGCCGACCTTGCTCGTTGCCAGGTTGACCTTATTTTCCATAATTGAGGGGAAGGATTATTGGCAGAGCTCCTTGTGGGGACTCTGCATCAGATATCTTGATCCTAGCATTTTGCTAGCAGACAAGCAGGAACCCAGTGACATGGCCAAGGTTAAGGAATCCATGGACGCGGATTTTGAGTACTATCCTAAGCTTATGAGCGTTGACAAGTTCCAGAAAGCATGTGGGAGGATTATAAAAGTACATCGCCAAAAGTTAAAGCTGGTGTGGTTGGCTGGAGGTCCATGCCCTCCGAGTGTAGAGTCCTGCCATTGGGATGCATTGGTGAAGTACAAGGATTCCCTCAAGGGCAAGAAAGAGAGTGAGAACATGAAGAGAGCATGATCCAATGTTACCAACCCATCGAGGGTTGGAAGAGCAGGGTTGGCTAGACAGGCCCGACGCTTGGTAATATGAATATCTGCACCACATTTTAGTATATGTATACATCTATATGTATGTACATATATACACATGTATGTGATGGAGTAGGATACCATCTCTACCCTGTGAGGTAGTTGCAAACTGTTACTACAGTCATGCCTCTGTAAACGCCCCACTTGTTTGGATGAATAGGGGCTAATTTTTTTGTTTGTTGTGGCCCTGGCAGAAGAAAGAGAGAGCACGAAGTCCAAGCATCACTAAGCTGGCACACGCATCAAAGGCAGACAAGGGTTTTGGCTCCCAGTCAATTGGAGGTGCACAGGTAAATGGCGTGTGGGTAATTTTTTTTGTTGCATTCATTTTGCTGGAGCAATAGCCAGGCCATGCGGGCTGATTATGTCTCTTTCTTTGGCTGTATAGGGAGGGGGCAAAGCGATGCAGTCTCGACTGTCGTCCCTTGAGGGCAGTGTGCTTGCCTTGGCAGACATTCAGATCCCGACGATTGAGGGCGAATTGGCCACTATAAAAGCAGAAGTTGCTAAGGCTTCTGCGGACAATAGCAAAAAACTGGATGCATTGATGGCAATGATGTTGGGAATGTCAGCAACCGCCCCTCCTCCAACTACTATCTCAATATGTACTGTTATTGAACCTTGCGATTCCGACGCAGGCTTGGGAGGCAAGACTGCTACGGAGAAGGTGGTTTGTGCACCTTCACCCCAACTTATTTTTGTGGTTGTCATCCATTCAGTGTTAGTTGACTTTGAAGTTTACTACTCTGGTATGTTTTGCTTGGGTGCAGGGAGAACCTCTTGAGGTTGGGGAAAAGCCAAAGTCGTCTGCCATTGAGGATCTTGTGGTGACCCAAGTAAAATTGGGGCGCAAGGGAATTCCTGATAAATTGCCACGTAAGAAGGGAGGTGGAGCTGGCGGGACAGCAATATTGGCTGCTGATAAGGACGTCTGCTCCACCGAGAGTGCTGGTAAGGGTGACACTAGGGGGTTGGCAGATCAGCATGTGAAGCCAACTTCCCCACAGAAAGAGGTACACCCTCAAAGACTTTATCTTGGTTCTTGTCCTTGGGCTTTCTGTTTTTTACTCTGAAAACATTTCATGAATGATCTATTCATTGGTGTGTGCCATGAATTCTATGCATCAGGTATGGTAAGACGTACTCATGTACTATACCTTGTTGTTTTGTTGGCATGTAGAAGGGGACTAAAGCAGAGGACCCTGCCCCAGCCATCGTGAAGGGAGTTGAGAAGAAGTACATGCGAAAAGGAGAGCGTGTAACCAGAGCCACTGCTGCCAAAGGCACAAAGTCCTTGACTGATGCAAATGGTGACATAACACCAAGTTCTAGCGGGAGTAAGAGTCAGGTGGGCCTTTAGGAGGCACCTCTCCATGCAGCAATTTCCGTACTAGAGGTGAGCATGCATGCACCTGTTGGCTATCAGTTCTGTACAATGTGGCTATTTACATGTTGGGTACTTCAAACTATTAGTAGATGCATTGCTAAATGTAACTGCTAAGGGGTGTTGGGCGTGATGTTTGCAGGCTGAGAAAGCAGCTCTTGATACTGCCACCGATAGTGCACCAACTGCGGTGCCTTCAAAGGCAACCCCCAAATATCAACCCCTTGCCACAATGGCAGATATTCTTATGCTACCAAAATTACTCTACACTTTCAGTGATTGCTTATACTGGGCGGTCCTCTTTATCTAGTTTTCAATGTACATGTATGTCTTCATGGGTTGATTAATGTGGGTTTTATGGTGGGTGTTGTGTGCAGTTTAAGTTGAAGGACAAAATCAGCCTGTATGATCCTCATTTACCACGACACAGGGCTGCCAGTGGAATTGTCACTGGTGTGCCTGGCAAAGATACATATGTCATGTTATACCCGAGGGATTGTGGCGGGTTGAGGTGAATGATATCTATATTGCCAATTGTGTCTTGCCTCACCCTAACGAGGAAGAGGTCCCACCGCAAACATGTTGGAGGATGTCGTCGGTCTGAATTGTCTTTGGCTAGAGAAGAACATGAAGAGGGCTTAGATTTCGTTCGCCCGGGCATAGACATTGCTGGCAGTGAGAAGAAGGCATGAAAGCAGTTCAGTGTTCCTAGCATGCATGCGGAGACGCCGTGTAGAAGTTAGGCTCAGACTTTGATAATGGCTGGATTTTGTTGACAATGTTCCAACACTTAACTCTCTGGGATTATATTCTATTTTGTGGAGTTTGAATCCCCAATGGTACTTCTTTAAACACTACACTAGTGCTCTAGTTATGTTCATAATCACTTGCACATCACTGTAATAGTGGTATAATTTAAAACTGTGGGAGTAGCCAAATGCACACAATTGCCTACATTAGTGGTATAGCGGTATAAGTGGTAGTGTGTATGCACACGTATAGTGGTATAAGTAGTCACATATATATTACTGTACTAGTGGTATGAATTCCTCCAGTGGTATTCCTAATCACTTACACACCACTCTGTTAGTAATGACTCCAATCCATAGTTCCCACTCAGAGAGATACCATGAATGACTCAAATAGCTTACACACCACTCTGTGGGTAATCATTCCAATGACCTGCTGAGAGACGTCATCCACTCGAATAACCACTCTGTGAGTGATATTGTATATTCTTAGTTTTCATAGAATGACTCTATGAGGCATTTTTTGATCACTCAACAAGTGGTTTCAGAAGTCATTGAATTTTTCACTCCATCCACTTCGTAGCACTGACACAAAACACGTGTCCATGCTGAGAGTGTCGCCACGTGTCGACATAATCTCCAATATCATCCACGGACCACCGGCTTACACGTCTCCACTACAAAATGGAAGTGGTTATTTTACCACTATGACACGTCAGTTTACCACTGTGGCACGTCATAAGTGGTTGGTTTACCTCAGTGACATGTCACAGTGGTTAATTTACCACTGTGACACGTCAGCTAACAGGTGGACCCGGACGTGAGTGGTTCGAACCACTGTCCTTAACCACCGGTGCCACGTAATGTCTTTTACCACTCACTTGTCCTAATGCATTGGTTCTTCATCACTTTGGGGCCAGAGTGGTTTAGTGTCTTTTACCACTCAAAATGAGTGGTTATTCCGCGTTTTTCTTCTAGTGCAAAGTTGAAGAACAATTTTGTTCATGGGTATGTGAAGAGATCTGCGGTGTTCTATATATCCACAACCAACATGAAAGGAGAGGAGTGCCTTGTAACAGGATGACATTGAGTAAAGCTGGGATGCATGCTGGCGGGAAGTTAACAGGGAGTTCGAGGCCAAGCTGTCAAAAAAGGCTTCAACAAAAGCGTTTATGGGAAAGATGTTTTTTGTTTGGGACGTCAACCATCGATTCACTAATACAGAAACCGGTTTTTTTAACGGCTCTTCTCACACATTTTGGTGTGAAAAGAGCCCAAGTTCACCCCCCCCTTGGTGTTAGGTTAACCTAGTCCTTTGCACCACATGTGAACTTTCTTGGTCCTGTGAAAAAAACCATCTCACACCAAACTTGCACCTGATGTGGCAGTAGGTTTAGGTGGCTCTTATGACGGATATTTTGACGGCCGTTTTGACTGGTTAGTTCAACTACTATTTTGACTAAGTAATCTTAATGGTCTTTCTACGGTACTTATTACACCTCATTGCCACCATGTCTGCCACATGTATGTCAAAGGGAATGCCACGTAATAGAGTCCATCAGAATTATTAAATAAATAATAGATATTAAGGGCTCTTCTTACGGATTCTCTCACACAGATTTAACACCAGGTTCAAGTCGTGGTGTGATCGCAATGACACTAGTGTGAATACTATCATATCCATTGTTTTGTTCCTATTGGACGAAAAGTAAACAATTATTATTTGTTGACAAATGCCAAAATGAATAATCATATTATTATTATTATTATTATTATTATTATTATTCTTATAATAAATGGGATAGCACCCCAAAAGCCATTGGCTGCTTGATTTAATATGTAATATATTATTATTTTATAATTTTTATTTGTTTTGTTTCATTTAAACAAAAGCTTGTTTAAAACATGGATAATAATTGTATTATTAACCACATTGACCAATAGTAATGTTATTAATATTAAATATAGCAAACAACCAGCAAAATACCACATTCATGTCTACACAAGAAAAATTTGGCTTGATGTGGGAAAATGAAGTTGCCCTTGAACAAGGGGATCTTGTGATCATACATGAGAATAGCAAGAGCATCAATTCAAAAAATACTGTTCATGTGAGAACAGCTGTTTTGTTCACCTGTCTCAGCAACCCTCAATCCATAAAGAAAACTAAACTAAACTTGTAGCACCTTCAATATCACGCGTGTTTAAGAAACTTTTCAGACCATAAGGTGGAACTTCCCTGTGTGTCACCCAATGTGGTATAATTAGGGGTAACAGAGTAGTCCGGGTACGGCAACACAACCTCTGAAAATCATGACCGATTTCACATGGATACGGTAATAGTTGTCTGGCACATTTGCTTTCGGAAATCCAGCAATATATCCCACACCTGCACTTCTTTTTGGTGCACAAGGATCAAACAATAACACCTTGTCGCCGATCTAAAACTGCAACAAAAACCAGATTCCTATATCAGAAATGAACCCTGGAGAATAGAGACTGACAGCTTGACACTCCTGCAAAATGACATTGAAGTTCTTCCAGCAAACACCCCAACCCTATCTATTGCAGTACTTCCAATTCCGAATTGCATTTGCTTGTCTCTATACTACATGCTGACATGATCAAAGCTGGAACGGTGCCATACCTAGTTGGTAGCAGGTTATGCATGGTCAACATGGATGTGGTAGGACGATGTCACAAAACTACCTTTGTAGGTTGTTGGGCCTGCAGCTATGTGGCGATACATAGGAGGTGTATTGATCCAGCATCAGACAAGGAAACAAAATTGCACAAATGAAGTACTTACACTGTGCGGATTTTGTTGGTCACCCTGTGGTTCAGTTAGATCCACTGTGGTTGTAGTCTGATTGATAGCACATATTGTACTCTCCCTGTCCATTGAACGCTTCACTGGTTTCACCATCTGTATATTGAATGACACAACGATCAAAAAATGAGAATAGCACGAATGACACACATTGTGAAGTAGCATTAACAATACAAATCCACCCACGCGCCCAAGCATTGAAACTTTTGCTCTCACATTTCTTTGATTATGCTTTGTTGTTGCATCGGGAGACAAAGTCGTTGGAACTCTGGCAGCAGGAAGCCCTGGTTCGGATGCCTTTGCAGATTGTTGTGATCCACTACCCATGGCTGCAGTAATGAACAAGTAGTTGGGCTGCCCATATCTGTATGGGTGCCCTGACACATACTCAGGGATGTGTGCAGCCTTGGATACACCCTCTAACCAAGGCAATAATTCTTTCATAAGCCTCTTGCAGTTTGGCTGATCCCTCAACTTCCATGGATACGGGAAGATGCAATTATTTGCAGGGTTGGGTAAGCAAGTGAGTGGGGAATCGTCCACCAGCAAAGTATTGGTTGGATTGTAATGGCTGTAGTCCTTCCAAAACTTACATAAGTTCTTGTACATGACAGTTTTAGAAGGATTGAAAGGGTCCACCATTCCCACAGGCTGGTCATAATAGTCTTGGTGAAGCACCATCTTTGGTTGCTTCCCACGAAACAAAGCTTTCACAACTGGAAGGACATTACTCAATGACATGGAAGACCATACACCTACATCAAAAATCTGAAGGCATCGGTCCAGAAACTCCTGACACCCAGGTCTGGAGGTGACAGTGGGCTCTAGGTATTCCCTTGTTCGTAGTCTGCTCTCACATAACAATCCATTCAAGTCAAGTATAAGGATGTGTTTCCGCCTCTCAGTTGCCGAAGTGCAATTACCTACAACTTGTACATGATTATCATGTACAAAAGACACACCTTTCTGTGGGGCACTCTGCAAATTCATGGAGACCTCACAGGCATATTGAGAGGGTAGTACATATGCCGGCAGTGCTACTGGTGTAGGGGACAACAAAACTGATGAACACTTTGCAGTTGCCTCAACAATATGGGGGGATGGATTGAGTTCACCTTCAGACCAACCCTCCATGTCATCATCCCCCTCCATTTCTGAAAGCCCAAACAATGAGCCTATTGTGTTTGGCTTTGGTGGCGGTGAAGAAACTGCCTTGAACAGGTTGAGTGGTGAGCCCATAACATGAGAAATAGTCTCATTTGTTGTCTGTGGCGCAAAGGTGGTGCATGGTGGACCTGTAGGCTGTGAATCTGGCACATTCATGCCAAGTTTAGCTGCGAGCGCAATGTTGAATGCAACTGCTGCCTCCAGTTGGACTTGGACTGCTTCCAAAGCTGCCTTGGAGCTGGCTTCCATCTGCACTTGTTTGTTTTCCATAGCATCAAGGCGAGCTGCTAGTGAACCAATTCCCTGCCCCATCACATAGAACACCTCCAAAGTAACAATTCACTACACTGACTGATGAACTAGTAAGAAAAGAGAACCAAACGGCAACTAGCAATGGCATGGAAATCACGAATATGTAATTCACACCATAATTGGTACTGAGTTTATATACCGTTGTGGCTGCACTGCCTGTACACCCCAACCCGTAGCCTTTGTCACTCCTGGCGCTACCGGCGATCTCCTGCAAACTTGGTGTACGTCCAGTCTCCTTCTCCTGTGATTGCAACAAACTTGCAAGTGTAAATGACTAGCATAGCACACTGCCAACAGTAAAGAATTATCTAGGAAAGCGTCAATGACTCCCCCTCAATAAGAGTGCTTAGTTTCTTGCTGGCGTCCAACTCTGAGAAGGCCCCCAAGTAGTAGCAATGTGTACTAATTCCATCCATATAGGAATAGACTCTGAGCTCCATCCAAAAAAACCCAACACATAAAGTTTGTCAATGCAAAACAATGTGGGAACTTCCTATGTTGTAAGCGAAGTATACCAGTCGTGCTACAACACCGCTGATTCCACTGCGACCCGATCGAGATGTATTCTTCACACATCCCCGCGCCTTGATACCATTTGCCTGGAATTTCTTGAAATCAGTGGAACCCCAACTAACAACTAGTTGTGCCCATGTCTTGTCTGGCACATGATGGGGTTTGGGCTGCCCCACACTATAGTAATTTTTGAACAGCTTATTTCGTTGGTACTTGAGCTGCCCGCAAATTGTTTTTGTAATAGCCTTTATGTTAAGACCAGGAGGTCCGTATTCCCAATCTGAAGCCAAGATCTCCATGATCTTTTCAATTAAGTGTAATGGTTAATCCTGAGCATACAATGACCAGTCCAACAAACGTTGACACTGCCCTCGCAGAGCTGTCATCCACTGGTTCCGAGCAGGACCTTCAGGGTTTCCAAGTTCATCACAAGAAATGAAAAATTTCCTCCTCCCTACAGCCACATTCTGAGCAACCTGGTCTCTCAGATCTTTTGCAAGTGCCCTTCTTTCCCTCCTTAAAGCATTTTTGCGTTCTATAGGAGTCACACCTGATGTCCCCCCAGGAGTAAGGCTGGAATCCTGCAAGGTTTCAGCAGTACCTTGCATGTTACCACCTTCACTCTGTTGGGGCTGGACTGTTGTCTCCCACCCCACAGGATGATGCGGAGCAAATGCATCCTCGGTCTGTTTCAGAATGCCTTTCCCTTTCAGGGTATTAGGTGTACCTGGAGATGTTGGATAAAGAGGTGGCCGCGGTGCAGTGAAGCTCGAAGGTGCCGGCTGTTGTACTCCACTGTAGTTGGATCCTGAAGGTTGGTGGCCAGCATACTGGACCTGCCCCTGGTGTGGTCTTGCAGGGCTGGTAGGATAGAGGGAGGAAGTAGGTTGGTTGTACATAGGCCGAGGAGGATATATACTATGGGGATGCATTCCATAATGGTGGTAAATGGAATACCCACCTTGACTAGGATCATGCATTGGAGCGCCTGCAGGTGGAGCAAAAGAATTGTAATTCTGGCACTGAGGATCATTGTTTGGAGGTTGATAGTGAGGATACGGCATGTGCCCATGCAGATTATACCCTGACATGGCAGGATACTGCGGGTACATAAGCGGATACGAGGGAGGAGCCGATACTGGTGGATACAAGGGAGCTGGAACGTCAGTCTGTGGAGTGGGCGGGGCTGGTTTTTCGTAAGTTGGAACAACCGCGCCACTCATCACAGCAGTTGGCGCAATAGTTGGTGCACACTTTGCTGGAGTAAGAGACTTATGCTCGTTCGCATCCTTCCCTACAATTCCCTTCCTTTTTTTTACTGAACTCTGCACACATTGCTCAACATAAACATGAGAAACAATACCACCATACTACTAGGGATGGCAAACCTAGTGGGTAAGCAAAGCCCAAAGGCCTATGCAAGAAGACCCTGTCAGTCAGACCTACCTATAACAGTGAGGAGTCTTCTAAAGAATGGAAGGGTACAGTGGAAATGATTGTCTACAATCCAAGACAACCCTGAAAAACTGGAGTGCATCACAAAGGGGTACAACGTGCCCATTAGTTCTTCTGAGATTGCTGAAGCAATAGAACATCTAAAGGGCTATAAAGTTGGTGTGTCTGATACGATTGTCAAGCCTGGTGTGATCATATGGTAGATGCCCTTGCACTCCTCTGGGACCTTATTTGGAAGACTGAAATGATACCCTTTCGCTGGAGAGAGGGTGTCAGTGTCAATCTGAGGTGACAGATGACAGCCTAGGAACTACCGTAGCATTACACTTCTTACCACAGTTTGCAAGCTGTTCTGTAGGATAATAAGCACCCATCTTGAGGTTGATTTGGAGTCTGGAAGTGTTTATCGGCCTTTGACTGGCCTTCGCAGGGCTCATGTATTGCACTTTCATTGCCTTTACTGGATCTGTATGACGGTTCAGTCAAAGGAGATCAGGGGATCAGGAGCAGGGGAGCACTTATCAGAGAATCATACTTGTATATGATTTGTGGTGGTCTTGTTGTGGTATTGTAGTGGCCTTGCTAATGCGATTTTGTGGATGGTTCAGCCATACGTTCCCAGGGGTGCCGGTTTTCCTGTGCCTTTGGCATGTTCGAAGGGCCTAGCTGAGGAATGCCATTGAGAAGATCAAGGATGCCCAATTAAGGGCCAATGTCTTGATAGGTATGGGGGACATTATGTACAATAAAGGTGGTCCCATTGGTGACTCTTCACAGGCCTAGGTTGTGTTTCAATTGTATGACTTACAAACAAAGTATCCCGCAGCTGAATTGTTCTTCTTGTATATCCACAAATGGTGGATCCCGAAAGTGGACATGTGGGTTGTTGGAGCTCAAAATATCCCACATGCCAGACAAGATACAAATGTTGGAATTGAAGCGTACCATGCCAACCTAAAGAGGCGCTTGTCCAAAACAAGACAAAATGGACGAGCGTCGATTGGATTGGTCGGTCTACATCCTACCAGGTAGCCTCCTCACACATTATTGGTACATTTCGACCTTGAACGCTGAAGGTTTCATTCGCAACTCTAGGATGGGATATTTCGTGCAAAATGCGGTGTGGATGGCTGGGCAGACACCGGAATCCAACGTGGAATTGCCCCAGCACACAGGGGATCCTGCGAAGGTAAAAAGCATGTCTTCTCCAGACACTGTATACACTAACGCCATGGAAGGGAACCTATGCAAGCACCAAGTGAAGGTGTTCAAGATGTTGCGGCCACATGTACCAGAGGGTTTAATTGTCCGAACTTGTGGAACAAGACTTGGGACACTCAATGGGGGTATGGCCAAGCTGCTGGACCTTGATCCCCTGTCCGCTGCGGAGCCCCTATGTGACACAGATCCCATGTATGGCATTGATCCCCCGAGCAGCAGACCCGCCATGAATCGAAGGCAAGTGTCATGAAGGCCATTGCAGAGGAGATGCTCGGTTTGGAAGTCTGTGTCAAAGGTAACATGGCGGGTGGTGGTGGGGGGGGGGTGAGGCAGGCTTCCTGGGGGCTGTGTCAACCATGTCCCTGAGCTGGCCTATTCAAGGAAGGAAAAAACAAAGAAACCTCTAAGGAAACCTCTGTCCTAGAACGACACCTTCCTTCTACAAAGGTTTTCTTCCTTGACATCTTATGGTGCACGCGCTGACATGCTCTCTTTGAGCACCCAAAGCTGAATGGATTCTAAAGTTTTAGCATGATTGGAGTTGGCCAACCCACACGGCAGATGTGTACTCCAAGGCCTGATAAGGCCTGATCTCTTCATAAGTGCTGGTATGGCGGCATCACCCACCTGTAACCCAAATCTCTTGCTTTCCTAATTTTTAAGGGGCTGATAAACGAAAACATTGAAGAGCAGCGGGGAGAGGGTACAACCTTGAGCTACACCTTGGTCAATGTCAAAGAAATTAGACTTCTCGCTATTGACCACAACACAAGCTTTGGTGTTCGCATGCAGGTTGTGAACCATCCTCCATATCTTTCCCCTGACCCCAGAATGTTCTGCTGGGCACGGGCAAGGTCTGTGGCCACAAGGCTATGATAAGCAACTTCTCAGGAGTGCATTCTCTCTCTCTCTCTCTCTCTCTCTGAAAGTCTCGAGGACGAAGGACCTCTTTGTGGGTTGTGTTTACATGCCCACAGAGGGGACGCTTTGTGCTGATGCAGACAAAGCCTTCGAAGATGTAAAGCTGGACTGTGTTTCGTTCCTTGCCAAAGGTCAGGTGGTGCTATTGGGTGACTTCAATGCCCGGGTGGGCAAAGGGCTCCATCAGGACGATATCATTGGACCTTTTGGTGAGGACGAACTGAATTCTAATGGCAGACGGTTAATTAACTGTCTAGAAGATCTTCAGCCCTTTATAAAGAGTGCTGCAATTTGGAAACCAACAGAGAATTGTGGGTGAGGTACTACCAGCTCCGTAAAGATATCAAACAGCTTGTTAGGTCTCAGAAGAAATTATACTGGGACAAGTTATACAGTGAAATAAACTCAAACCACCATGGTGGTAATGACAAGAAATTCTGGTTGGCCCTTCAACATTTGTACAAGCCGAAAAACGGTCAGCAAGTACAAGCGCTGAAGACTACTAAAGGTGCAGTGATGACTTCATCGGTTGACATTGTCAAAACCTTTGAAACTCACTACAGTATCCTTGGCATAACTTCTAGGTCTAACAGTGAGGGGTCTTCTACTGAATGGAGGGACACAGTTGGAAAAACTGTTCCTATGATGCAAAATAGCCCTGATGAACTGGAGTATATTTCAATGGCTTATAACGCTCCCATTAGTCCTTCTGAGATTGTGGAAGCAATTGAACATTTAAATGGATATAAAGCTGGTGGACCTGATGGTATTGTCAACGAGCTTATCAAGCACGGTGGCGATCCCATGCGGGTTGCCAACATAAATCAGGCGTTGGCAGAGACGGTTCAATCCATCAACTTCAAGACAGAATTCAATCCCTACTTCTCCTCTTTAACCTGATCTAGAAGACTGAAACGATCCCCTTTCGCTGGTGACAAGGCGTCATTGTCAATCTATACAAGAAGGATTTCTAGAGGATATATGGAAAACCCGAATTAATTCTATATATGAAGGTAAGTCTTACTACCAACGTCAGCCCCTGACAGAGGTAGGTTCTGTCCCTTTTGTTCCCGCTCAAACTGGGCGCGGGGTCAATGTCCACAAGGCTACGGCAAACAACGTCTTATGAGTACAATCTCTCTCTCTCTCTGATGAAAATGAAGTTAGACAAAGTGGCTTGTCACTACCGTTCATGTTGTTCTTCTTCTTGGTCCATGGATTGGTGAGAGACAATCACCAAGTCAAAACCACTATTCTCAGTTTATGGGTTCAAGATGAAAAAGGAAAAAGAGGCAACATTTATATACCATCATGAAGGAGAGTCAAGCATACCATAAGAGTACCAACACTCACATTGCTGAAAACAAAGGCACATGGTCCACAAGTTGAATTGGCAAAGAGATGTTGGAGGGTTTAGGGGTAAGGACTTCAAGTGCCTCTAGTGCTGCATTGTCTATCTGGCTTTGTTGAAGAAGAAGTATGACCCCCACAACTGTTGGCCTCATTACAATCCAGACTAAGCCAGAAAGCAGGCAACTAGAGTTGACATTCCAGTGAGCCTTTTCCCACCCAAATTCATATGCAAGACTCATGCCCAACAACCTTGCTACAATTGTTTCTTACCCTCACTGCCTTTTCATATGCACATGGAGACAGAACTTTGGTGCAGATCGCAAACCTGCTGATGGGTTGGGGAGTTTGCAGGGTGCTTTGCGCGCTTTGTCTTTGTTGGGGCTTCTTTCATCGTTTCCATCTCTGACTCCGTGCTGGTCTCGTTGAAGTCTTCATGTGCGGCATAATCTTGGTCTCGCTGCAATTCTTGCTCTCGTGCCTCCTCTGTGTCTGACTCTGCTTGAACCTGCGCTTCCTCCTCTTGCTCTACCTCTTTCTCCCGTTGTGACATTGCAGAGTGCAGGAGTTGAACTCTGTGACTTCGGCGAGGAGGACCTGTGTGTTTGAGGATTTCCTCAACGAGGCGTTTAGGGCGACTCAAGCTCTCTTCGACGCTGCAAAGAAGAAGAAAGACAAAGTCAGCAGCTGCAAAACCCTAACATATCCTCTCTGCAGGTTTGGAGCTTTTAATGCGGTTTCATGGCTAGGGCTAGGTAGGGGATATGAAAAAAACCGAAGTTTGGACCTCTTTGCAATGTCGTAGATCTTCAGTCGTGCGAAGAATGCCTTGTTCTCCGCTTGACGCTTTGCTCGTTCTACCTCCCTCGCTGTAGGCTTGCGCCCTGGTGTAACTTCTGGACACTCTATTTGGGTCTCCATTTCCTGACAAATCTCACTCACTCGCCAAGATGATCCCTCCTACTGCCCATCGATTGCAAAGGTGGACACAAGCAGAACATGACGATGACAGATTGTGGAAACTAGAGGAAGCGTGAGCAAGAAGACTGGGTCTTCGGAAAATTCTATGTCCATGCAATGCCTGTCATGGTGGGAACTGGCAAACCATTGGCCGGGCTAAGCGTCATCTGCTTTTGAACTTGCGAGATCCTAACTTACGAGAACTCTCGGTGCATATCTCTGGATTCTCTTCCCTTTGCAGATGCATACTTTGAAATTATAAGAAGCAGTTCAAATTCCTGGTAGCGGTATTGCTGTAAGGTGTAGAGTATTGTACATGTCCGTTTTCCTATTGCCACGTGCTTGTATAATGGCACGTTCCACATCCACTATTGCAAATGAAAAAACTCCCCATCTTATAGTGGATTGTCATGTGGCGTCTGATATGTACTAAGCAGGAAAACTCTGGAGACGAACATGAGGGGTTTAGAATGGAAACCAGCCCTGCAGGTGGTCATGATACCTTGGATCGTAATCTTGACATGCTTAGAATGCTCCGGGAGACATTCGCAACTATAGATAATGGGGTGCAAACTGGTGATGCACATGAGGAACCGGGAGATGGAACACAGGGCCAATGGGACACAGATGGAGTGCCAGAGCAGACTGATGGTGGACTGAAGAGCGATGGTGATCGTGGTGCAGCGAGTGCCTTACGTTTTGAGCACGAGGCATCCAGGGCTTTATATGTAGGGAGTTCTTCTTCTCGATTGTCTGCTACCTTACTGCTGTTAAATGCTTGTCAAACCCATGGTGTGTCAAACACCTTTGTCGATGAACTCCTTACATTGTTAGGAAGACAACTGTTGCCAGCAGACAATTGCCTGCCAAAGTCCCACTATGAGGCAAAACAACTCATAATGGAACTCGGGCTTCATTACGAGAGTATACATGCATGTCCGAAAGGCTGTGTGTTGTTCAGAAGGGAGCTTCAGAATTTGGAGGTTTGTCCAAAATGTCAGGCACGTCGTTATGTGGTGGGTACGAAGACACCAGTACCTCGTAAGGTCCTTCGACATTTCCCTATCATTCCAAGGTTGCTTCGAATGTATAAAGCCAAATCCATCTCAGAGTTAATGTCATGGCACTTTAAGAATCGAAGTCTGGATGGCTTGGTTAGGCACCCAGCAGACAACAAGGCTTGGGCCCACATTGACCAAAAATGGCCTGAGTTTGCAGCGGACCCCAGAAATCTGCGATTGGGTCTCGCATGGGATGGTGTCAATCCTTACAGTGATAAATCAAACAAATGGTCAACTTGGCCTGTCATGTTGGTAAACTATAATCTTCCACCCTGGCTGTGTACTAAGCCATTTTTCACGATGTTGGCTTTATTGATTCCTGGACCACAATCTGTGGGAAATGACAATGCAGATGTTTATCTGCAGCCCCTTGTGGATGAGCTAAAATTGTTGTGGGAAGTTGGTGTGGAGGCATTGGATGGAAGTAGCCTAGTGGGGCAACAGTCATTTCGCATGAGGGCCATCTTGATGTGGTCAATCCACGACTTTCCAGCTTATGGGTTGCTAGCAGGATGCGCACACGGGGGATACAAGGCCTGCCCAGCTTGCGGCCCTAATGTTGATTCCAGGTACTCGAAGGCATGCAAAAAAGTTTTGTATCTTGGTCATAGGAGATACTTGCCTGCTGTTCATCCCTATAGGAATAACTCGTCCCACTTTAATGGACATGTGGAACATAGAACAGCTCCTATGGTGGTCACTGCAAGTGAGCAATTTGACCGGGCTAAAACCAGAGAGTTGTATCTCGCAATGGGAGGGGCTGAGGGGGGAAAACATGACCCTTCAAAGGAACATGGCATGAAACGGGTCACTGTTTTGAACCAATTGCCATACTGGAAAGACTTACTCATCCGATACACACTGGATGTGATGCATTGTGAAAAAAATTTGTGTGAGAATGTGCTGAGAACCATTCTTGGGGAGAAGGACACAGCCACATCTAGGAAGGATATGGAACTCAATGTCATTCGTGAACACTTGTGGTTGAGACCCCATCCCTCTCACCTGAACAAGTTGGTGAAGCCTTTGGCCCCATATGTTCTTACTGAAGATGAGAAGGTGATGTTTTTGGAAACATTGGCTGCAGTAAAGGCCCCCACAGGTTATGCTGCCACATTCCAAAAACATGTGGCTGACAATAAACTATCTACAATGAAAACCCATGACTACCATGTAATGATGTAGCAGATTTTACCTCTTTGCATTCGAGGGGTATTGGGAAAGGGTCCACGGATGGCAATTATGAGGCTTTCTCGAGTCTTCCGAAAAGTGTGTGCAAAGATCATTAATCCAACTGAGCTACCGGCCTTAAAAGAAGATGTTGCAATCACTATGTGTCTGCTGGAGAAAGAATTCCCTCCGTCATTTTTTGATATCATGACTCACTTGCTTATACACCTTGTGGACGAATTGGAGGTGTGTGGTCCCGTGTCTAGCCGTTGGATGTATCCTATGGAACGGTATATGAAGACATTAAAAGGCTATGTAAGGAATATGAGCCGACCTGAAGGGAGCATGGCGGAAGGGTATGCTTTGGATGAGGCCCTAGGGTTTCTAACTGAGTATATGGCTGAATTTCATGCTACAAGCCGAAGGGTGTGGGACTCCAATGAAGAAGACTCAGTTAGTGGGGAGGTGGTTCAAGGATTGGGGAAGTGTACGAGTCCTCACCATTCAAGAACGAGACAGTGCACACGAGTATATTTTGCACAACACAGATTGCATGAAACCATTCCTTGAGTAAGTATGTTGCTTATCATATCCTGTGTGTTTCATTTCTGCCAATGGGTGAAAAAAAATCAGACGGTCATCATCAAATGCTTATTTAGGCTTTGTTTGTGAAGAGGAGGTGGAAAAATATGAGCTCTCATTGTGAAACTTGTTCAGGTTTTTGTTATTGAAGAAGAGGTGAAAAAAATAAGATGGTCATCATCAATGCTTATTTACGGCAAGTTTTGTGAAGAGGAGGTGAAAAAAAATTGAGGTGTCATTGTGAAACTTCTTCAGGTTTATGTTATTGAAGAAGAGGTGAAAAAAAATCAAATGGTCATCATCAATGCTCATTTAGGGTTTGTTTCTGAAGAGGAGGTGAAAAAACATTAGTTGTCATTGTGAAACTTGTTGGAATTGAGTGCGGTGGCGCACTCAATTTGTGGACCCTTTTCAGGATATCAAATTATGAAATGAAGTACATTGAAGGCACTCCATCCCTACTCACTCAATACCTCATCTGTTACTTCCTCTTCCACATTGTGTGCTTCTTTTTGCAGCACAAAACTGAGTGCGCCATAGTGCACTCAAATTTCCACAACTCTAAATGGTAGGATTTTCATTCACAAAGCTCATGTTCGATCTCACATATCCTTATTTCCCTCATCCACAGTGACGAGCCCTGGTCGCGCGCGGCCAAGGTGACGGCATACTAGCCTAGGGGGTCGTGGCAAGTTGCGGTGTATGTTGGGCTCAACGAACCGCCTATCCCGGCTGCGGTAAGTGCAGGGGTCCGTGGCAGCTATGGACGGATCTAGATAGTCTAACTTCATACCGGCAAGTAAAATTTAACATCTCTAATTCACAGGGCGATTTGCGTTTCCTAGTCCTACGTGTTGTTTATGGGTTTTCTACATCTTTAATCGTAATTGCCTTCCAAGTCTTTGTTTTATTACTACTTCCTACATACCTGGACTCCCAACACGCTTATAGCCGGGACGACCCTTCAAATCCCTTCACAAAACGAATCCCGAGCCCAGGGAGATGGGGATCATCTATCTCCCGCCCAATGTCCCCCCTTAAATCCCGAGGTGGATGTGTGTCATATCTCCTAGGAAGGGACCAGATCCGCTTTCCCAAGTCAGTGTCTCCTGCTTAGCGCGATCCCAAAATGCAACCTCAATGGTCAGTCCATCGGGTGAATGATAACAATTCAAACCTCTAGGCAATTCCCGAGATCTAATAACAATGACCGTTCATTGGCCCAAGGCCCCGCCCCAACGTTCGGGTACTTGACTTCAAATATCCTGGGCGGAAGGGGGCGATGCCGCCCTTAAAATTGCGTTTTTAAGTTAAGGGGGTCCGGATAAAATCCATTAAATAAGGCGAATTACCTTGCTAAATAATAAAGACAAATCATTAAAATATTCCTACAAATGCATGAAATTCGAAGAAATAGAGAATCATTGTAGGATGTTGGAGCTAACTAAATTACCCTCAAGGTCCTAGGGGAACGCCCCTTTATGCCGAGAGCATTGGGGAACCGCTCTCCACTTGGGAGCGCCCCTAAATTCCTACACCAAACCACTCAAGTACGCATTAGCAACTTAAACCATCACCAGGCCAGGATGAATGACATCTGTTGCCCATCAGTTTCTCATCTGCTCGCCACCCTGGTGTGTAAACAATGATTAAACATTCAGTGGGTCCCAGGGTCCATTCCTTGCGCCTCTCCCACCTACTTCCAAATATAATCTAATTAATTTATGCAGGCAACCAGCCTAGAACGAAGTTGAAACATGTCATATTCTACCTTGTGAAACCCCACCAAGGATTCTCTCCTCCCTGTCTCTGGGCTCACTCTCTCTACCTGTGGCAACTACCCGTGAGCCGTGCTTTCACAAACCCCGGAATACATATCAAACTGATGGCCTCGCTGGGGCCTATCCAATGGTTCCAACTATTTCTTATCCCTCACTAAAACACACCCTTATTCTCATGCAAGAAGAATATCATGAAGAGTGCATAAGAAATCAAATGCATAAGGAGAAAACCCCCCTTAAAATACCCGATCCAAGGACCAACAGTCCCTGGTGGGGTCCAGCGAATTACCTAACGGTTAAGACTGATACCCTGCGGCCAGCGCTATGTGGCACGGCATGGCTGGCCCGCCGCCGGCGCGGGTCCAGCGGGTAATAGGCAGGCTCATCGTCTCTGCCGCTCGTGCCGTACCTACGCGGGCCAAGCTATGGCGCCTGGTGCTGCCACACATGGCACCAGTGAACATACTTTGCTCCAGGGGTCAACTCCCCCCACGGGGGCAGGCCGCGCCACCCGTGTTAGATGCGCCACTCTATGGCGATTCTAGGCACCCTCCTCGGTTGACCTCCAACCCAAAGGCGCCTAAGGCGCCAGCACTTAAGTGCCGGGCTCTCCCTTTTTTGGCAGCCCTCTACAAAATAGCTTAACCACATATAAGTTAGTTAGCAACGCCTCCCATGGTCCTCTATGGCCAGGGGGTTTATGAATCATAGATATGATCGTAATAATATGGAAATTTTGGCGATAGCTTCGCCATCTCATGCAATATGATCGTCGCCACTAAGCTAGAAAGGGAAATTTGACAAGACCTTCGTCACTTCATGCAAGCTCACCCTCTCCTTAAACATAATAATGGACATCTACCTTCACTTCCATGACGTAATTGGGTTAGATTCCTAAGGCCCTGTCTCCTGGAGCTTCACACATGTGCTCGTCACACATGTACATAGAGATGCACACACATCCTCCTCACATCCTCTTTGAAAGAGGGTTAGTTTTTATAGATTTTTAGCAAACAATGCTTATAAGGTCCTTTCCTTGGACAAAGCTTGAACAGCAAATGAAATGAATGAATTCAAAGGTCAAGAATGTATGGTGAGTCACCTTCCAAAACAAGTGGTGCTTGGGATGCACCAAATCGCTCGATAGAATGGTACTCAAGCTTGGTCATCCTCCGGCACTCCTACTCGTCTTCAATTCTCCCACTTCATGGAGCGTTCCCTCTGCTTTTTGCCTCAAATGGCCACACGGCCTTGAGCCCTTGAGCCCTACGTTTATGGGTTTTCTACGTCTTTAATCGTAATTGCCTTCCAAGTCTTTGTTTTATTACTACTTCCTACATGCCTGGACTCCCAACACGCTTATAGCTGGGACGACCCTTCAAATCCCTTCACAAAACGACTCCCGAGCCCAGGGAGATGGAGGCCATCTATCTCCCGCCCAATGCCCCCCCCCCCCCCTAAATCCCGAGGTGGTTGTGTGTCCTACCTCCTAGGAAGGGACCGGTTCGCTTTCCCAAGTCAGTGTCTCTTGCTTAGCGCGATCCCAAAATGCAACATAAATGGTCAGTCCATCGGATGAATGATAACAATTCAAACCTCTAGGTAATTCCCGTGATCTAATAACAATGGCCATTCCTTGGCCCAAGCCCCCCCCAACGGTCGGGTACTTGACTTCAAATATCCTCGGTGGAAGGGGACGATGTCGCCTTTAAACTCGTGTTTTTAAGTTAAGGGGGTCCGGATAAAATCCCTTAAATAAGGCGAATTACCATGCTAAATAATAAAAACAAATCATTAAAATATTCTTACAAATGCATGAAATTCGTAGAAATAGAGAATCATCGTAGGATGCTGGAGCTAACTAAATTACCCTCAAGGTCCCAGGGGAATGCCCTGGGAACGTCCTTTTATGCCGGGAGCATTGGGGAACCGCTCTCCACTTGGGAGCGCCCCTAAATTCCTACACCAAACCACTCAAGAACGTATTAGCAACCATCAACAGCAGGCCACAGGCTCATGTCATTTTCATAACAACATGATGCAAAGATGCAAAATGCCGTAGATCGGAGGCTCCAGAGCCAGGTGATCAGTGAATGCACTGTAAGTCTTTGGCGAAATCTTGCTGTCTACACAGAGTATGCTTCCTAGTCTTATGTTTCCCTTTTGCAAAGTACAGTGCAGTGTCCATGTTCTAAATTAGAAACACTTGATACCTTCCTCATTCATTCATTGATCCCCATATAGGGAACACAAATCACGTCGTGGAGGACACTGTCACCACGTCGGAAAATGGGGGACATGCTAATTCTGCATGGGCAATTCTACTCAAAAAATCCAGTAAGTTGCGCTCATGGTTTCTGGGGTGCAATCTCACCTGTGGCCATAGTTTACTGAGACCAAAGGCTATTGTCTGTTTCACTTTCGTGTAGAGCCCTTGCCCCATTTCCACTCCCCCCACCTCTGCTGCAATGGAGCCATCCTGGAAAATGCTTACTGTCGCGACAGAGGGACTCGCACCCAGTGCATAGATGCATGGGATCATAGCCAGGCCACGCTTAGCCCATTTTGATTGAGAGTTGAAGGCCTGCACTTCTTTCTCTTTGAATTCCCAGTTGGCAGAAGCCTTCAGCTTCTCCCACATCAGGGCTAAAGTGTAGCCTGCCTACTTTGTCAGCCCCACAGAACTTTTCAATACTTGAAGCATCATGAAAGTTTTTCTCCCGCACTTTTTGTGCATCCATGCCCAGTGCTGCGGCCACATGCTCAATTATTGCATCTGCAATGAAGGACCCCTGCACATCACCAGGAGCTCGCATGGCAGTCTTGGTGGCCGAATTAGTTTTACACACTTGGATAGTAACATCCGAGGCCCCCCAATTGTATTTCTTCATGGCACTCGAAATACTGCCAGGTATTATGATACTCATATCTGGAGACCAACCTGCCTCAATCAAAACATGAGCTTTGAGGGCTGTAACTTTCCCATCTGCCGTGAATCCCACAGTAAAGGTGGTTTTTGTAGGGCTGCGTCCGCCAATCAAAATCATGTCTGTGTTCCGAGTGAGAACCGCACAGGCCTATTCAACTTGTAGGCAGCCAGTGCACATGCAACTGTAATCTGGAGAACAGGGAGTAAAAGGGACAAAGACTTTTCAGTCATAACACAATTTAAGAAACTGGAAGTATGGTCATAAAATTCCAGCACATATATATATGGAGTGTTATGGTGGAGGGAACATGGGACAGAACAGGATTCAACGAGGAATGGTAGATTGCATTCAAAACACTTGATGTTAGTTGTAGCACACTCTGAGAGAGGATGAGATCCCCTAGTGCCATGGGATGAAGTAGAATAAGAAGAAACCCACAGCAGACTACACCAAATGTTGCCCAATGAGAGACAGAAATGAAATGAAAAGGTATTTTATAACGTCTGCAGGAAGTTCAAAGAGCTTATGGGACAAGAGAAAACAAGAAACAAGAAAGAGAGAGGGGACAAAAACAGCCCAAAAGCAACTAAAGCTCAAGGGATTGCCAAAGAGTCAATGCTTCAAGTGGTAAGCTGCAAAGCATTTCTGATCCTCATAATGGAAGACCTGTGAGAGATTGGGTATCCGAGAATAAACAGTTGAATCTCCCACGGATCTCTTAGTATAAAGGGCACTGAAAGAAGAAAGATTCTTCACTTTCAATTTCCCTGGAGTTCCCAGCACAAGCGGAGCATAGTCGGTCTTCGTGTTGCAGATTTTCCCACCTACCAGTCTCTTTCCACAAACTGCGGGAGCCCCCCCTAAACCTCCACAGTGCACTTGGGAAAGAGGGAGATAGAGCTGCAGACAGGTAATCCGGCCGCAAGATTCTATCGGCATGGAGGACTGCTCGAGAATGTATCCAGATAGGCAGTTTAATTGTTTTTGCAACAAAGCACTTTCCACTGGTAGGCCCAAAGGAGCTTAGAGACGGGTACTGATTGACTATCTTCGAAGCCCCTGTGATTCGGACACAGGACCCCGTGCACAATTTGGATGGAAATTTGACTGGGGGGTTTGGAGGGGACACATGACAGACAAATCTATACAGGACTAAATCAAAAGCAAGTTAATGGCTCTCACAGGCATGTTCCGAAACGCTTTGCCTCCAAATGCACCACCAAGTCGGCGAGTAATGACACGGACGTTGTGCACAGGAAGTCCTAGGCAGGCAGCTACGGTCACTTGCACAGTCTCAGGGACCTGGGTACAGCAGTACACCACAAAGCATCCATCCTCATCTGGCACAACTAGAGCTGTTTGTGTCTCCATGTAAAAATGATTCTGGGATGGTGTGGATACCTGTACAATGTCCCACATCAAATTTGGTTTCAACAACCCCTGTGCTTAAAATAAAACCAGTGCAAATAACAGAACTGCTGACAATTCTGGTTGAACAAAATGAAATCCTCCTAACAAAAAGCATTAGTAATGTGCGTGTGTGGGTTGAGCAAGAGAGAAATGCAATGAAATGGTGCTTTATAACGTCCGTGGAAAGCTCATAGAGCTTATGGGACAAAATGGAAGAAAACCTGAGAGAGGAAACAAAACCAAAGCCAAGAATAAGAACTGTTGTTCGAGTGATTGTCTAAGGGTGAAGGCCTCGTGCAGGTAAGCGCCAGGCATTTCTGATCCTCATAGTGGAAGACTTCAGTGAGAGATTGGGTTCCACGTAATAAACAGTGGAATCTCCCACGGATCTCGTAGTATAGAGGGCAATAGAAGAACTGTTCTTCAGTTTCAATTTTCCCTGCTGCGCCCTATGCAAGCTGGACATAGGTGGTCCTCCCGTTGCAGGTAATGTGCGTGTGTGTGTTGAGCAAGAGAGAAATGAAATGAAATGGTACTTCATAACGTCCGCAAGAGAGAAGAGAGTAAGAGAGCAAGAGAGAGATAGTGTAATCATAAACCGTTCTTCCAAATATTGCCTATGGCACCCTTGAGGGTCTCATCCCAGGGGAACATATCCTCCATGGGGTTTCACCAGTGTGTATGAGACTAGAGCACCCCAAATTCCAAGTAGTGCAGAGCCAACGACCATCTTGTTACAGATGGTTGAGTGTTCATTCCTTGACACATACTTAAAAACATAAGGGGGATTCCTAAACTGCTCACCTAGCCATGCAAGAGAGAGTGATGATGGCTTGAAAAATACTTACCTCAGCCCCTTCAATCTTGAAGTCCGCCTCTGCAAGACCCTTTGCGACATCTCCTACAGGGTGCAGCTCAGGGGCTACATACCAGTGGGGATCAAATAAGGATTTTTGAGAGACCGCATCCTCCACAGAGAGGACAGCGGGTCCAACACTATGTGTATCGTAGTCTATGCTGACTTTGGCTGCAGCAGTTCTAGCATGGTCATATGTGTCTGCAACCTGCCAAGACAAACGCACTATATCCCATGTTACAACAGTATTGAGGGGGAGACATAATTTTGTCAATATTATTTTGCAGTCCTGAATCTTCCTGCTCTTTTCCTGAAATGAGTGCGAGATTGGGTGATGTGAGAGTCCACTCTCCAGACAAATCTGCTAATTTGAATTGACATCTGCACGTCTGCTTAAGGTGGGGTCACGAGATACCAGCTTCATTCTATGCTTTCGTATAGTGATGGCAGTTCTCCCAAGACTGTTAAAAGGCAAACTTTGAAGTGAAGCAATCTCCCCCACGCAGCTCTAGCACCCTCTTCCTCCTGGCCACCCTCCCAAAGTATAGCAATCTTGTACTTCAGGTTAGTGGAAAGTACCACAACTCCCAAAAGTTGACCGACACACTCCACAAGATCTGTAGCAAAGAGGGTCTCTGTACTGAAGGCATGTGCAACTCCCACATTCTTTCCGCCAGGGGGAATGTCACTAGCAGAGACATACGCCACTGCACCTACAGACCCCAGGGCGGAATTTGCAGTCACACCCTTTATCTTCGCCAAGGGCTCCTCACTATATACAAATGCAGCGTGTAGGCAATTCTCTGGTGATGGAATATCGTCAACATATATAGCTTCTCCTGCAATAAGAAATCCAAAACATTTCCTTTCAGAATGTTTGACCCTGCCATCCTGGACAGGCCAAAGCCTTAAGTAGTGCCATTTGGAGGAACCTTAACTACAGTACAAGAACACAAGGATGGGCATAGTTACACCAAGAGAAATGGAAATGGAAATGGTGCTTTATAACGTCCGCGGAAAGCTCGTAGAGCTTATGGGACAAAATGGAAGAAAACATGAGAGAGGAACAAATCCAGAAACCACAATTAATGTTCTAGCGATTGTCTAAGGGTGAAGGCCTCGTGTAGGTAGGCTGCCAAGCATTTTTGATCCTCATAGTGAAAGACATCAGTGAGAGTTTGGGTTCCACTGAATAAACAGTGGAATCTCCCACGGATCTCGTAGTATAGAGGGCAAGAGAGGGTACCAGATGCTTGGAGTTCAGCAAAAACCTTGGGTGCAGGTTGGTTTACTGGGAAATGCTCATCAGTCACCGTGATGATCTGCCTTCCGCTGTGACGGGCCTGCGAAACCAGAAGCAAGAAAATTTTGATCCTTATACATTGCTTGCTGCACCTTGTGGCCATACATCCTCTGCATAGTTTTAACGGTGCACAGAAGAAGAGGGACAGGACGACAGCAAGATGCCTCATCTCAAAATGCTCCTTCAGAAGTGGAGATGAACCTTGAGAGAACTCAGCCCTACCAGAGACTTTCAGGAAAGCTGTATACGACATGCCACCAATTTCATACTAACTCCAAACTGTGAACAACACTGGATGGCCACAAGCTTGACTCAAGCTTCTCCAACTAGCAAAGAATGTACTCATAAGACGTTGTTTGCCGTAGCCTTGTGGCCATTGACCCCGCGCCCAGTTTGAGCGGAAATCTCCAACTAGCAAAGAGAGGTGCACATAGTGATCTAGTCTTTCATACTTTCAGGTCTAGGGCCATGAGTACCCATTCCATTGAATAGCTTCATCTTTCCTACCGGAAACATGGATGTGGATTCCTTTCCTTCCAGCTGGTTCAGAAATTTCATCCTCAAAGAATTCCCAAAATTCTCCCATGCCATTTGAAGAAAACAATCTCGTCTACAACAACAGGCACTGGAAAAAGGAGATTATAATAAAATTGCAGGTGCTGGGGCTCCGATCACTTACCATAGTCGGTTGCCTTGTAGGTGAGGTATTGACTGGGAGGAGAGGATTGAGAAATTCGAACAGAAACCCGACAGCCGAGCTTACACGAAACTCTGCCTTGGTTGTCCCAACACGCGGAACAACATCTTTCTTCAATAAAGAAACAGCCTCCAGCAGCAGGCTTGGGGTCAGAACTTTGCTGGTAATCAACTCTTCAACTTTCAGTGCACGAATGGCATGCTTTGTCCCAAATGCACCATATGCCAACCGAACCTTCTGGATCACATTTCCTGCTCCATTGTCAGAGACACGGGCAAAGAAAGCTGCATTCACGTAGGAGACAGCATTGCCCATAGGCCGTGGTGAGGCCCGGAAGGTCTTGAACACCACTTTGGAGTCACTGGAAGCGTCACTGACCTTCCCATTCCCATTGACTGAACCATTGATGACAAAATGACCATTGCTAACTGGACCCTCATCCTCAAGCGGAATCCAAATTGACTGCAACAAACTCCCATCATCCAGCAACCCTTTTGCAAGAAACTCGTCCAGATTCAGAGATTCAATAATGGGATGTGTTTTTCCCTCTGAGACAATTTTAACTTTGACCCCAGCTCCAAGGAGGATGGTGGCTAGATCTGAATCAAAAGAGTACTGCTGGGCCATCACCAAATTACCCCCCACACTCCCCCAGTTGCGCACATGTCCTGTGGCCAATTGCTTGAGGTGAGTTGCCAGAGCAAGACGTATGGAGTTGCTCACATTCTCCCCATAAGACAGGGTGCCTCCATTTGCTTTACCATTTTCCTGTGTCTGATTTACGCCAGAGATGGGGCTGAGGGGTGCAAAGTCTTCCAAAAGGTCAATGAGTTTGGCAATGCTTACAGCTGCACCCACTTCAATTCCATGAGAACCTTGATGAACAGAGAGCAGCTCAGGTACCTGTTTACACAAGAGTACAATGTTTGCATCATGTAGTCCCTTTACATGTGTGAAGGAAGAAGCCGCTACTTTCAAAGAATCTTTCAGTGACACCCTGATTCCAGAAGAGGAAGGGGTGCTCCCCAAATGCCTGTCTCTATCATGTTTCCAGGCCTGACTGGCCCAGACATCAAACCTGAGGACTTTGACTGCCATGCTTGTCTCAGGCTGTAGGCACTTCCAGGAGACAAAGAAGGAGCAGACCCTGTTTGCATACTGATAAAAGCCCCTGTGGTCTTTGATGCATCATCAGATTGTACTCATAAGACGTTGTTTGCCGTAGCCTTGTGGCCATTGACCCCGTGCCCAGTTTGAGCGGGAACAAAAGGAACAGAATCTACCTCTGTCAGGGGCTGACGTTGGTAGTAAGACTTACCTTCATATAAAGAATTAATCCGGGTTTTCCAGATATCCTCTAGAAATCCCTTCACACAAGCATCAATCTGCTGTGTGTGATTTGCCCAAAAACTAGGCCTCAGGAGGGCCTGGGCTTTTCTGATGCATCATCAGAATGAGATCCATAGACAGGAACAGGGGTGCCAGGCATTCTGACTCATATAATACCCCCTCCACCATCTAATCAACAGCCCAACCATTTCAGCCAGCCATGGATGAACACAATTCCTCGAAACACTTGCTAGTCTAAGGCCAGAATGGGCTGAGTGCAAACGTATACCTTGCTTATGTCAATGAAGACTTCAGGTTTTATGTCTTTGAAGATTCCAGAGCTGGTGTTCCCCACAACAAGTCTCACATTACGTTTACCCTGGTACAATTTCAAGGAAGAAAAAACTTCTGCCAGATTTCTGGGGCTGACCCACAGACGGTCCTTTTCCCCTTCGTCTGGGCTTGTGTCAACATGTCGGAATCGCAACTGATCGTGAGGTTCGTCGTCTTGTTTCCTGGGTATCGCCTTTGCCTCTAAATCTTCAAGGAGAAACTTTGGAAATATGGGGTCCGCTGATGGATCGTACTGCGGAAGCTGACCTGGGCCTCCCGACAGGTTATTTGCCTGAAAGGAATTTAGCCCCAGATCTTCCAGATCCACATCACAAGCAAAACTCTTGCAAGCATCGAGAATGGGTCTGTACCCGGTGCAGCGACACAGATTGCCAGAAACAGCTTTCTCAGCTTTCTCAACAGTGAGACCTGGAACAGCATAGGCCTTGTTACATAAACCTGTACCATTGCTTTGCGAGCTTTCTTTCGTGGGCCCCGAGATGCAGCTAGAATTCTTCGCTTGTTGGTTCCTCAGGCATCCATAGATGGCCATGGTCATCCCTGGGGTGCAGAATCCACATTGGGAAGCATGAAAACCGGAGAGCCGTTTATGAATAGCATGACGTCCATCGCGTAAGCTCCCAAGCCCTTCAGTCGTCGTGATTGCACAGCCATCAATGGAGCAAAGGAGAGTGAGGCAGGAGTTGATAGTGAGCTCTTCCACTTGCTTGGTGCTTGAATTGTACCTGGAGAGAAGAACGACACAAGCGCCGCAGCCACCTGCAGGTACGAACCATTAAGGATACAGGGAATCACAGATCACATAAATTACACTCTGATTAGATGAAACGGGCGTGATGTTGAGACAGATTTTGAATTGTCGAATTCAGCTAAGGTTTCGAACGAAGTACAGTTCACCCAGAGTCCGCAATTGGCGTGTACCACACAGAGCATGCACTGGGAGTTCCAAAAGAGTGCTAAGGTTCGCCGACGTGGGTCCGTGATTTCAACCTACAGCTTCAAATCCGCAAATTTAGCAATAAGAACATGCAGGAAATCGTAGAATTTGTTCATTTCAGACTATCACTTCAGCGCATCGTTCACAGAGACACGCAGTTATTCAAGACGCTCAAGTGACAATTTACTAGGCACAGTGTGATTTGACCTCGAACAGTTAACAACAGCATGAAAAGGGAGCAAAGATGCATCTTCAACTTCCCCACATCCGCGCTTGGTGCCGCGGAGGGGTGTGTGCGTGCGAATGTAGTAGAGAAGCGTGGTGGCAGGGTCCACGTTGGCCAACTCCACACGCTTTCCATTCAACGCAAACACCAGGGTCCTGCTCCCCGCCTCAGCAACGCTAGGCTTCCCCATCTCCTTTTCAGCTCGGTCCGTCCTCCACACTGCAGCCGTGATGATCTCTGATGAGTTGCAGAGCGCACTAACTACACAGAGATGGTGGCGTTCGAATTAGACGAGATAGATGGTGAGGAGCGAGGAGTCAACGGTTGTGGCATTGACGTCTGGGTGTGACGCAGCCTTCGAATTTCGGTAATATCCAGGCGGTGTTAGTAATATCCAGTGTTGGGCGGATATTAAGCCTTCCACGCCCAGTGCCTTCCTAAATATAGGACCCTTGTAGTGAAAAATGGTTTAACTGTGAGAAAATCAGCTTTTTAAGAACACCGTACATGCCTACCCTCCCTCATGCACTCATGTGCCACTTTGGAGGACAATCCCCAGGCCCTGAAAAAAAAGGACCGGTGAATGTGGGGACTCACCCTCACACACATGTGTGAAGTACCTTCATCAAAACCGGACCCCCTTGCTTGTCTGATGAGACAACTTAGCAATTATGGCAGTCCAGACACGCGCCATTCTATGGCATAAATTTTAGTAAAAATTGAAGCAGATCTGAAAAAGGAGGGGAGTCATCTGTTCCAGAAAGGGCGACTTTTGCACCTTCCATCCCGACATTTGGTGGCCAAGCTAACCCTTGGCCTTCACCTTTGGAAGCAGGAAGATGAGGTTGATTGGAAACACAAGAGGAACCGCAATCCTAGTATCAAAGCCCATATGAGGAGATGCTGATGGATCGTTCACTCTTGGATGCTTCCGCTGTTGCTTCCTTTTTGTCTGGTCTTCATTGTGAGGGCCCTTCGGCCTTCTTAGGGCATTGGGGCGATTCAGGGTGGGCTCCCACAATCTACGGATAGAGAGTCAAGACTGGCAGATGGGAAAACCTGCAACAGGATGACCGCCGCTTATGCCCAACTTTGACCGGGCGCAACCAAAAAATTGGAACTTGAAGAACACTTCTTCTTTTATTGCCCTCTATATTACCAGATCTGCGGGAGATTCCACTGTCTGAACTCAATCTCTCACTGAAGTTTTCCACTATGAGGTCAGAAATGCGTGGTAGCTTACCTGCACGAGGCTTTGACCCTTAGACAATCCCTTTGAGTAGTTGTTGCTTTTGGTTTTTTGTGGCTCTCTCATGTTCGTTTTCCATTTTGTCCCATAAGCTCTTTGAGCTTTTCACGAACGTTATAAAGTACCATTTCATTTCCTTCTCATTTCTTCTGTCTTTGGCTAGCCCAGTTTGGGTGGTTAGTTGCAGTCTGGTATCACCTCATGCCAATACCTAGCATATACCCATATTGACCCGGTATCTGCTTCCTAATACTGTGGACCATACCCTACGAGTCTGGTAGGTGGTTGAAAAGCTAGACTGGTTGAAAAGCTGGTACCTGACACCACTACCATATCCATGTTTGTGAGGAAAACCTAGGTATCAATACTCTGAGGAACTCGAGGAATACTTTTAGGAATAAAATCAATGAGAAGCATGCTTGTACACATTTATATGAGAAGTGGGCCTTTCAATATTTCACATATCATGAGTTTTTTTTATACCAGACCAGTATTGATAATACCCTGGTATCGATTTCTAAAAACTCTTGCTATTGATACCCGTAAAACACCACACCAAATCGGGTATTATGGATACCACCATGGTATCCAAATCTCAGATTTTTGCCAATACCAGTACCTCCCTGGTATCACAATTGGCCGGAGGCCTATGTACCAGTACCAGCCTGGTGTGTTCAAAATACGATACCAGTCCAACACTGGTTACTTAGTCGTGTGTCCAATTTTGGCCGTCGGTGGCTGCCCGGTAGGTTCCAGTGTTGGTCTGGTATCTTGAATTGGAAATACCCGAAGGGTCATGGTATGTAGTGTTTTTTTAAGCCAGGTAAGTTTTCCAATAATGCATCCCCTAATTTTTTCAAGTATGAATCTGGTATGCATAGAGTGGTTTGTTAAGAAAATCAATCCGGATATGAGCAATGGTATCTGAATGTCAATAACCTAGAAATATGAACTCAGATATGGTATTAAAAAAATAAAATAAAAATGGTACTAGTATTCAAATTCAAATTCAATATTGAAATGGCCATTTGAACTACTCAAATGGCCATTTGAAAAATCAAGAAAACCACAAGGAAACCTGCTCATCTCATAGGATACCAACCCCCATACAATTATACACTGAATCAGAATTGCATCCATAGTGTCTCGCAAAATGAAGATCATAAAGAGGCGCTCATAATGAAACCCTGCATCCATAATATCTATACATATGTGCATATTAATATGATACCCGAACATACTTGCAGTGACGAGTTGAGCTCTGGTAGGGGGTGGGGAAAGGAGAACCCGAACCGCCGCCGCCGCCTGGTAGGGTTTGGGGGGCCGCCGGGGAACTCGAGAACCTTATGGTAGGGTACTACAAATGTTTACGGGAACAGAGAACAGTAGGTTAGGTTAGGAGAGACACGGGTTGATGCCCAGGTTGATACCCGGCGAAACCCAAATACCAGACCAACACTGGTAGGTTCCCTAGATTGTATCGCCTTCCGGCTTGGGCGAGATTATCTTTTCTCATCTTTTTACTTGCCCTGCCTTTCTAGTAAGGCAGGACTATGGGGTTTTGATGCTTAGCCCAGATAATTGCGATTAAGCTTCAAATTAGATCAAGACATGCCTAATGGGAATATTTCGTCTATATCAATAAATGAATGATATCCTTGGATGAGTAGTTTTATGCATGAGACCAATATTCTCTCCCCGTCCAAGCGGGGCATATTCATATTCTCCATATTCATGAAACATTCATTCACCGGCGAATAAAACATGAATATGCTATGGCATGGTGAATACGTCGACCAGCCATAGCAGACCGATATTCTCTCCCCAAGGAAGACAATGACTTGTATTTCCTCCTATCCTATTTGCTTTCATTGAAGTTTCTGATCCTCATAATGGATCACTTCTGGGAGGCCAGTTGAGTCTCTCACATATCTCATAGTAAAGTGGCCACGAAAAGAAGAAGTGAAAAGAACAAAGAAAAAGAGAATGAAGATACTATTTTTGGGAAGATAATAGGAATAATGTAATATCTTAATGCACACGTGCAACCTTTGACAGGATGGTATGCCGGTTTGTGGTATGTCAAATCTTCCCCACCCTTTCTTGAGAGTGACATGGAACTGAAGAAGTGTAAACTCCAGTCGGCGTTACACTGGGTTACATGACAAGGCGTGTAACTCCAACTTGGGGTTACATTGGATTACACGACGAGGTGTATCACTCCACTTGGGATTATACAAAATGGAGTGTAACTCCACTCAGTGTAACTCAGTCCAAATATGGCTAAGTATAAAATGGACTTAACTAGAGTTACATGAGAGACCGGGGTTACATAGGGTTACACCGATTGGAATACTAATACCTGGTTTACATACAAGAACCTCTCGTTAAGAATGGAACCTAAAACATTGTCGCCTGCAATGCTATCATCTTACCATCACACTACCCACCACAACTTGAAATCCATTGGGATTCTTAAATATTTAATAGGTAAACCCAGATAAGAGGGGTGGGAGGATCTGATAGGGCCGCCCAGGCTGCTCACATCGCAAGCGTCCATTAAGTTCTTACATTATTCCTATTGTCTTCCCTGTTTGGGGGCAATTTCTGCATTAAATGATTGGAAAGAGTAAGAAGGCTCCATACCATCAAGACTTGTGTCACAAGTCACAATCTATATGACAGGGCTTGTATGGATTGCATGTATTTCTAGATCTGAGTAACAGGGCCTCTCCCCTTTCTGTAAAAAAAGAAAAGAAAAGAGTAATTCACAATTAAATAGGCCCGGACGGCCGTTTTGGGCCCGGTGGGTTTAAGGATTTTTTCAATATTTGTCGGTTCCGGGTATAAAAACTTTTTTGGCTTTAGATATCCACTGGTTCTGGGTATTACCAACATGATAAACAACGGATCCAAGTATGCATCCGGGTATTAATTTTAGGACAGATTTCCACTGGGTATTGGCCAAAGGGTGTTACACTGGGTATAGAATATTCACATTTTCATATCTGCCGGTTATGCATCGAGCCGGAGTCCTAAAAAAATGCCGGTTCTAGGTCCGGATACATTGATATCCGGGTTGATATCCCGATGACTCGATATCCGCCCAACACTCTTATAATCTTTAAACGTTTATAGAATCACCACTGCTCATCTCTAGGCGTTCAAAAGTTCCAACCATATCTCATTTCCCCTATAAGTATAGAAAACGAGGATCATTTTTTTTTTTTTTTTTTGGCAAATTGTTTGTAGACAATAGAACTGTCTCTCAGCTTTCTATCGCTGAATTTTTTTGGATATCCTCGATAGTACTTGAGAGCCTCAACTCATCATCCACGTAATCACCTCCGGGCACATCAATAGGAATCTACATTTGTTGGAGCCTCCCGCCATGTGCCCCACATGACCTGCTCCATTCTTTTTGAGAAAATCCTTTCGGGGGTGGCGGTCCTTCACCCGATCATCTCCTGATCCGGTAACCTATGCATTCGAGTTCGATTCACTTGGAGACCGTGTCCTTGACCAAAGCAAAGGTTAGTGGGCTGATTGTGTTTCCCTACTCTACACCCTTTGTGATGCGGATTTCCCTAGACGACCTCCCTCCCGCGACCAATCTGACTGTATTCCCAACCACCGTCTCAATCCAAAGTTTTTTGAGACTAGGGTCTGCAGGCGTGAGATTGATTATTAGCTTGATTTGCCCGATTGGAATGGAAGTGAAGGCTCCAGAAAAATCTGTTATCAAGACAAAGATGTCTTTTTGTTTCCGCGCAAAGTGTTCGAGGCATGAGGCTAGCTTGAAATTCCCGTCCAAGCACCCAGCTCTGCCTGGGTTGACTCCCTGTTGCATGGTGGATTTCACCAAGTGATTCGGCTAGCTCGTAGTGGGCTGCATTTGCAATGAGTTTGGAAAGAATCTTGAAGATCACTGGGAGCATTGTGATGGGACGCCAATTCCCTGGGTCTGAAGCGTCTTTACCCGGTTTGGGAATAAAAGTGATCAGACCAATTTTCCAACCAGAGCCTCCACCGAAATGGATGGTTTGTCAGTGTCTTGTGGCTCAAAGGCCCATTTATGATATTTGTGGACTGATTCCAAGTAGCGAGTATTGTGCATATGTTCGTTTTCAAGTTTGATCCGTCCCTGAGGTGTGCGCCTGGGCGGGGCGCGGCCTATCCCTCTCATCGACATACGGGGCCAATGCTTCACCTCACCAAATACATTGCTGGCCTCGCTATTAAGGCCAAATCTCAAGAGAAAATCCAAATTTTCCATCTTCTCAAACGTGTCCTGGTTTCTTCTCACCAGGATGTCCGCCATTTTTTCTATGCATTTGAGAAGTGAGATGCTCCTAGAGCTGAAAGCTTTTTCCTGCAGATTGCTCGGGGCTCTTTGTAATGCAACTGGTTTGAAATTCAACTCCTCAATGGCTAAATTTCCGGACATAACCCTGCTCCAGACGGCAATAGTTTGAAAGAAAACTGAAGGGGGCGGTTGGACAGTGCTCGGATCTGAGGTGTACCTAACCACTCTGCCTCTTTTTCTAGCAGAAAGAGTGCCAGCCCATCTTGGCTTACCCCTTGTGGCACTCCTCCCCCTTGAAGCGCCTCTTCCATGTGTTTCCATTCTACAAGGTCTCTGGGTGAATTGGAAATGAAGACGGGAAAATCTTGCCATGGATATTTTGGAACTCGAACATTCTGAGGAACCACTTCACCAGGGGCCGCCGAGCACATGCTTTCAAGATTTTATAAGTCATTTGGTCATATCTCGGTCCCCGATTCCCATCTCTTTGTGAAATGACTTTTGAAAACTCTTTGGTATGTGTCTCAGAATCTTCCCCATCGAAATTTCCCATCCACAAATGACATGGGGACTGCTTGGTTCAGGGTCGGTTCCGGGTTCCATATCTTCCTCAGGAAATCGTTACCTTTACGGAATTTTGAGACGTTCCCCTCCTCCAGGATCTCTCCCTGGAAGCTCGGTTCCCACTTTTACCTTCGTGTTTGTATTTCTTCTTTGTTTCTGTTGCTTGTTTACGTTTCTCTGTCCTTTTGGTTCTTTGACAATGTTTTTTAGTTCTTTTTAGTAGTTTTATTTGTCTTTGTTCGTCACTTTTGGTTCTCAGTTTATGTTTTTTTCTAATCTCTATTCTTGTCTTTCTGTGTGAGTTTTTCGATAGAATAGAACTTTCTTCTTCTTTTTTCTCTTTCATTCTGTTGTCTTTTTTTTCTTTGAAAACTCTATAAGTATCCAGAACGATGATCATTTCCTTCGCTTTCTTTTTAAAGCAAACTTTTTGTATATAATAGAATTGTCTTTGAGTTCTGCTCCTTTGCCATCGTTTGTGTTTCTTCTTTGCTTCTGTTGTTTATTTATATTTCTTTGTTTTTTCGGTTTTGTGGCAAAATAGAATTGTCTCTTAGTTCTTCCTAGTAGCCTTCATTTGTTTTTTTCTTTCACTTTCTATTCTTTGTTTATGTTTCTTCCTGATCTCTGTTCTTTGTATTTCTGTGTGAGTTGTTCAGCGGAATATAACTGTTTATTCGTTCTTTCTGTTTTGTTTTGTTTTCTTTCATCATTGTTTGTGTTTCTTCTTTGCTTTTGTTGTTTGTTTATGTTGCTTTGTTCTTTTGGTTCTGTGGCTAAATGAACTGTCTCAAGTTTTGAGTAGACTTCATTTGTTTTTTTCCTTTGCTTTGTGTTCTTTGTTTATGTTTCTTTCCGATCTCTATTCTTTGTATTTCTGTGTGAATTGTACAGCAAAATAGAACTTTCCATTCTTTCTCTCTCGTTTTATTTCTTTCCTCTTCGTTTGTCTTTCTTCTTTGCTTCTGTTGTTTGTTTATGATTCTCTGTCTTTTGGTTCTGTGGCAAAATAGAAATGTCTCCTAGTTCTTATGAGTAGCATTCATTTGTTTTTTTCTTTCACTTTCTGTCTTTGTTTATGTTTTCTTTTTTAACTCCGTTCTTTGTATTTCTGTATGAGTTGCTCAGCGAAATAGAACTTTCCCTTCTTTCATTCTCTTCATTTTTTCTCTTCGTTCTTCCTCTTTTGTTTCGTTTTCTGTTTTGTTTTTTGTTTTTCTCCCTCTAACATATTTGACACACCACCAAAAACACTATTTTATATTTCCAAGAAATCATCAAAATTCGTTACACTCTGATTATGTCACTTGAATGTTACATCATAATCTATAGTGTATATAATATTCAAGCATGATATCAATATAGTATATACAACTTAGAGATTATAAATATTTAATTATAGTCAGAATTATATATATAGTATAAATAAGTATATAAAAATGAATAATTATAATTATATTAAATAAATTTAAATTTAAATTTAGATGTATTTTAAAATCTAGCTATAATCTAACGATGTCGCTACATAAATCAAGTATCATTCTATCCATCAACCAGTCAATTATCATTCCATCTATTATCATAAATCAATCATTATCAGTTACAATCATGTGTTATTTTTACTTACTACATAATTATTTATTCATATCACTTTATATCTTATCATTACATTTTCATATTTCAAATTTAAAATCTTAAATATTTGTATTATTTATATAAATGAACATACTAAAATATTTATTTAAAAGACACAATATTATAATAAATTTATTTCTTTAAATATAATGATGTATATTATGTATTATAAAAATAAATATATTATCAATTTATATCATGCTTTCAATGTCAGATTCATCATTCCAATTTAAATCTAATAAATCAAGTTATCTATCATATTACATCTCAAAAACTTCAAATAAATTTAATTTATATTTATATTTATATTTGATATAACAAATAATAATTTAAAAACTTGATTTATTATTATTATTATTATTATTTTTGGAAGTAAGGGGACGGAGACCCTTTGAATCAAAATTAGATTCTAAAAAGGTTCACAAAAAGGTGGAAAAAGTAACCACCAGGGAGGCCGTAAGGCTAACAGAGGGGAATCTTCCCCGTAACCATAGCCTACAAGCTATCTGAAGAAGTGAGAAAACCGAGAAAGGAGAAGACAGATGGTGTGAGAAGAGAAGAGGGGAGAAGAGTGCCAATGAGAATGCTAATAAGCAACAAAGTTATCCAAGCCTAGAGTGATGAGAATGCCACATTGTAAGTACCCCCTAACTGGAAACAGGAACCAGGCTGCAGATAATGGCAACTGCTACATACTAGAAACGAAGTTGTGTTCTACACTTTGTGACGCGAGCTTTTTTGTGCTTCCAGTTGAAGTCCCCATCATCTCCATCACTAGGAGACATCCCAAGTAGTGGGAGTGATGACTTGGCAGCAGAACCGCATGACAGGTAGAAACCTCTGCCCATGGAAAGGCAGAAGTGTTGGTCGAGTCCTCCCTCCGCTCCAATGTATTTACGATCCACGTGCGGATTCACTTCCTAGCTCTTGGCTTCCCAGGGAAGTAGAGGAGAATTCCTCTTTGAGTGAGTTTTTCCGCTTGGACCTTGAGCTTTTCCTTGTCAAGTGCTAACACTGGCTGCTCATTGGTTTCTTGTGGAATGGAGTCCTTCCAAACCCCCTCATCTTCCGTGGAAGAGTGGTCAAAGATCAGTGGGGTTGGGCCTTTGCCCAAGATTGAATCGCCCGTACCATTGGAGGTAGAGTAGTTCTCAGTGATCCATTTTGACTTCCCTTTGTTCATCGCAAGTGCAGATCCTAGGCGAATCGATGATCCCCCCTATTTCCTCGCTTGCTGGCTGTACCCCTGGCACTCATGGCTTCAGATTTTGAGGAGAGGAGCAGACTGCACCTGTAGTATGCAACAGACGGTCACTCACCTCACCCTACACTCCCCCATTTCACAGTAAGAAGACACTTGTGTAGGGTATGGAAGAGACAGCTTGGAACAAGCAACAAAGCGGAGGCTAGAGGCAGAAACGTGTGATCGCGATCGCTCAACGCACCGGTTGATTCCTGTTTCCCTGCTTCTTTCCTTCTTCCGCCACCGGATTCTCCCGGTCACCCTCCACGTGCGCAATTGGCACTTGATGGCTATCCCCTTTGCGGTACGGCAATCTGGCCGCAATGCAGGCAGACGCGTTATGGAGGGCATTCCGGAGTAAACCGCGCAGGCATTGCAAACATGAACACAGCCAACCAAGAGAACAGTTTCTTGTAGACTTTTAGCTAGAGATAGCAGGGGACTTAATGAAATTACAGAGCAGTCAGAGGAGGCAGGTCTTTGACAACTTCTTATCTTCCAGAGTGCTGTTCAGCATACTGGACTGATGCTGCAAAGGCCCATGGAGAATGGCTGTCAATGTTGCTTGCACGGGGAATCGCGCCGCAGCTTAGTGAAGACGGCCCATAATTGGAGGATTGGGAAGAGCTCCCGGATGATAGATGGAAGAGAAAGGTTGCCCGGAGTAGAGAGAGAAGTGGAGGAGCTGGGGGAATGAGAAGAGTTCCATTAGTTCGTTAGTTAGATTAGGGATTGGGGCAAGGCCCTAGAGACGTCGTATCCGTCTCGACGATGGTACTGAGAGCTTGCATGTAGCTTCAGTACACATCAAAATATATGGGGAGATGCGAGGAGGCCGAACGGGGGAGAGCTTGAGAAAAACTAAGTCCCCCGGCTCTCTCACCGCAACCTACGGAGCCATCCTCCCCCCTCCAGTTCCCCCCCCCCAGTTTCAGGTGTTCCCAGTCGTTCCAGATCTAACAGAACTTGATATATAATTATGTATTAAACATTTTAAATATAAATAAACATATAATATATAATGTAGAATATTATATTATATCATGTTTTCAACCAGTGTTGGACTGGTATCAAGTTTTTTACATACCAGTCTGGTCTATATAATGGTGGATGTATATTTGTCCAAATACTGATATGAGTACGAGTATCATGACCACAATACCAGCTCGTATGAGATATCAACTCTGGTATCATCCTTTATGTGTATTGCATTTATTTTCACTTGATATTTGCTATTTGATAAACTTGTAATTCAAGATGGCTTTAGAAGTAAATATACATAAATACAAATGTATAGGCAAATTTACACATAAATTAATATGGTACACATACCAGAGTAAATGAGGTAGACTGCGGGGGAGTACTGGTATTGTGGCTGGTATGAAAAAACTGATACCAGCCTGGTCTGGTATATGACCAAGTATTCTCCCAAACGAGACTGGTCTGGAATCTAATTCCAGTGCATATAGCAGTACTTTATACCAGTCCAACACTGTTTTCAACCTCAGACTTCATCATTTCAATAAATTCAAAATCCATTCAATCAAATTATTTATCATATTATATTTCAAAATCTCCAATTTTTTTTAACCTTTATGGCTAATCCTTAAGGTCTTTGGGCCATAATTTTGTATCCTATAATGGATAGTTATAAGGGTTCGAAACCCTATACAAAAATAATTTTTGAAAACCAGGGCTGAAAGCAGTCCAATCTGATATAGGAGTTCATATTCGTATTTTGTATAATGTATATATATCCATATGTATACATCGAATATGACATGTATAATATTGATCGTAATATGATATACCAATTCAATCAGCAATAAAAAATCATTAGAGTGATTCTAAGAAACTCCTAGAGTGAATGTGTTGTTTTTTTAATCACTCTAAAAAATCCTTAGAGCGGCTGAGAGCGGCTCTAAGGGATTCTTAGAGCGATTGCAAAAAGCAATATAGTTTATTCTGTTTTCTTGCTCTAAGTAATGCTTGGATCAAATGTGAATAGCCATTTAGATTTTTTTTGTTTTCCCGCTCTAATAAATCCTTAGAGCGGCTCTGAAGGATCCTTAGAGCAAATACAAATAGCAATTTAGCTTTTTTATGTTTCCCATTGTAGAAAATCCTAGAGCGGCTTAGAGCAGCTCTAAGGGATCCTTAGAGCGAATGTAAATAGCAAATTATCTTTTTTTATTTTCTTACTCTAAATAATACTTAGATCGAATGTAAATAGCAAATTAGTTGTTTCTGTTTTTCCACTCTAAAAAACCCCTAGAGCGGCTCTAAAGGATTCTTAGAGCGAATATAAATAGCAATTTAGCTATTTCTGTTTTCCCGCTATATGAAATCCTTAGAGCGGCTCTAAGGGATCCTTAGAAGGAACGTAAATAGCAATTTAGCTTGTTCTATTTTCCCAATCTAACAAATCTTTACATTGGCTCTAAGGATATTAAGCGATTGTTAGAATAAATGTAAAAAATATGTTAGGTTTATCTTCTTCGTCATGGTTGACCGATTAGTTTTCCCGCTCTATGAAATCCTTAGAGCGGCTTAGAACGTTATAAGGGATCCTTACAATGAACGTAAATAGCAATTTAGTTTTTTTTATTTTTCCAATTTAAGAGATCCTTACATTGGCTCTAAGGGATCATTGTAAAAAATATGTTAGAGTTTTTCTTCTTGGTCATGGTTGACTGTTGAGGCATATCCTTTGAGATTTAACTCTTCTTCCCCTTCAATAATTCAACTATTAACAATATAGTTATTTGGCTAAGAATAACGTGATTTTTTGGCTAAAATATATTAGGGTTTAGCCAAAACTTGGCAACGTGGCCTTCTGTCTTGCCGAGAAACAAAAACTTGGCACTAGCTAGCATCCTAAAAAGGGGGACATGCTAATCCTGCATGGGCAAATCCATTTAAAAAATCCAGTAAGTCCCGCTGATGGTTTCTGCGGTGCAATCTCACCTGTGGCCATAGTTTACTGAGACCAAAGGCTATGGTCTGTTTCACTTTCATGTAGAGCCCTTGCCCCATTTCCACTCCCCCCACCTCTGCTACAATGGAGTCATCCTGGAAAATGCTTACTGTCGCAACACAGGGATAAGCACGGAGTTCGTAGACGCATGGGATCATAGCCAGTCCACGCTTGGCCCATTTTGATTGAGAGTTGAACGCCTGCACTTCTTGCTCTTTGAATTCCCAGTTGGCAGAAGCCTTGAGCTTCTCCCACATCAGGGCTAAAGTGTAGCCTTCAGCACCGCCTACTTTGTCAGCCCCACAGAACTTTTCAATACTTGGAAGTATCATGAAAGTTTTTCTCCCGCTTATGTGCATCCATGCCCAGTGCTGCTGCCACATGCTCAATTATTGCATCTGCAATGAAGGACCCGTGCACATCACCAGGAGCTCGCATGGCAGTCTTGGGGGCCGAATTAGTTTTACACACTTGGATAGCGACATCCGAGGCCCCCCAATTGTATTTCTTCATGGCACTCGAAATACTACGAGGTATTATGATGCTCACATCTGGAGACCAACCTGCCTCAATCAAAACATAAGCTTGAGGGCTGTAACTTTCCCATCTGCCGTGAATCCCACAGTAAAGGTGGTTTTTGTAGGGCTTCGTCCGCCAATCAAAATCATGTCCGTGTTCCGGTCGAGTGAGAACCTCACAGGCCTATTCAACTTGTAGGCAGCGACTGCGCATGCCACTGTAATCTGGAGAACAGGGAGGAAAGGCACAAAGACTTTTCAGTCATAACACATTTTAAGAAACTGGAAGTATGGTCATAAAATACCAGCACAGATTTATATGGAGGGTTATGGTGGAGGGAACATGGGAGAGAAAAGCATTCAACGAGGAGTGGGAGCTTGCATTCAAAACACTTGATGTTAGTTGTAGCACACTCTGAGAGAGGATAAGATCCCCTAGTGCCATGGGATGAAGTAGAATAAGAAGAAACCCATAGCACCCCAGCGTATTCCGACACATGTAGTCGTGTAGAAAGGGGTGGGTGCATACATGATTTATTTCATTATTATGTTCATGCTCAAAGAGCCCAGAAAGAGAGAGGGGACAAAAACAGCCCAAAAGCAACTAAAGCTCCAGGGATTGCCAAAGAGTCAATGCTTCAAGTGGGTAAGCTGCAAAGCATTTCTGATCCTGATAAGGGAAGACCTCTATGAGAGATTAGGTATCCCGGAATAAACAGTTGAATCTCGCACGGATCTCTCTTTCCACAAACTGTGGGAGCCCACCTTAAAACTCCACAATGCGCTTGGAAAAGAGGGAGATAGAGCTGCAGACAGGAAATCCGGCCGCAAGATTCTATCGGCATGGAGGACCGCTCGAGAATGTATCCAGATAGTACTACAGTTTTGTTGTTTTTGCAACAAAGCACTTTCCACTGGGAGGCCAAAGGACCTTAGAGACGGGTACTGATTGACTATCTTCCAAGGCCCTGTAATTCGGACCGAGAACCCCGTTCACAATTTGGATGGAAATTTGAATGGGGGGTTAAAGAGGGGACACATGACAGATCTAATTCAAAAGCAAGTTAACGGCTCTCACAGAAATGTTCCGAAATCCTTTGCCTCCGAATGCCCCACCAAGCCGGCGAGTAATGACACGCACATTGTGCAAAGGAAGTTCTAGGCAGGCAGCTATGGTCCCTTGCACAACCTCAGGGCCCTGGGTAGAGCAGTACACCACCCAGGGGAACATACCTTCCATGGGGTTTCACCATGAGCCTGGAGCACCCCAAATTCCAAGTAGTGCAGAGCCAACGACCATCTTGTTACAGATGGTTGAGTGTTCATTCCTTGACACATACTTAAAAACATAAGGGGGATTCCTAAACTGCTCACCTAGCCATGCAAGAGAGAGTGATGATGGCTTGAAAAATACTTACCTCAGCCCTTTCAATCTTGAAGTCCGCCTCTGCAAGGCCCTTTGCGACATCTCCTACAGGGTGCAGCGCATGGGCTGTTAAGCAGTGGGGATCAAATAAGGATTTTTGAGAGACCGCATCCTCCACAGAGAGGACAGCAGGTCCAACACTATGTGTATCGTAGTCTATGCTGACTTTGGCTGCAGCAGTTCTAGCATGGTCATATGTATCTACAACCTGTCAAGACAAACGCGCCGTATCCCACTATTGAGGGGGAAAACATAATTTTGTCAACATTATTTCCAGTCCTGAATTTTCCTGTTCTTTTCCCGAAGTGAGTGTGAGAGTGGGTGATGTGAGAGTCCACTCTCCAGACAAATCTGCTATATTGATTTGACATCAACCAGCATGTCTGCTTAAGGTGGGGCCACGTGCTACTAGCTTCATTCTATGCTTTCTTATACTGAGGACAGTTCTGCCAAAACTGTTAAAAGGCAAACTTTGAAGTGAAGCAATCTCCCCCACACAGCTCTAGCACCTCTCTTCCTCCTGGCCACCCTCCAAAAGTATAGCAAACCTGTACTTCAGGTTAGTGGAAAGTACCACAACTCCCAAAAGTTGACCCACACACTCCACAAGGTCTGTAGCAAAGAGGGTCTCCGTGAAATAGACATGTGAAACTCCTACATTCTTTCCCCCAGGGGGAATGTCACTAGCAAAGCCAGTACAACGTCATAGTCGAACAGGTTGTCTTCACACTGGGGTACAGTAACTCGAGTACTGCAGAACAGTGGGGGTGAAAGTTTCCTTGCTGCAACAAATTTACATGTTTTTTCCCTTCTGATAATAGTGAAAGGCAAGCTAACTTCGCAAAGTCACAAGGTGCACAGAAGAGTGGTTACCCTATCTCCTGGCCACACTTGACCCAGGAGTGACCACAAGAACGAACAGAGCTAACAAGGAAGTTGAGCAAAGAGCAGAGTGCTGACGAAAGGAGAGAGGGTCAATGCACAAGGTAGTCCAGATTGTTGAAGAAGGGAGAAATAAGATAATTGGGGGACAAGGCCAACATTGGAAGGGAGAGCATAAGCCACAATGGACAACCAACTAAACTTGTGCCTAGACGGCTTTGAGTTGAGATGCGCTTAAATTTTTATTGTTTCAAATTTTCCAACGACGTCAATTGATCTATTTGCTTCCTTACCATCATTGATAGGAGAAGTAACTCGCGTATTAGAGATTCTGGAGGTAGAGGACGCCACTGTTGCCCTGGGAGGCCTCAAAATCTTGGCAAGGTATTCGGTAGGTAGCTTGTCTGCCTTTACAGACCCATGGTGGCTAGATCTGAATCAAAAGAGTACTGCTGGGCCATCACCAAATTACCCCCCACGCTCCCCCAGTTGCGCACATGTCCTGTGGCCAATTGCTTGAGGTGAGTTGCCAGAGCAAGACGTATGGGTTGCTCGCATTCTCCCAATAAGACAGGGTGCCTCCATTTGCTTTATCATTTTCCTGTGTATGATTTACGCCGGAGATGGGGCTGAGGGGTGCAAAGTCTTCCAAAAGGTCAATGAGTTTGGCAATGCTTACAGCTGGACCCACTTCAATTCCATGAGAATCTTGATGAACAGAAAGCAGCTCAGGTACCTGTACACACAAGAGGACGATGTTTGCATCATTTAGTCCCTCTACATGTGTGGAGGAAGAAGCCGCTACTTTCAAAGAATCTCTTAATGACACCCTGATTCCAGAAGAGGAAGGGGTGCTCCCCAAAATACCATATCTCTGGAGGCATTCTGACTCATATATACCCCCTCCACCATCTAATCAACAACCAGGCCTTTGCCTTTCATGAACACAATTCCTCGAAACACTTGCTAGTCTAAGGCCAGAATTGGCTGAGTGCAACGTATACCTTGCTTATGTCAATGAAGACTTCAGGTTTTATGTCTTTGAAGATCCAGAGCTGGTGTTCCCCACAACAAGTCTCACATTACGTTTACCCTGGTACAATTTCAAGGAAGAGAAAACTTCTGCCAGATTTCTGGGGCTGACCCACAAACGGTCCTGTTCCCCTTCGTCTGGGCTTGTGTCAACATGTCGGAATCGCAACTGCAGTGAATGATCGTGAGGTTCGTTGTCTTGTTTCCTGGGTATCGCCTTTGCCTCTAACTCTTCAAGGAGAAACTTTGGAAATATGGGGTCCGCTGATGGATCGTACTGCGGAAGCTGACCTGGGCCTCCCGACAGGTTATTTGCCTGAAAGGAATTTAGCCCCAGATCTTCCAGATCCACATCACAAGCAAAACTCTTGCAAGCATCGAGAATGGGTCTGTACCCGGTGCAGCGACACAGATTGCCAGAAACAGCTTTCTCGTCTCAATCTCACGCCCCTTCAATGATATAATCAGAGTGTAATTTATGTGATCTGTGATTCCATGTATCCTTTATGGGTTCGCACCTGCAGGTGGCTGCGGCGCTTGTGTCGTTCTTCTCTCCAGGTACAATTCAAGCACCAAGCAAGTGGAAGAGCTCACTATCAACTCTTGCCTCACTCTCCTTTGCTCCATTGATGGCTGTACAATCACAACGACTGAAGGCTTGGGAGCTTACGCGATGGACATCATGCTATTTATAAACAGCTCTCCGGTTTTCATGCTTCCCAATGTGGATTCTGCACCCCAGGAATGACCATGGCCATCTATGGATGGATGCCTGAGGAACCAACAAGCGAAGAATTCTAGCTGCATCTCTAATGGTATAAATAACGGAGATACAGCTGATTTGCGGCCCACTGAGAAAAGCTCGCAAAGCAAGGGTACAGGTTTCTGTAACAAATCCTATGCTATTCCGGGTCTCACTGTTGTATTGAATTCACACTTCAGCTAAGGTTTTGAACGAAGTACAGTTCACCCAGAGTCCGCAATTGGCGTGTACCCCACAGAGCATGCACTGGGAGTTCCAAAATCTAGTGCTTTTTGGCTGTGCTATTCAAAGGTTCGCCGATGTGTGTCCGTGATATCAACCTACAGCTTCAAATCCGCAAATTTAGACCAGAGACACGCAGTTATTCAAGACGCTCAAGTGACAATTTACTAGGCACAGTGTGATCCATCCTCGAACAGTTAACGACAGCATGAAAAGGCTGTGCTATTCGAAGGTTCGCCGATGTGGGTCAGTGGTTTCAACCTACAGCTTCATCCGCAAATTTAGCAATAAGAACATGCAGGAAATCGTATATTTCAGACTGTCACTTCAGAGCTGCCCATCCTTCAGAGAGACACGCAGTACTTATTCAAGACGCTCAAGTGACAATTTACTAGGCACAGAGTGATTTGACCTCGAACAGTTAACAACAGCATGAAAAGGCTGTGCTATTCGAAGGTTCGCCGACGTGGGTCCGTGATTTCAATCTACAGCGTCAAATCCGCAAATTGAGCGATAAGAACATGCAGGAAATCGTAGAATTTGTTCATTTCAGACTGTCACTTAGAGCTGCCCATCGTTCACAGAGACACGCAGTTATTTGACAAGACGCTCAACTGAGAATTTACTAGGCACAGTGTGATTTGACCTCGAACAGTTAAACAACATGAAAACAGGGAGCAAAGATGCATCTTCACCTTCCCCACATCCGCGCTTGGTGCCGCGGAGGGGTGTGTGCCTGCGACTGTAGTAGAGAAGCGTGGTGGCAGGATCCACGTTGGCCAACTCCACACGCTGTCCACTCAACGCAAACACCACGGGCCTAATCCCCGCCTCAGCAACGCTGGGCTTCCCCATCTCTCTTTCAGCTCGGTTCCCTCCTCCCAACTGCAGCCATGCTGGTCTCTGATGAGTTGCAGAGCGCACTGACTACACAGAGATGGTGGCGTTCGAATTAGACGTGATAGATACCGAAAGGTGGCAGCAGTGACTAGCCACATTGACGTGTTGGTGTGACGCAGGCTTTGAAATTGTGTGTGTGGCGTAGAGGACCAAGCCGTCCTAGCGGGCCCAGTGGCCCACCACACTGAATGAAGTGTAAGTAACTTAATATCCAGTGTTGGGCGGATATTACGCCTTCAACGCCCAGTGCCATAGTTTAATTTTTTCAAAAACATCCACTCTAGCCCCAAGGCTTCTGTGGCAGCATCCTATTTCTCCAATCTTGTTACTCACCCCATAATTTCTGTGGACATTGTAGACTCGAGACATAGAGTCCTGGACTGTGTTCCCAGAATTTTATCCCAATTGCGTGATGCCATGGAAGCCCTGCCCTCTCTAAAATCCCCGGGCCTCGATGGACTCCCTGTGGAGTTTTTCAAAGCCCTTTGGAGCAATTTGGGAGATGATTTTCTTCTCATGGCAAACGACATCATTCGAAAGGGCATTATGCCATCCCAACTTTCTCAAGGAGTCATTACCTTGATTTTCACGAAGGGCGACAGAGATATTATTTCCAATTATAGACCCATCACCTTGCTTAATTCAACTTATAAAATTATTGCTAAGCTCTGGCATTGAGATTGCAGCCCTTCCTTCATAAGCTAGTGCGGCCTGATCAGATTGGTTTCATGAGCAAGAGGATGATCTTGGATAATATCCTCTTGGCCCTTGAAGCCTTGCATCTTGCTTATGAATCGGATCAACCTTTGGCCCTGCTTTTGTTGGACTTCGAGAAGACGTTCGATAATGTGGATTGGGACTTTCTCTTGGGTGCTATGCAAAAGCTAGGATTTTCAAGGAGCTTTCTTCAATGGGTCAAGATCCTGCTCTCTTCCGCTTCCAGTAAAGTCCTGGTGAATGGTGTCATCTCCTCCGCCTTTCAATTACATCGTTTTGTTCGACAAGGTTGCCCGTTGGCCCCCTTTCTTTTCTTGTTTGCGGCAGATTGTCTTGGACATCTCCTAGACTCAAGATCGCACATACAGGGCCTGCAGATCCCCCGATCCTTGCCTGCTCCTACATCGATCAAAACATCGTTATACGCTGATGATACAGTCATGTTGTTGAACAACGCTATGACATCGAATATAACGGCCGCGCTGCAGGCTCTTCATCAATTTTGTACGGCGTCGGGTCTCAAGGTCAATTGGCCTAAGTCAGTAGGGATCCTCTCTAAACAGCGTCCAGACTCGATAAACAACCATGCAGCCGCTTGGGGCCATGATCTTGGCTTGCGTTGGCTTCAGAACGGGCAAGCCCACAAGCTGCTCGGGCACCTCATAGGTCACGATCTGACAGACTCTCAACGTTGTGAAGCAGTCATGAAGATCATCAGGAAGCATTTTGTCTATTGGAGTTCTCTTGGGTTCTCAATTACAAGGCGAGCTCTCATGGCTAACCATGTGATTCTCGCATCCTCGTGGTTCTCTGCTACAGTCCGGTCTCCAGGCTCCGAAATTATAAACCAGATTAAAATCTTGGTTAGAAACTTCCTCTGGGGTGGAACTGCCTCCTCTCCAAATCGCAGAGCTATGGTCAGCTGGGCTCAAATCACCCAAAAGAAAAAGTCGGGAGGACTAGGTATCATAGACCCTCTACTCAGATTACCTCCCTTCTCGCAAAATGGGTTCCCAGGATTTTCACAAATCTTTAAGCTCCATGGAGTCTGCTGGTCTGTCATCATGTTATGGATGCAGCTCCCACATCTGGAGACTGGTCTAAATCCCTTCGTTGGATCGTGCAAGGTAAAAGTTCATTCAAAACACATCCCTTGGGCTCCAAAGCATGGCAATCTATATGGGCTGCATGGATTCAAATAAGAAACTCGCTCTATCAAACCATGTCATCCACATTGGAAGAGGCCTTGCGACAACCTCTATTTGCGAACTACAACTCCGATTCTGAGGTGCTATTATCGGGTGCTAAAAAATGGGCTCATTGGGAGAAGGCTGGAATTTCGCATTTTTGTCATATCTGGGATCCTCCCAGATTCCTCCCCAAAGACTTGGTCACCTCCCATCTCACTTCCAGAAGGGCAGGAGCTTGGGATTCACTGGTAACAGAGATACCCCAGCTTTGGACTTCATTTCCCTCGGTGCAAGCGACACCAAGGCTGCTTCCAGCTTGGCTTGGAAAAGGTGCCCCCGGGTCTGTGCAGGTGGCCCTCTACGCCATATCTCGCCATGGCAACACTCTGGCTGGCTGGCAGTTTCTGGCTGATAGGGTTGGGGGCTTGTATCAGCCATCGTTCAAATATCTTCAAAAAGAAGGTCTCATTGCGATTAGAGTGTTCTGCAGGATCTCAGGAGAATGCAACCCTTCGCCGCCGGTCAACATCAAACACTACAGTGGATGTTTCTATTGGTTCCTCAATGCACCGGTCACACAACTTCAGTTTGACCCTGCAGAGTGGAACTAGATGTCAAGCCCTCACAAACCCTTCTTTAGCTATTCGGTCAAGCTTGGTTACAATTTGCTGAGACCCTCGGCTCTCTTCTCTCACAAATGGAATTGTAAATGGGAGCATCTTCCATTGCCCCCAGTGAATTGGCAATTGGTTTGGAAGGATGTCTGGAGAAAACAAAGGGCAGCAAAAATATGTGGATTTCTATGGAAGATAATCAATCGTATTTTGCCAGTATTCGCTTACATTTCGGATCCTCAGCTCCCCTGCTCCATCTGTAACTTGTGTGGTCCAGAGTCCATTGAGCATTGCTTGGTCCAATGCCCTCTGGCCTCATTCGTTTGGGCTCATGTTAAGAGATTTTATGCTGACTGGTCATTGGACTTCTCTTCCCAGATTTCCGTTTTGCTCTTGAACATGCAACACTATTTTAACTAATTATGGACTTTTGTTTGGTCCAGAAATAATATGAGAATATGAATAAACAAAATTTATTACTGAAATAAAGTGATATATATGATTATTTGGCTATTTTATGCATAATATAACCATGAACAATAATCCTCCAAACATTTTTTGGAGACAATATAAGTATGTATTGTGGTTTTAGAAGAACATCCATTGCCAAGTTGACGTTCACGAAAAAAATAGGAGGATGCAATAAATTACATCATGATGTGAAGTCAGATATGTAAAAAAATTTGCACAAAATGGTTCCCATATCAAATGACATACAAAACCAAACATAGAACAATCATGGCATGTGATGAAGAGGATGACATGAAAGAATGAGTCCGCATACATTGATGATAAACATTCATATTTATTAGAGATTGCAAATTTGGCGTTGCAATCAGACATAATGTAACGTCAACTGTACATCCGTTGGACTTAATGTTATCCAGTGGCTCGAAGCCATACAACGGCTTACACTAACCCATTAATATTACAAAGCCTCATCCCAAACGGCTCGCAGTCAAGGCATGTGTTCGAAGACGCCTCCGATCACCAGAACCATTTGCAACGGTCTCCGCACCAGAGGAAACGGAAATACTTTCGGAGAACTCAAACCTAGTAGTAACATTATAATCCGAAATGTTACTTGGAACTCTACTTGTTGAATCTCTTGATGCCCTTGAAGCCTGCCGGGAAGCCCGCCATTCTTGCCAATCACGAAGCTCTTCTTCTTCTTTTCGAATTCGCTCCTTAAATGTGACTGGGCAAAACAATTTTTCATATGACAAATGTCAGCTGAAATGTGGAACATTTGTAGAAAAAATGATAAGGTAAAAGTGCAAGTGGAAGACACTTTTAAGATCAAATTCTCCATAAGCAACAAATAGTGGGATAAGTACATACCAAGATAATCAGGTTCTTTTTGTTGTGGGATCCAAGCACGAGGATCAACATATCTTTCATACCAAGCCCAATAGGCGTGGTCGCGACCAATAGGCTTACGAGAACACTTGGCAGGGTTATCGCTGATGTAATCTACGACTGTTGAAGTTGCAGCCATTTTCAATATATATGGCCACACAACTTTTGTCATATCATCCTGGTCAATCAAGCCTTTTGGTGATGGCTTGTATGAAATATGGAAGAATCCAGTATTTGGTGGGTTTCGGAGGCCATTTGATGGCTCATCATCGACAAGGAGTATTTGTCCCTGCATTGCAAAGGGTGTACCAGGGTACTTGGCAAAAATAGTGCGAATATCCTTAACGAGATATTTCATCCCAGGCATGATGTAATTGGTAGTGTCTTTGAAATCCTCAGCTGACCAGATGAAGCAAAACTTCTTCGCAATTTTCGTGGGATCTAAGCACTCGAGCATCCTATAAAGAACATCTCTGTCAGCACATGACCAAATCGCCACATGAAAATGCATCAACGCAAGGTTGAGAAACTCCAAGACTCGGGGCCGGGGAACCACAAAAGGTCTATCAAGAACATGAACTGTAACTTTCTTGAAACGAAATCTCTCCTTAAACAATTCACCGCCGGTTGGAGGTAGCCGATAGCAGAGGAGTCTGTTGACACTCAATATTAACAACATCCGTTTCCTCTTCCCCGATGTGGCAGATGAAGGTTGATGGACGATGCCATCCTGCGCAATTTAAGGAAATAAATTCAAGTGTTCCCGCCGTCAGAAACAACACGATGTAGTGTTTCTTAGTTTCAGAGTGACATCTACGTTTGCCGAGACATTAGTGTCCCGACAATGGAATACTGTAAAGGACCAAGAGTAGACGATATATCGAAGAGTTAGAGATCATGAAAAGATGAACATCGGCTGTCAAGTGGAGGTTAGTGGACGCACCTTGTCGGGAGGCGCATTCAAGAAGTTCTGCGGCTCCTTATTCGATTGTATAAAAATTACGGAGTTAGTTTGGGACCGCAAAACAAACTGCAAACGAAAGTGGAGAAATGGTTTTGAAATTTACCATTGAAGGTTTCGTAGAGGAACGGTGGATTCTCGTGGGCTTGGATTGACGAGGCGCCACAACATCCGAGGGAGTCCTCATGTGTTTGGAGTCCGTTTTTTTTTTTCTCGTCAGCCTTTTGTCCGTTGGAAAGATTTCCTGCAAAGGAAGGAAATGGCTCGGGGGTTTTTTTTCACCTCTTTGGTGCAGAACATTATGCCACCAGTTCAGGGTCAGGCTGTGTCGATGTTGGAGATGTTTTGCCATTGAACGACAGGGGGAGTAGAGGGGCAACAACAGGCAAGCACAGAAAATTATCCCTTGAGCACTTAACATCCTGGATGGAGTTAAAAGTCAACAAAAGAATAATTTACCTCGGAACTGCATTCCAATGCAGACGTCGTTTGACATGAAGGTCATAATCTGCAGATTTTCTGACCTAGAGCAACAGATGAATATCAGACCCCAAACTAAGTGAAACTAGGAGAATGAGCAAGGAACGAGAAATGAATTTAAGTCACCTAACTCCTGCGAATTTGGGCTGTCCAACCCTCGTGCTGGGGAGATATGCAAGGAAGAGACGGAACAAGGTGCAGTGGAGCCGTAGCCGAGTCCCCGACGGTTGCCCTGGGGGTTGGATAAACCAGACCCTGCGTACTGAACGGGGAGGGTGAGGAATGTTGGGGAAGGTCGATAAAGTTTCTGGGATATTTCTGTTCTTCACCTGCATCTTGGACTTTACACCCAGGAGGACCCGAGAGGAGAAGAGTGTCGCCCGCTTCCCGAAAGGAGAAGGGTCTGACCGAGGATCCACCCTCAATTTGAGGACCATCGTGAACCCTCGGAAAGCCTTCAATACTCCGACTCACTGCTGATCTGGAGGGTTCATTTAGGGGATTTGAGCAGGGATGCCTCAGCGTGAGCCTGGTCGTGTGAGCACAACTGCGCTCACGCCACGTCACCTTGCGCCAACGCCACATCATGGGGATCACTCCACGTCATCGCGCTTGAAGGCCGCGTCACCATGCGCCAAGGAAGAAGTGGAGTGTATTCCCGCGGAAGAGCACCCTTTACCGTGGAAACAAGCTAGACGACATAATAAAAGGACGCGGTCATTCCCACCTGAAAACAACAGATGAATGAAAGATGGATGAATGTAGAGTGGATGATAAACAGAGGGATGAGTGCGAAAAATGAAAGTAGATGGATGAATGTGGGATGGGTAAGAGTAAAATGGATGAATGTATAATGGATGTTGAATAATGGAAAACATTCATGACTGGAGGATGCATAAATACACTGTAGATGAATGCACAATGTATATAACATGAGTGTGGTAGGTGTGTGGGGTGGATTACAGAGTACAGTGGATGAATGTACTATGGATGTTGAATAATGGAAAACATTCATGAATGGAGCACGCATGAATACACAGTAGATGAATGCACAATGGATATGACAAGAGTGAGTGGGGTATGCGGGATGGATTCATACATATTGCCATTTTAATGAAAGTGGATTATTTGATTCTTTTTGGTTCTGTCGGAACAACTACAGTGGAGTAAGGGGATTCAATGTTTTACGAAGATGATGAAACATAATATTAAAAGAACAAAGTTCAGTCTGACTCAGAGTCAATACAATGTATCCCCGCGTCCTCTGTATCTAAGTCTAAGTATTTAAGCACTCCGGATCTACGATGGCTACACTTGCGGCCGGGCAATAAAAAGTCAGGGGATAGAGACTCGGCCGCATGAAGTGCCATTGCTTCGGCATACACAAGAAGCAGAAAATTGGAAAGGGGGCTGTCGAAAACAGTCTCGCCACAAATGGGGGTATCTCCTGAAGATCCATCGCTGCCTTTCTTGCAAGTCACAGCCCGAAAAAAGTTATTACTATAAATTTGATGTCCGAGAAATTGAATATGGCTCCCAAAGTAAATCCTCCGTAGGCAGATCTATCCTGCTCCGGATCCTGCTCCGGATCTATCCTGCGGGGAGGAGCACTATCTTGTAAAGGTTAGAATCACCCTCCATGCCAAAAAGGCTTATTTCGCCTGCTTTGCACGCATGGTAAGTTGCTCATGCACCAGACAGGAGGACATGAACAGGTTGGTGGGAGGGGGGGGATTTAAGAAGATGAAACTGGTGAAAGAAAATCAATTCGGAAGGGAGAGAACAAACCTGTGGACACAGAAAGATCGACCACCCGTGCAGAATGGTGGTTACATGACTCCAGCAGTGTCTGCATGAACGCTGGGTTTTTTTCCTTTGCACCTCTCCAAGGATTGCCATCTGGTCTCTTGAGAGTCTGACTGGACTGCATGAAGTTGTACAAAATGTCATCAACATGCGGCTCATACGGGGGGTTGACGAAACAACCCTGGTCAGAAATCTCAAAGCTGCGGACGGAGGATGGTGTCTTTGAGGTGCGAATCCTCCGCAGGCAAATCGCCTCGAACATCCTCGTCTGCCCAAGACTGCAGGTTAGGGTGGTAAACACAAACTATAGTGGAAGTTTTTACATTGGTTATTCAAAACACAGGCATACAACAATATGTTTTGTCACGAATTTGTGATGATCGGTGTCGATCATTACAGATTCTTCTAGAGTGGAGCTGCAGAGAACATTGAAATGCAGCATGAAAGCACAAGCAGAAGGGAGACGACATACCAGCTGACCAGGACAACCCCCTTTCACAAGATAGAGGCTATTCACACAGTTCCATGTGCGCAAAACTTCAAACCCAGAGGACTTCAGGTATGATGCCAATGCCCGACGACTATCTTTCACACATGACTGAAAAAACAAAAGTGTCCCTACATCAGAGAGGAAATTATTGCAGAACCCGAACACCCAACTCCAATAGATGTCATCGAATTTGTTCCAGCTTAGCGTCTTGCCCTTCGGAAGAACTTCTGGCACAACCTAGCCGTCCGGGATGTCGAGAATGACCATGTCAGCTACAAATGTTTTCTGCACACCGCACACAAAGGTAGGACCAGTGCTCACCTGCAACAGACATGTTCAATTTTATAACGAAGAGAAGAATGTTTTCAAATAAACAAACTTTAATACTGCAAATGACACTTACAGATGCAAAGGAAAGAAAATCAAATTCTCACCAGATTAAGGAATGAGATCATGTTGACCCAGGTAGGCGAAGGCCCCCCAGTGTATCCTCTCTTTCGACTCTGCATCATCGCCAGCCAACCCTCATTGACAATCTTAATCTCTCCTGCCAAATCAGCACGGGAAGGGTGTGGCTTGGCATCGATCACGCACTGAATTGGGCAGGTATATCTTCCAGCAGTGAAGTCCTTCTCACTCTCATTTTCCTTCTCCCTCTCCTTTTTCTTCTCCTTCTCCTTTTCTTTCTCCTTCCCCTTGTCCCTTTCCTTCTCCTTGTCCTTTTCCTTCTCCTTATCCTTGGACTTGTCTTTGTCCTTTAGCTTTGCTGGTGACCTGGCTATGACATCAGGAGCCTTGTCTTTTGGTTTGCGCCCCGCCTTCTTGCCCTTCTATGTCGTTTCCTGAGCATAAGGCTCCTTGGCAACCAATGTTGTTATGTTTCTTTGGTACTCCTCATCATCCAGAGGCGCCAGCATCTCAGCATTATTGTTCAAATATTTCATGTGCTGCTCTTGAAAGGTCGTGTGCTTAGGTGGGCAGTCTATGTACCAACCACAGTCTCTGAAGTGAAAAGGACTCCGGTCCTTCAATATCCCTGCAGTGTACATGGTTGGATTGTTTGTAGGGTCCAACCACATGTCAAGATAGTCTGGAATACCGCTGAGGTGATTTCCATCCATAAGCACATATTTCGTGTACCTGTGAAACACGAGACAAAACCCAACCCACCAAAGCGCGAAGTGAGTAAGATGCCAATAGCATAGAATGAAAATGAGGAAGGAAATGAGTTGACAATTTTTAAAGTACTTGCTTCCCTTTGTATTCTGCCCGGAAATATCCCTAACCTATTGGAAATAAACCTATCAATGTAAAAGCACATTGCAAGGAAAGTGAATGTTGGCAACGACATTCAGAAAACTCGAATGATGAACTCTCACTAAAAAGTCAATGGAACATACAAAATGTACAATAAATCTCAGGAGCTCACAACAGCTTTGGATGTGAATGTCGTCAACGACATTCACAAAATTCCATTCAAGGACACTGCATACACACCCTAAGTTCATAATCCAGGTGAATGCAATCTCTAACTTTGGAAGGACACAGACATAGAAGTGAATGTCGGCACCGACATTCACTTTGGATGTGTGATTACAGTGCTAACAAAGCCTAACGATTTCTCACAAGAGGCAACACAATTTCCAGTATGACATTGCACTTGTACACAACTCGCATCATGGCCAACTCTCCCCCAACCTGACTGTCAAAGTCGTTGGACCGTAAAATGTTACCATCCTTGGAGAACTCTCAGAAAAAACAGTATCTCCAGGTGAGACCTCTCCACTTCCTTATGTATTGCCTCCAATGTCATTTGAGGCGGGGAAACAATATAAATGTTCAAGTCCTTCAAAGTCTGCTTGAGCACAATGATTGCGCGCTTCTCCAGCTGCAAATGGTACATTTGTCAGTTTTGCAAATAAAGTACTCATCACATTCATGAAATCAACAAAGATGGAATTTCTTTGAATACACACCTGACGCCAAAATGTAGCCTTGTGAAGCCAGTTGTCAAACACAATGTCACTTATTCCTTCCACCTTTGTGCCAGGCTGTATAGTGCTCTTTGGGAACTGATTCAAGGGACGTGACTTCCGCGTGAGTGTGAGAGCGTGAGCTCACGCGAAGGTGATGTGGCGTGAGCGCAGGCTCACACCAGCTAATGTGGCGTGAAAGTGGGGTCACGCTGACGTGGCAGTTGTCTGAATGACGTGGCATTTGGACAACTTGTCAGATGCCATGTCATCAGAAACATATAACACATATAGCCGAGGGGCCTATAGACGTGGCATTCATTCAAGCAAAACACCAGAAATTAAAATGCAGGAACGACTTGTGAAAGCATTTGCATCCGTTCCATTTATTTTCAAACGACTACACACAAGAAAGAAATGGCACACATTGCACAACATAATTGGAGGCTGCATTGGCATCAAATATATGAAGGGACATCAAGTTCAAGTTTCAACTATTGTGAAATGCAATAATGGAATTTGCAGTTGACCAAAGTGAAGAAGATGTTATGTGCTCCTATCCCGCTGCATAAGTGTATTCACCTCGTTGAAACTCATGGTGGCCTGGTGAATGAAGATGTTGCGTCTGGGATCACAAACCATTCTGTTCAAGAAGATAAAATACAGATGCTTGCAGGATATAAATTTGCCTGTCTTTCCCAAACTTGTTTTAAGCATGCCAACAAAATCAGGACAGGTGCAGTTGGGGAAATTTGAAACTGTGTGTACAACCGGTCATGCATAGCGGATGTGAAGGTCACCATAGTGTAGATTCGTCCATACCCGGGATGTGGAACTTCCATAGTGCCTGCAACGCGACCTTGAAGCATTCGAGCGGATTCTACCTTGCCGAAATGCTCGGCAGTCGGAGGGAAACGACGAACCAGCTTCCCATTTCATTTTGTTGGTCATGCATCAGCGTTCGGTAGTGGCACTCCAGAACTTGCTGAAGTAGAAGCACCTCCATGTATAGATGGGGCTCGCTGAAGGAAGAAGCCTGCCTCCTCCAACATGCCAATCTCGTGAGTTGTGAGATGTGTCCCCACCTTCACAGGCCAAATGCTTGGTGGAGGAGGCTTCCTGACAACCGATGGTCGCACAGTCCCATGCACGCACCTACCATAGTCGTCAGGGCAGAACCAGAATTTGTGGTTCTTCACCTCGGCTTGCCCGTAAGTCGTGAACAAACCAGTGAAGGTCGGAGCCGGAGTGCGGACCTTGCCTCTGGATATAGAGGACTTGCATTTCTCGCGATTGGTTGCTCTGATTGTCGTGCACTTCACTCGAGACCCAGTAGTGGTGCGTTCTATGTGCCAGACTTCGTCAGGGCACATGGACTCCACCACAAGGGGGAGCACATTCATGGCCTCCTGCCCCATTGCACTCACTGTGGGAGATGGCTGCCTTTGGCTTTGTGACAAAGGATCGTCCACACTGGATATGTCGGAAACGAACCTCTGATGAAATGGAACTTGCGGCATGGAGAAGTTGTCCATGTCCGGCCTGTGGGAATCCGCATCCGACCCAGGAGGGGTGTTCAATTTCCGTTTATAAGACCCGAATCTCTCCTCATCCTCTAGATGGGGAACTCTGGACACCAGTGGAGTTCCTTCCGCACACATGCTGACAGCCCTAGCAATCTTTTTCAGATCCCCTGATCTTCTTGCTGCTCGCAACATCAACTCGGACTTGTCTGGACCCTTGCCACCAACACCACCCCGCAAGAACTCCTGATATCTTGTCTGTTGTAGTAGAGCTCGAATCAGATCATCTGTTGTCGCCACATACAAATCCCGGCCCCGCTTTCCAAATTGCTACAACCATACATTGTGCACTGTCTCCACAAGATTGCAAGAGGGCATGTCCGCCATCTCTTCAATTGAGAAGTGCTGCAAAATGGAAAAACATATATCAGAAAGAGGACAGGCACACCCCACTACAACAGACATGATTGGAAATGGATACAAACTCAATTCAAATGCACGCACCGTTGTCATGCATGCTCCCCATTGTCTGTACCGGAAGTGCCAAAATGTCAGCCAGTCTTCTAGCGCTCTCATACTGTCTTCTAATGCAGCCCCAGATGAGAACCACCAGGCACAAATTGTCTGGAACAATGTATTCGCCTTTGCCATGCTTTTGGCATCTTTGTACTGTTTGCATAGCCTAAGATGAATAGGCTGCATTTCCCGTTTGATGTCTGTCTTTGTATGTTTCTCAAGGGACTGGGTCCAATGGAAAAGACACGTCCGCTCTCTTCCTGGCATTGGCACCTTTGGATCTCCTGATCCAAATACAATGCGAATAGCATTGAAATTCACTTAAGCACTGTCGGCCATCCGGCAAAATCTGGAGATGGGAGACCATGGGAGTCCATAACGCGAATGAGACTTCTCCACATTAGCTGTTGCGAATCCACATCCTCTGATTGCATGTCACACACTGCAATTGTCATGACTCGCTGGTAGAAAGGATCGTAAACATGACACACCATTGTAGTCCAGTCTTTCACTCGTTTGACGTGATCAAACATAAGGAAACAGTTCTGAAGATCGTCACCCTTCTGCATGCGCTTCACAAGACTGACTCCGCTGCCCTCCCCGGCTGTGGACATTTTAAAAAGTACACTTTGTTCGATCCTTGACCTAGGAACACACTCTCTTGAATGTAGTCATACCTGCTCCGTCGCTTCAACTCAAAAATGTTATCAACATACCCTCTGTTAGCAAAGCCCATCCTCAATGCATTCACCTAGTTTTTAATGTTCGGCGAGCTCAAGGTAGAGAAGTGATCCATAACATTGTCCAAGGCTACCCCGTCAAGTTTCCTGCCCACAGAATCTCCTTCACTAAGAATATGGGTTTCCAGGAAAGTCTTGCTTGCTCCAAGAACAATTGTGGAGGTGGTGGCTGTTGGATTGCTCACATACTCTTGTCTTATCAACCTGGATACAGTTTAAATGCTTTCCTTGTAATCCCTTTTCGACACTGGATGGTTGTGGAACCCGAAATGCACACCGGCTCTAGTCAAGGTTGGAAAACGGTGCACCCTATAGTACATTCTTGCTCCATACACTGCCACACAGGAAGGCGCTCGTTTGCAGAACTTGCAAACGAACGTGTTGGAGCTTGGAGGTGCTTCACCGGGCTTGAAAGGATTCTTGACGACACCCTCCCACTCGCTCTGGTTCTGAACCTCTGACCACAGGAAATGTCTGTAACTCAAATTCTCGCACCTCAGGTGCCCATTGCACACCGCTCTCCTGAACACGAGCTTATCATCATTTTGAATATTGGATGTCTTCATTCTGCACCATGGGTGTCCATCGTGTCTCTTGTCCATTCCGTGCATCAGGCTCGAAACAGGTCCACCCCGCCCAGGTGGAGGCAACTCGAAGACGACATCCCCATCAAAAGATTTCGGAAGGTACTGCACATGCTCAACAAGGACCGTGTCCCAGTCAATCCCCCGCAATTCACTCTTGAAACCGGACATTCCTCCCATTGACTTCAGTTTAGGAATGACACTACACCACCACGCCCACCAGAGAAGGAGCCACAAAAGGAATTTTCGGGACGTCCTCCTCCGAGGAGTCGGAGAGCTCAACAATTTGTCTGGAAGTTGTGGGCTCAGTCTTTAGGACCACATTCCTCTTGTCTTGAACAACAAAAGTAGCAGCTCCCGGCGTCACATTCGAACCAATCGACTGCCGGCGAGGAGCTCCAAGGACTCTGTATCTTCCTAGAGGAACTCTCCACTGACTCATAAGTGCGTTTTCATCCGGTTTCTGGAAGCATACTTCTTCAACTTCCCATCGACACCGTAAACCTCTCTTTCCAGCCACACAATACCATACTGGAACTCGAAACGCATTGGTAGGAGATGTTCCTCCGCAATTGCAAAACCATTGTCATTGGTCTCCTTCGAGAAAGGTACTGGTTTCTCGACAGAGTAAAACTCCGCTTCGGAGGAAGCCATATTGCTGCAAGAGAAATTCCCTCGCAGAAGTGCGGAAGCCACTTGAGTGTGGAACCCACAACTTCTGTGCGGATTCTTGTTACAAATGATAGTGGGGATTACATTTCTCATGTTTTGCATTTCCGACGGAAACCTAGAAGTCCGTCACCTTAACTAATAAGGTCGGCAAAGGACAACACGTCATGTATGTCCCAAACCGTTCTGGAAGGGTCAGCCAAGACCTATTTTAAAAGCTGACATACCATTAAAGAGCCTTTCAGAAACAATTGTCAAAACAGTTCATAAAACAGTTGTTCAGCAGTTATGTGCCTTTACCGACCCATGTAAATTGACGGCGGAGACCGACATCACATGTCACCCCAATGTGTTCAGCCACGTGGAACCCGACAATGCATTGAGTGTAGGGTTTAAGAGGAATTGGCAGCGAACGAATGGAAGATGTTGATCCGGGAGAATCCAAAAAATCTACTGAAATAAGTCATCCATCCAAATCAAATCCATGCGATGGCCATACCTCCATAATGAAAGATAGCGGCCACTGCAGAATGGATGAATGTGCCGTTAGGTGGGGACAACGTATGCAGTGAATACATGCATAACCGCCAAGAGCGATGCCCCGGCTGCTACTCATCGCACGACGTCTCTCATTCTAGTAGATCGTAGTTTTTCAAGCTGGAGAGTAGCAGGAGACAGAGTTCCGCACGAGAGAGTGAAAGGCGTAGAAGACAATAATTCTCTTTTACTTCAGCGCGAGAGAGGAAGAAGGCAAGAGAGAGAATGAAAGGCCGAAAGCTGAACACAACACTGAAGGAGATCGCAGAGGAGAGCGCAGCCCTGGAAACCGAACAGATGGCGGGGAAGGACCAGCCGCCAGCTCCAGATGAAGTTGGGGACGAAACTGCATCAGAGGACGACACAGACGCTATGGACACAGACGAGGCAGACGCTCTTACGAAGGAATCCACGCCGAAGGGGAAGAACGTCGTGGAGGAGGAGGCGACGCCAAAGGTTAAGAAGGCTGCCCAAACTGGGAGGACGACCGCCGATGTTGCCACATCAAAGGCATCTGGGAGTTCTTCAGCCAAAGGACCTCAGGTGATTCTCTTACTTGCCATCTTCTGTCAAGTTTCCAGGGCATGAAAACTGCGTGCATTGGCGCACGCAATTTTCTTGCCCTCTTTTCTGCTATTTCTTTCTTTATCATTCAGAGTAAGACAACAGGGATGCAGGCAATGCATAACAACCAAACCCAGGTGTGACCCACTTCTCACTTTTCATGTACTGCATAGGAGGAGAGACATTCACATTCACATCTGCTGTAACATCCCCAGTAGTTCGATTAGAGTTCGACAGCTGAGAGAAGGTGAGTGTGAGAGAACCTCCAGAAATTGCGTGCGTTGACGCACGCAATTTCTGGAGGTTCTCTCACACTCACCTTCTCTCCACTGTGTTGTGTTGACAGCGACAGAAGCCCTGAATAGGCATAAAGGTGAGTGTGAGAGAACCCCCAGAAATTGCGTGCGTCAACGCACGCCATTTCTGGGGGTTCTCTCACACTCACCTCTCTCAGCTGTCGAATTCTAATCGAACTACTTTGGATGTTATAGCAGATGTGATAGAAATAAAAGTTTCAAGTACTAACTCATGAAAGTTTATTCAAAAATAGATGTCGGTGCATTGTAAATAACTGTATGAACATTTATCGAGAACAAAATTTTGTTTTAATTGTAATAAATAGTGACAACCTACAAATTTTGTTGGTAGATACTAATAAGCAGTACATAGTCGATACATTTATTGTAGCACTTGATTTTTTTATTTCCCTAAAAAGTTTTAGGGGCAATTATATATATATATCCTCCTTTATGACTCCTTAGCACTCTCCTAAGGAGTCCTAAGGGCAATTATTATTATTATTATTATTTTCTTCCTCTTAGGACTCCTTAGTACTGTCCTAAGGAGTCCTAAGGGCAATTATAAATTGTTTTTTTGTTTTTTTGTGTTTTTTTCAGGACTCCTTAGGACTGTCCTAGGGAGTCCTGAGAGCAATTACAATTTGTTTTTTTCAAATATGACTTTTTAGGACAGTCCTAAGGAGTTTTAAGGGCAATTATAAATAACACATATATATATATATATATATTCTTCCTCTTAGGACTCCTTAGGACTATCTTAAAGAGTCCTAAGGGCAATTATAAATTTTTTTAATTTATTTATTTACTTTTTCCTCCTCTTAGGACTCCTTAGGACTGTCCTAAGGAGTCTTAAGGACAATTATAAATAACAATTGTTTTTTTTGTTTTTTGTTTTCTTTTTTGTGTGATGAAATAGGCAAAGAAATGAGTAAATTTTAGATGGTAGAAAATTGCGTGCGTTGAAGCACGCAATTTCTGGCAAGTTTTTTTTACATGCGAAACCTATCACTTTGAGTGCAGACGAAGAAAAGGTAAGGTGTTGCTCAGGTAGAGAACGAAGGATTGAGCAAGAACTGGTGGTTGTTGAGGAGGAGGACGATGGCAGGCCATACGAAGACAGAGCGAAAGATCTGCTTTCCTTCTCCAAAGTGAATTCGGCCAGAGTCATCAAGGCCATGGGCGTCCCTGGGGGAAAAATAATGATACCCCTATGCCGTTTGATCTCCATGCCCTTCGTTCGACCAGCTCTGACGAATGACATTCAAAAGTTGGAACATGATTTCTGCCATGGGTACATAGAGGGTCAGACTATTTTTTACATCTCCTTGGCGGACTCCGCTGGCAAAGAGGTATTGGTGGACGAGTCCATTGTTGGAGGCTGGGATCATATCTGGCGACAGATAAACGAGGAGTTCGAATCGATCACCTACAAGAGGCTCGTCACCCAGCCTTTCTCAAGCAAAATGTTTCATGTCTGGGATGGCAACCACCGATTGCTTGCCTGGAGGAACATGATCGAGAGATATCATAGCACCGAGGAGGAGTGGCACTACTCTGTGGCCTCAATGGTGCTGGATCCCAAGGGAAACATCACTACATTGTTGACGGCAATGCATGACGTTAACAAGTAAGTGTCTTCTTCACCTAATATTGTCTGCAATTTTCCCTTGACTGTCTGTTTGCTTTTAGCACTCACCGATGACACACCACTATATGTGCAAGCGAACTGAAACCGCCCATGTGACAACGAACCTTCTTCACACACTATTCAGGTTACAGAATATCGGCCAGATGTCCCTCAATTCATTCAAGAGCATCCTGAATGCAGAGTCATTCAAGAAATGTTTGACATCGAAAACGTCAAATACCTGATACAAGCTTCATTCATGGAGTACATGTACATTGTAAGTATTCCATCGCTCTGGCCTTCCATTGTCTGTTGTGATTGTCAGTAACATTGTCTGTTGTGATCTCATTCCGGATTGCGTTTTGCAGCAAGAAATAGCTGAAGCTAGAGAGAGAGGAAAAGCTGAGTATTATTTGAAAAACCCGGAGGGTATGAGGACTTCCAAGGGAGTGGTGGAAGCCATGAAGTTTACGATGAATGAGATATGGAAGAAGCTCATGAGCGCTTTTGTGAAATAGCTGAGAATAGCTGACCCTGATTTTGGTCCCGAGTTCCTTAACCAGGTGAGGATCCACTAGAACAATAACACCAAACCGGAGATGACACAGGAACAGCTTCACCGGTTGTCAACTGCAGCTGTGGAAGCTGACCAGAAAGTGAAATGGTTGGAGATTTGGAATTCAACCCAACTGTCAAGGATACATACTACTTCCATGGGGGTGAAAGATATGAGAACATTGGGCACATCAAACCCTTCAGCGACCAAGTTCTTGATACATGGTTGCACAAAGCCACCTACTGGAGCCAGGTACTTTTCAGGACTTTCTTTGCTTGAAATTTTGAGAATATTTTCCCATGAATGGACTATAATCCATGCATATGAATACCTGCAGATTGAAGCTTGTGCAAACAAGGTATTGGAGAAACAACTTTATGACTACAAAATTACCATGACCGTGCCCGATGACACTCTGGAGGATTACTTGAGGCAGTGGAAGGCCACTGCTTGGAGCGACTGCTTTTTCAGAGAGTTTTCCCGAGATGGAGGAATCTCCCCCACAAATGACTTTGACCAGCAGTATGGGGCGGAGGGAGCCATGAAGAGGGTCCTATACAGGTTCGTTAATTTTGTTTTATGTTTGAAAACTTTCTTTGGCAATCACTAGACGGGCAGTTTGTGGCCATGCAAAACTGCGTGCGCCAATGCACACAATTTTGGAGGGCCACAAACTCAGATGTGTTCTCTCCTCCATCATGAATTTCAATGTTTGGTTGGCAGTTCTGAATGGAATATGTGTCTGCCAAGAATGGGATATTTTACTGCATATGGAACCCTTTGTTTTCTCCTGTTCTTGCATATGGTACTTGTGAGTGTATTTCGGTTGCCTCATGCTCAAGTATTTGTGCACCCCAAACTGTGTGCGTCGACGCATGCATTTTGGGAGGTCCGCAGAATATGTTTTTTTGCCTTCAATGACTAAAAGTGTACCTCTTTTGTTTTGTAGGTATATCAAGAACGTGCTCATTCCGGGAAAAAAACCTCAGTAAGTACCCTACCTTCATCGACTTGTGGTCTGACCCCTCTAACAGTCAGACCATGTACACGACAGCCATCCTCAGAGACTACGGGAGATATCACCTGAAAGACTGCTGCTGGTATCTAGACATTCCGAAATCAGATTGCCCTTGGTATGAGTAACAGACATGGAACTAGAACGACAATGCGGAGTCTTTGGCCCCTCTTACTGACAAGGAATTGCGTGAGAGGAATCTGCGAAACCTCGCTAAGAAGGAACCCGCAGCCAACAAAACTCCTGCGAGAGGGAAGGGAAAGGGAAATGGTACAAAGGACAAAGGGAAGGAGAAGGCCACCCAAGGGGAGACTGCGGGGAGTGAGGTAGCGCAGACCCCAATTGCAAACAAGGAACGAAAACGGAAGGGGAAGATTGAGCCATACGACGCAGTGGAGCACCCATCCAGAATCCAGCGAGAATGTAAATGCGAGATTGTCAATGATTCATTCTTTGCCATTATGGAAAGCAGGAAATTTGGTTACACTGGAGAACCCTCTTGAACTTGGGGCAAGCTGTGTACATTCCTTGACTCGGTAAGCCAATTCCCACTGTTTGTATTCTTTAATGTTTTCCCTTTTGGATAGTTATTTAATTTTTGTCGTCTGTCTGTTTCCCGGGGGGTGCACTCTTTATAAACTGTGCATATCACGTGCGTTCGTCGCCTAATAAAAAAACCCCCTGTATACGGGTCCTTGGATAATTTATACCCCCTCTGTACATATTTTTTGAAGATTATAAAATCCCCTCCTGTAAATATACAAAAATTTACAATTTTCGAAAAGTACCCCCTTCTGTATGTATATTCTCATTTTTCATCATTAAAAATAACCCTCCAATATGTATATGTATGTTTTTATATTATATCGAATTTATTCATTTAAAACATAATAAAATCTAACAAATTAATTAAAAAAAATTTGCCTTTGATAAAGTTGTCAAAAACTTTTCGGTCATTTGCATCAAGAACATATGTGTTTGACTTGACATTGTACTTTAAACATGCTAACGCGATAATGGAATCCAAATCAACCATCATGTTATCCGTCAAATCGTACGTATAGACCCCTCGTCGAATTTTTTGGTACCATGCTAACCCAATCTCCATATGAGAAGGATACTCCAATAAATCAACATAATCCCTACATTCTACAAACCGCTTATGATTTTCTTCCGCATTCTTTGAACCCTGCCCAAATACCAAGTGCCTTTGGTTGCTCCTCTGCAGGTTTTCCCTGGTCTACTTTTCATGTTTGTAGTTTGGATCGTAGTCTCCCCATCAACAAAAAATACAGCACAATCCGAACCCAATCCCAAGCTCGTGGCTTTGTTGCTGGTAGTTGGTTTGTTTTCTCGGCAAAACAACATCGATGCACTTCTTACTCGTGTCAATCTATCCTTGGATAGAGTAGGGTTGCCATTGAGTTGGCTAACCAAAGTGCTTTTGAATATGGTCTTCCCGTCTACTTTGACAAATGGAACCACTGCCTTCGATCCATCTTTCTCTTGTTCAAACTCATCAATGACAGCATCCAGAGTATGTCTCAATTCACTTTGAACAAGTACCTCTTCCGCATGATCATCCAAAGGTTGGCTCAAAACATCCTCCATTGATCAAACTACTACTGTGGCTTCCAGTTGACCATCTACCCATCCAGGTTTCTTGTAGCTATCATTCCACATGGAATCATAGGCAGTCCCTTGTTCTATCTATTATCTTTTTTTAGGTACTGTCATGCTACCACCTCGGCAACAACTTGCAAAGTCACTCCAGAGCACCGCAGATCCACCCAACGAGCTAACTTACAGAATTCAATACATATGCTTCAGGGCTGAGTCTGATGAGAGGGAAAAACAGGCTGAAACAGGTCAAACCAGAAGGTGCCCTCAGGCTGAAATACGTTGAAGAAGGTACCTTTCATCAACAGTGCCTTGCTTTATCAATTGCGCTGTTGCCGCTGCTGTTTCCAGTTGACCATCCACCCACATTGTCCCACCATTGACTGGGGTCAGAAAAGTGTCTCATTCCAAAGCTTCTCTTCATCTCTGTGGTGCTATTGTAGGGTGACTTCAATGCCCAAGTGGGCAAAGGGCTCCATCAGGACGATATCATTGGGTCTTCTGGTGAGGACGAGCTGAATTCTAATGGCAGACGGTTAATTAACTATCTGGAAGAGCTTCAGCTTTTGACCTTGATTAACAAGACAAGAGGTGACCAAGTGCAGTGGACTCGTGAGAAATCCCAAACTGGGGAACGTTCCATTGTGGACTATATCATAATGGACAAAAATTTGTTCCCCCAGTGTGCCAATGTGTTGATCGACAGAACTGATATTGGTACCTCTGACCACTTTTTGGACTGAGATCAAAAGGTGTTTTCCCAAGGCCAGAGTAGAAGAGATTCTCAAGGACCTGGACCTGGATCCGCAAGTCTTGACCCTGCTGGATAAATCAGACTTAGAGGCTGTAGTGTCCAAAGCCATGTCTATTGCCATGAGATTGTCTGATGAAAATGAAGTTAGGCATAAAACTTCCCTGAACTTGTTTCTAGTCAGTAACATGGGGGATGACATCTTGGATGACCTCAAGGGTCCACCCACTCTTGGCACTAGACTGAAATTTAAACTCAGGGAAGGAAGCCTACCTTTGAACATGAAACAGAAGCAGAGAGGAAAGGGGGAGTGCACTCTCCCAAGTGAACCTGCATCATTCAGTTGGCAAGACCGTGTCTGAAAAATTGATCCATTTGAAGACACCACGGTGCAGCTGAGCACAGCCTGACATGACAACAATTAAACATCATACTGAGACAAGAGAAGCAGTCAAGGACACAGTCATGCATATGGCAGCAAGTGATCACCCTTCAAACATGATTGAAAACATACATGAGGTCAAAGGCAATAAGAAATCAGCGAAGGGTACTGCAGCTAACAGTTGGAGTGTCTTTAAAGACAAAGGGAAGAGAAAGAAACACTTCACTGGCAATGAGGGGAGGCTGTGGAAACGCCAAGAGGATGGCACAAATGATAGAAATAACAGGGCTGGGCAAAGGATCCTGCAGGAAGAAGAAAGGGTATGTGAGCATGGAAAGGACGTGCGGCTCATTCCAACAGAAAGGGGAACATTTGTGCAGTTAAGTACAACAACCAATTGCCCTTCAATTATGGCTGGAATTTTCCAAAAGGCGAGGGATGATAAGGATGAGATTGTACTCATAAGACGTTGTTTGCCGTAGCCTTGTGGCCATTGACCCCGTGCCCAGTTTCAGTGGGAACAAAAGGAACAGGGCTGACGTTGGTAGTAAGACTTACCATCGTATAAGGAATTAATCCGGGTTTTCCAGATATCCTCTAGAAAACCCTTCACACAAGCATCAATCTGCTGTGTGTGATTTGCCCAAAAACTAGGCCTCAGGAGGGCCTGGGCTTTTGGCTCAGCCTCGAGACTTTCAAAGTTGGTAAACAGGGGTACAGGCACAATTCCCTTGATAGAATTGAAGAGAGCCTCTCTTTGGTGAGAGAACCCGGACAGCGTATCAGAAAATGAATATTGTCTTCAGATTGCCCACACAACGGACAATTGCACTCTCCCTTTCCTCTCTGCTTCTGTTTGCTGTTCAAAGGTAGGCTTCTTGCCCTGAGTTCTAGTGCCGAGAGTGGGTAGACCCTTGAGGTCATCCAAGATGTCCACCCCCATGTCACTGACTGGAAACAAGTTTAGGGAAGTTCTCTGCCTAACTTCATTTTCATCAGACAATCTCATGGCAACAGACATGGCCTCAGACACTACAACCTCTAAGGCAGATTTATCCAGCAGGGTCAAGACTTGCGGATCCAGGTCCAGATCCTTGAGAATCTTTTCTACTCTCTTCTGCCAGGACTTAGCCTGTTTGACAGGGCGGTCATGTTTCCAAGATATAGAGTCAATCAACTTAGGATATCTGGTGTTGGGCATATGTTGCAGCTGACCCCACCATCTGACCTTGAATTCATCTCGTCGGGAGCTTAAGGATGGAATGCCAAACTCACCCCGAACAGCCACATTGGCTGTTTTGGAGCATGCTGACATACACTCCTTAAGCACCCCCACTTGAATGGATTCTAGAGACTTAGCCTGCTTGGAGTTATCAACCCATATAGCAGATCCGTACTCCAAGGCAGGTCTAATAACGCGACAAAGCATGGTTTTCTTAACCTCAGAGATGACCCCTCTGCAGTGGAAAAAATTAGTGAGCCCCAGAGCTTTGCCCTTGCCAGTTCGAACAACTTTCCGGATATGTGCATCCCAATAACAATTGGAGGAAAACTCAACGCCCAGGTAAGTGTAGGAAGGGAGGACCGGGATCTCTTGGCTACCCCACTACCACTTAAGATCACTTCCTCCCTCTCCTCTGTCGTTGAATGCTACCACTGCACATTTGCTAACATTAGCCTCTAGCCCCCAAAGATCAAAGTATCTCTTTGCGCAATTAATCAACTCCTGAGTGTGATGCCACGGTAGTTCCCCGGTTCTTCTCTGTCACCCTTCTTGTATAGACTGACAATGACCCCCTGTCGCCAGCGAAAGGGGATCATTTCAGTCTTCCAGATAAGGTTAAAGAGGAGAACTAGGGCCTCTATCATGGGATCGCCACCGTGCTTGATAAGCTCGTTGACAATACCATCAGGTCCACCAGCTTTATATCCATTTAAATGTTCAATTGCTTCCACAATCTCAGAAGAACTAATGGGAGCGTTATAAGCCATTAAAATATACTCCAGTTCATCAGGGCTGTTTTGAATCATAGGAACAATTTTTCCAACTGTGTCCCTCCATTCAGCAGAAGACCCCTCACTGTTAGACCTAGAAGTTCTGCCAAGGATACTGTAGTGATTTTCAAAGGTTTTGACAATGTCAACCGATGAAGTCACCACTGCACCTTTAGTAGTCTTCAGCGCTTGTACTTGCTGACCGTTTTTAGGCTTGTACAAACGTTGAAGGGCCAACCATAATTTCTTGTCATTACCACCATGGTGGTTTGAGTTTATTTCACTGTATAACTTATCCCAGTATAATTTCTTCTGAGACCTAACAAGCTGATTGATATCTTTCCGGAGCTGATAGTGCCTCGCCCACAATTCTCTGTTGGTTTTCAAATTGCAGCACTCTTTATAGAGGGCTCGTCCTCACCAAAAGGCCCAATGATATCGTCCTGATGGAGCCCTTTGCCCACCCGGGCATTGAAGTCACCCAATAGCACTACCTGACCTTTGGCAAGGAACGAAGCACAGTCCAGCTTTACATCTTCGAAGGCTTTGTCTGCGTCAGCACTAAGGGTCCCCTCTGTGGGCATGTAAACACAACCCACAAAGAGGTCCTTCGTACTCATGCCGCCCTTCAGATTCAGTTTTAGCCAGATACTATGTTCGTACCTCAAACCCTTGTTGATAATTTCACAATTATCAAACAAGAAATCACGGATAAAGAATCCAACCCCTTTTTGACCGCGTTTGGCAGAGGCTGCCTTGAGAGTACACATCCTACCTGCCCATTTATAACCATTGACATCTCCAACCAGTTTATCCGAAGTTTCCCATGTTTCTTGCCCAGCACAGATATGAATATCATTAGTCCGAAGGACTTGTCCCACTTCGAGTTGTTTCCTTTGGTTAGTAAGCCCTGAGAAGTTGAAAGTGGCCAGCCGCAAGCCAGCCCTTTGCATGTGAATTGTTTGTCGTCTAGGTAGCTTGGGATTGCTCCTGGACGCCCAACCGTTCTGCAAAGGGGGGACAGTTACCCCATGTGTAGATTTTGCTCGTCTTGTGTAAACTCTTGAGTACCAAATCCTTCAGATTCAGGACGTTCAGGTTCTGTACACTTAGGGGCATCTTGTCCCTCTGGCTGTTTGGATTCAATAAGGATGAGAATAGGCCTGATACAGTGAGTACAACCATTGTGTCACACCAATCATTATTAGGAAAGAAAATAGGCCTAATGTGCTCATTACCTCTGATGACTGGGAATCTTGATGCCCATGTCCTCCTGTCATTGCTGCACAACAATCCGCCACCACACCCGCATATCATCACCGATCAGCCCAGGCCTGCCCCACATTCCCGCGCACTTACTTCATCCCCTTCGATTCCTGCCCTCTACATACATCACAACCTCAAACCTTCTCCCAAGTCAGTGCCCTCACCACATTCTGGTGCCCTCACCACATTGTCCTACCATGCCCTGTGGAGAGGAGGGGAGAGGAGAGGAGGAAAAAGAGAAAGCCCGTGGAAGGGAAGGCGAACGCGGGAGAGGAGGAGAAAGAAAAGAGAAAGCCGCGGGAGGTCAGGGGAGAAAGATCGTGGAGCGAAAAAAAAAAAAAAAAAAAAAACAAACATACAAAACGACGATTCCACGATTCGATCCCGGGATGCATCACGGCAGAATCGCCATTCTTACCACTACACTATCCCTAAAAACTCAACAACCCCCTCCTGTAAAATTATATTTAAGGTGTTTTAAACCCCCCTCTGTATGTATAATGTTGTACATGGGGGGGTTTAAAATACCCCCTCCTGTGCACGCACGTGGCTGGTACATTTAATGAGGAGTGCACCCCCCGGGGTCTGTTTTCAGGTTTCGAAAGGGCAATGTTGGGTCAATGGTTCTCTGAAACCATGTTGTGCGGACATGGTGATTGTGGACATTCTGGATGGGCTGCCAGTACCGGACATTTTACCCACATGCACTTGCCCAACATGGAATGCATTTGATGAGAGGTATTGGCGGTGGATATTTTCATTTTACAATTTTTTTTTATCGGATGCAGGGGTTCTTGTAATGATCCAATCGGTCAATACAAAATGTCGCCGGGAGCTTGCAAGCTACCTGAAGGCCTCGGGGATGAAAATCATCAAAACGTGGAATGGTGTGAACAGCTTGTATTTGACAAAGGGCGACTGTCCCAAACAAATGGTAATCAACTTTCTCTTACCTGCTTCATTTGAAGTTCCATTTCACCCCTACAGAAATCAATGTGTCAACGCACTCATTTTTGGAGGTTTCAAGCACTGTTCTTTCCATATGATTTTTTTTTTATTCACTAATATGTGCTTCATGTTGTCTTGTGTGTAGACCCGCCTTTTTGAGGCCATCTGCCTCGTCAAAGTGCACCATGCTTCAACTCCCACAACAGTGAAGGAGTTCAGGCTTCATGGGGGAGGTTCTTTCATCAACGATAAGTTCGATCCAGTGGTGGACGACATGCACTACAATTACGTGGATTCCAATGTGTGCTTACGAAAGTCCAACTCCACACCATGGAGAGGGGCCAAGGAGAAGAGCCCAACATTTATTCAAACAATTGTGGAGACTTGTTCCCTCTTGGCACAGGTTTCACCCCGAACCTGCTGCGGTGTTTTCTTCTTGGTGCAAAATTTGTTAATACGTGTCCTAAGAGTACTCTGTCTTGCAGGAGCTTCATACCATGCTTGCAAGGCAGCGGGCAGGCATTTGTTTGGTATGGAAGGGGATGCGGACATTTTCAATGACCTCCTCCATAACTTGGAAGCATCAGCGCCGGCGCCCGCCGCCCAACAACAGTAGGGTATAGTGCATGTGGAAATCAACGAAGGGGACGACAAAGTCTTGGACGACGATTTCGCATGTGAGTAAGTTGTGTTTTTGTAAGCATCCGATTTCTCCTGTGAAAATGGCCCCCCCTTTCCCATTAATGGTGGCTAATGCAATTGTGGTTCTTTGGATGGCAGGATATTGGAAGCTATTCCTTTGGTCGACGTCTCTTTTATTCACAGTGACTTGTGATGCAGCCCTCCACGTTCATTCATCCTACCCGACTACGCGAAGGCCATTGCTCGTCAACAGAGTTTCATGTTATCTCCCCCATGTGCTCGAAAGCACAACATGCACCTCGGAGCTCGGGTTTATGTCGATGATATTGCACAAGTTTCAAGGGATAGTTCTAGTGACTGAAATGCAAATTTCATCATCATTGTAGACTGATGACCTAGACATTAACATCCACAACCATTTCAGTCTCTATCATTCTGCAACATTCACTAACAAACCCTAAACTCTCTTCTGCACCTCGCCTCGTCGCCCACACATGGTTCCATGTCTGCCAAATGCGCAATCCGCGGCTATAGGCCCCCATTTGCATGTTCGGTCCGCGGTTATAGGGCCATGCCTATGACAATGATGTGGCATGACGTGATGTGGCGTCGGGCGCGCTGGCGAGGTCGGCTGACGTGGCGTCAGACCGGTCAGCCAACGTAGCAATAACTGATGACGTGGCGTGAGCCCACTCACGCTCACGCGCTCTCATGCGGAAGCATCCCCTTGATTCAAGTCCTTCACTGTCTGCTCTGAGTTCCAAATCTCCAGCCATCTTATTTTGGTTTGGGGGTCGACCATGGAGATGGCCAGCCGGTGCAATTTCTCCTGCTGCATCTCCGGGTGCACATGCTTGTTATAGTGAGATTTGATCTGCAGAAGGAACTCATCTCCAAGGCCAGGATCTACTATTCTAAGCTGCTTTGAGAAGGCGGACATCAGTTTGGTTCTGCGGATTTCATACTCCTTCTTTATTGTTGCTTCCACACCCTTTGATGTCCTAAGTTCTCTGTTGTAGTGCGGTAGTATTTGGATTTCCCCTTCTCAGCTGCCTCTGCCAGTTCTTGCTGCAAATCAAATAGGGATGAGTACAAAACGGAATACAAACATGTATTCAGAAAGACAAGTGAGTACAGGCTCGGCCTTACCGCATACATGTACTCCAGAAACGTCTCTCGAGTCAAAGAATACCAAGTGCTTGCAGTTCTTCCTGTTTCGCACTTCTTGATTATATCGGGGTGGAGTACTGTGCGAAAATCATCCAGCTTCATCAGACCAATCCTCTGAATTCGAAACAGTGTGTAGACCAAGCTTGTTGTCACATGCGATTTCTCTGTCGATCTGCAAAAAGATTGAAAACAATACATTGGTAAACATCGTTTTTTGGTGGGATTAACAAGACATTGGAGAGGTAATGGAGTCTGTAGGATGACTTACTTGTTCACGTCGTGCATAGCAGAAGAAAGCCTAGTGATGTCGTTTCCAGGATCCAAAACCATTGCCTCTACAACAACATACTTGTCTTTGTCTTTCGCATGATGTTTCTGAATGTATCCCATCCATGCCAGCAATCGGTGGTTGCCGTCCCAGACGTAGAACATGTGGTTGTAGAATTGCTGGGTGTTTCTTCCCATCATGAGGCCCAGCTAGAACTCCTCATTAACATCCTTCCAGCAATCATCCTAGGTATCTGTGATCTCAGGAGACACTAATGTGCTTTTCCCATTTGTATCTACAGAGAGGTTCTGAGCATTAGCGAACGGCGTTAACAACAATAAAAAAAACATTACATTTGAAGGACCTACTGGATCGGTTTGGTGCAATGAAATATATGTCTTAGTGATTGGCGGCACCGACACTTGCTCTAGTTTAGGGCAGAAATTGAGTGCAGATAAGTCAGAGAGACTCCATTGTGATGATCGTCACAAACAATCACTATTTCTTGTCTGTCTGGAATGTACTTTGCAATCGATACTCTACATGAATCTACAGTATGGTCTCAAAAAAAGTGATTGGCGGTACCGCCATTCCACTTCCCTAATCTGTTCAACCTGAAACAGAGAAAATGCAATGCAAGACTATATGACTGAATATGCCGACCATCACTCTCTCTCCACGCATACAGGTACAGGAAGCTCACACTAGAAGAAAAATGCGGAATAACCACTCTGTTAACCACTCATTTTGAGTGGTAAAAGACACTAAGCCACTTTGTTGACTCATAGAGTCATGCTATGAAAACTGATAATATACAATAGCACTCACAGAGTGGTTATGTCAGTGGATGACGTCTCTCAGCAGGTCATTGGAATGATTACCCATAGAGGTCTCTCAGCAGGTCATTGGAATGATTACCCATAGAGTGGTGTGTAAGCTGTTTGAGTCATCCATGGTGTCTCTCTGAGTGGGAACTATGGATTGGAGTGATTAGTAACAGAGTGGTATATAAGTGATTAGGAATACCACTGGAGGAATTCATACCACTAATACAGTAATAGAATGTGACTACTTATACCACTATACAAGTGGTAATATAGGCAATTGTGTGCATTTGGCTACTCCCACAGTTTTAAATTATACCACTATTACAGTGATGTGCAAGTGATTATGAACATGACTAGAGGAACACATACCACTAGTGTAGTGAAAGAAGTACCATTGGAGATTCAAGCTCCACAAAATAAAATAGAATCCCAGAGAGTTAAGTGCTGGAACATTGTCAACAAAATCCAGCCATGATAAAAGTCTAAGCCTAACTTCTATACGGTGTCTCCGCATGCATGCTAGGAACACTGAACTGCTTTCCTGCCTTCTTCTCATTGCCAGCAATGTCTATGCCTGGGCGAATGAAATTGTAAGCCCTCTTCATGTTCTTCTTTGGTCAGGGCTGCCAGGCTCACATTTGATGTAGATGTACACTAGGGGAATGTTCAGAATGATATCTGGTACAATTTCAGCTTTGATAATGTCACCATGAACCTCTTTGCCCCTTCCCAGGGCTGTTAGGCTCCCATATGCATATTACAAACACAAATGAATATGACCTGGTCTTGCTTCATCCCTTCCCACATCATTTGCTCCTAGGTTTCCAAAGCCTTAATCCCATACCCATGCTGCACATACCTTGCAATCATGGCACTCCAAAACACCACATCTCGTTCAACCACCTCTCTTGATCCTCTTTCAAAAACTGTGGTCATGGTTGAGGTGCCTGATTTTATCAACTGTGCCGTTGCAGTTGCTACCTTTAGTTGACCATCTACCCATGCACCAGATTTCTTGTAGCTATTGATCTACATGGAATCATAGGTAATCTGGAGCTTGAAGTCCGGCCCTCTTGGATGAATCTGGACCCAGACTCTATCCCTGCTCCTTCAGCTATCCATGCCGCTGCACAAATCATGCATACATCCTTGCCTCACTGTTAGCACCTAACAATGACAGCCTAGATTTGTTCTAGGAAACACCCAACTCAACTTATCACTGTGGTCAATTGCATCTGCTACTCTCTATAATCCAACAGGCATTCACCTTTTTGCCTCGATTGTCCCACCATGGACTGGGGTTAGAAAAGTATTCATTCCACAGCTTCTCCTCGTCTCAGCTGTAACCTGTTTCTGGATACTTCCCTGTTGTCACATTGGCAGTACCATGTCAAAGTCACTCCAAACTATCAAAGGTTCACTCAACCAGCTAACTTGCATAATTCAACATGAAAATTTAGGGCCAATTATGATAAGAGGGAAAAACATGGTGAAAATGTGTTGAAGAAGGTGCCTTCATTAGTAGTGCCCGATTTTATCAATTGTGCCGCTATTACTGCGGCTTCCAGTTGACCATCTATCCATGCAGGTTTCTTGCAGCTATTGATCCACAGAGAATTATAGGTAATCGTGAGCTTGAAGTCCCGCCCTCTTGGATGAATCTGGACCCACTAGACTCTACCCCTGCTCCTCAGCTATCCAAGCTCTGCACAAATCATGCATACATCCTTCCCTTGCTGCTAGCAGCTGACAATGACAGCCTATAATTGTTCCAGCAAACACCCAACCCTACTTATCACCCATGCAGAATTCAACATGCATCTCAGGGCCAAGTCTGATGAGAGGGCAAAACAGGCTGAAATGTGCCCTTACAATATTGTCCTTGACCCATGGAGGATTTGACCGACCATCAACCCAAAAATGACCTCTTGTGTGTGTTGTTTGTCTGTAGTCAGGTAATGTCGGATTGGTCTGTGAGAACCACCACGGTGCAACTGAGCAAGGAGAGATTGAAACACGACCTGCTAAGACCTGCAAGCTGACTCTCCTAAGAACCTTGTAAACATTAGGAAGAATACCAAATCATGGTACTCCAGGAGTCAAGAGCCCACCTTTGCAAGATGGACGAACGTCTTCACATCGTACATTAAGAAAAGCCACACTTGGTGATTGCGGTTGTCCCACCATCGTGAAAGATCGGTATAAAACTCATGCAACCTCACATCACGAACGAGCTAACTTGCAGAATTCAAAATGAAAATTTAGGGACTGTGGTAATAGGGAAAAACAGTGTGAAATGTGTTGAAGAAGGTACCTTCATGCCGCACGTTTAGCCATCTCCACATTGCAATGGATTCTGCAGGCACCAAGCAAGGCCTTCATTTTGCAAACATGTCGACCTCTTTCCAGATTACAATATGCATATCAGGCCCGAGTCTGATAAGAGGGCAAAACAGGCTGAAATAGGTTGAAGAAGAAGGTGCCATCACGGCCTACTAAGACCAAGCTGACTCTCTCTCTTGCACCAACGAGCTAACTTAACAGAATTCAATATGCATATCAGGCCTGAGTCTGATAAGAGGGCAAAACATGCTGAAATAGGTTGAAGAAGAAGGTGCCCTCACAGCCTGCTAAGACCAAGCTGACTCTCTTTCTTGCACCAACGAGCTAACTTAACAAAATTCAATATGCATATCAGGCCCGAGTCTGATAAGAGGGCAAAACAGGCTGAAATAGGTTGAATCAGGAAATGAATCAGCGGGCTGCTAAGACCAAGATGATTCTCCCAAGAACCTTGTAAACATCAGGAAGAATACCAAATCATGGTACTAACAGGAGCCAAAAGCCCACATTTGTAGGATGGACAAACTTCTTCACATCCTACATTAAGGAAAAGCCACACCTTGCGATTGCGATTGTCCCACCATCGGTAAGGATCGGTAAAAAAACTCATGCAAGCTCTGAAATAGGTCGAAGAAGAAGGTGCCCTTACCACATTGTCCTCAACCTTGTGTCATGACCCATGGAGGATTTGACTCCCCATGAACCCATACGGACCTCTTGTGTGTACTACTTGTGTCTGTAGTCTGGTAATGGCAGATTGGTCCATGAGAACCACCACGGTGCAGCTGAGCGAGCGGAGATTGAAACACGACCTGCTAAGACCAACCTGACTCTCCCAAGAACCTTGTAAACATCAGGAAGAATACAAAATCATGGTACGTCTAACAAGAGCCAAGAGCCCGCATTTGCAAGATGGACAAACTTCTTCACATCATACATAGAGAAAAAGCCACACCTTGCGATCGCGATTGTCCCACCATCGTGCACGCCTTCATGCCCCGATTCTAGGGCTTGAGTCCATGTCTGCCCCCTATCCCACCAGCTCCACTCGTCATTGTACATTGAGAAAAAGCCACACCTTGCGATCGTGGTTGTCCCACCATTGTGCATGCTGTCAAGTTATTTTACCACTAGTGTGAAACTAGCTAGGAAATAGCTAGCTTTTACATATTGACATTTGGGATTGGCCCAAGTGTCAATCCAGGGGTCAAGGCAGATTTAGGCCCTGGAGTGGTTATCTTCACGGCAAGCGCGGGAGGCTCATCTTTCTCGAGTTGAGCCTCACCGCGCCTAGCTATGGCGCCGTAGTGTGGATTCCCCATGGCGTGGGGTGCACTTGGCTTGACTTGTATTTGAGTGATGAGGTTATATATGCATGAGTTTATGCTTCAGCTTTGTGAGCTCGCATGAGCTTGTGCTTGTATTCTTCTTCTTTATCACTCGAGAAAGATGAGCTCGTATCTATGAGTGCTAGATACGAGTTAGTTGTAGCACTTGTGGTTTTTGCTTGAGAATGAGAGAAACCAAGTTGTTATGCAAGGAGCACCGTGGAACTCTTGGTTGTTAGAAGCGGAGGCGATGTGGGTTACGAGGTGGTAAACCTTGGCATTCGATCTTCAGCTTCAGAGATGAAAGCACCATACTGCAGGACCAAGCGAAAGGGCTGATTTGGCTTGGGGCAAATCAGTGCACTTTGTGGAGTATGGTGAGATTGGGTTTCAATCTCGAGCTTCAGCATTGAGAGGGCTCTTGTCATGGCGAGAGCAGGGCTGGAACAAGAGCTAAGAGGTGCGGCAAGGCCATGGAATGTGCACCTAGGGTTACAGAGCTTGGAAGAAGAGCTCTTGCACCACAAGAGAAGTGTCTTGTGGCTGGAAATGTAAGCCTTAGGGTTTCAGGAGCTTGGCAAAAGCTATGGAGTGCTTAGTCTTGTCATAGAGAGCATCAAGGAGCCAAGGAGCCAAGATAGGGGGCTGATATCTCTTGTGTGAAGAGGTTGCATGTGTGGAGCATGTATTCAGCTCATTGAAGCTTCCATCTTCAAGCTTGGAGGGCAAGCAAGGAAGAGGGAAGGGCTGACTTCCCTTATGTGAGGGCAATGTATGTGTGGAGCATGCTATCAGCCTGGTGAAGGCTTGCACTTTTAGGTGTGGGAGTGCAAGAAAGGAAGGAAGGGGCTGGTTTCCCTGTAGGGCATGTAGAGCATGCTTTCAGCCTGCTGAAGCTTGTATTATCAGGTTTGTGGGTGCAAGAAATGAAGCAAAGGAGCTGATTCTCTTATGGTGAGAGTGGGGCATGTGTGGAGCATGCCTTCAGCCCATTGAGGCTCTTGTTTTCAAGCCTTAGAGAGCTAGAACGGAAGGTCTAGGGCTGGTTTCCACTTGGAGTGAAAGAAAAGCACTTGTAGGGCCTATGTGAGTTGGGGTTTCAACTTCAAGCTTGAAGGGAGCGCAACTCTTGAAGCAACAGGTGTAGAGGGCTGGAATAGGCTCTAAGACAGATGCTATGGCAAGGAGAGTGCTTGAATGAGTGCTCACAAGGGCTGGGAACCAGCAGGGCTTGGTTGTTTGCCATTGAGTTTAGTGGCGTGTTTGGGTAGGCTAAGTGAGAAAGAAGGCTTGGTTTGTGGCAACCACCTCATGGCTTAGGGCTACTATGGTGGTGTGTGGGAGCCGAAAGAGCAAGGATACCTTGCTGATTTCCTCACGGCCACCATAGCTCGGTGGAAAGAAGCCTAGAGTCCAAGAGACACAAACCCTAGCTTGGCGTGGCTAAACCCCTTGGAGAAATGGCTAAACTGCCAGAGCGGCCATGTGTGGCAAGCTGTGACGGGCTGTGACGGGCTGTGTCAGGCTGTGGCGAGCTGTGACGGGCTGTGACGGGCTGTGATGGGCTGTGGCAAGCTGTGACAGGCTGTGATGGGCTGTGACAGGCTGTGCCCTGTGCCTTGTGGGGCTGTGACGGGCTGTGTCAGGCTGTGCCAGGCTGTGCCCAGTGGCCTTTGGGGCTGTGACGGGCTGTGACGGGCTGTGGCAAGCTGTGACAGGCTGTGATGGGCTGTGACAGGCTGTGCCCTGTGCCCTGTGGGGCTGTGACGGGCTGTGTCAGGCTGTGACAGGCTGTGCCCTGAGGCCTGTGGGGCTGTGACGGGCTGTGACAGACTGTGCCCATGGCCTTTGGGGTTGTGATGGGCTGTGAGGGGCTGTGACAGGCCGTGCCTGAGGCCTTTGAGGCTGTGATGGGCTGTGATGGGCTGTGACAGGCTGTGACAGGCTGTGACAGGCTGTGACAGGCTGTGCCCTGTGCCCTGTGGGCTGTGACGGGCTGTGCCCAGTGGCCTTTGGGGCTGTGATGGGCTGTGACAGGCTGTGCCCATGGCCTTTGGGGCTGTGAGGGGCTGTGACAGGCCGTGCCTGAGGCCTTTGAGGCTATGAGGGGCTGTGAGGGGCTGTGACAGGCCGTGCCCATGGCCTTTGGGGCTGTGAGGGGCTGTGACAGGCCGTGCCTGAGGCCTTTGAGGCCGTGACGGGCTGTGAGGGGCTGTGACAGGCCGTGCCCATGGCCTTTGAGGCTGTGATGGGCTGTGATGGGCTGTGACAGCCGTGCCCATGGCCTTTGAGGCTGTGATGGGCTGTGATGGGCTGTGACAGGCTGTGACAGGCTGTGCCCTGTGCCCTGTGGGGCTGTGACGGGCTGTGTCAGGCTGTGACCGGCTGTGACAGGCTGTGCCCAGTGGCCTTTGGGGCTGTGACGGGCTGTGCGGGGCTGTGACAGGCTGTGTCCTGAGGCCTGTGGGGCTGTGACGGGCTGTGACAGGCTGTGCCCATGGCCTTTGAGGCTGTGACGGGCTGTGAGGGCTGTGACAGGCCGTGCCTAAGGGCTGTGAGGGCTATGACAGGCCGCGCCTGAGGCCTTTGGGCTGTGACAGGCTGTGCCTGAGGCCTTTGAGGCTGTGACGAGCTGTGAGGGGCTGTGACAGGCTGTGCCCAGTGGCCTGTGGGACTGTGACGGCTGTGACCAGTGAGCTGTGTGGGCCTGTGCAGGTCTGTGGTGGCCCGTGTTGACCTGTGGATGGCCTGTGCTGACTCGTAGAGGCACTGGTGGACTAAGGACTGGGCATGTGGTCTGGAAGGCCGAATTTTGAAGCTCGTGGAGGGCGGTTTGAGGAGTATCTTCATGATATTCCCATGGTCATGCAAGTTCAGGTGTAGGCTATGTTAGGAACTTAGTATTCCAAACCATAAGCCCGCAACAGGTTTCTCTACCCGGTTACCTTGTGGAGAGGGGGTTAGGGACATTTCATGACCGGTTGAGTGTCAACACGGAGGTGCCACTAGTTGCTGGGGATAGTGCCGGTTCGAGCACTAGCGATACTAGTGGGTACACGAGCGAGTGTGTGGGTTTAGGCCACCTTCACCTCCTGTGTCTTCTACGGAAGGTTCTGATTCGGATTGTGAATCAGAAGGACTCATACCGGCGGTGCAAGTTGTTTCTTTGCCATTGTTGTGGGACACATGGAGGAGATGTATGGAGCTACCAAGGGGCCACGAAGGTACTCTGGGGCGGTGGGCACCATCGAGTTGGATGATTTTATCCAAGAGTTTGATAGTTGGTGTGATTTGCAGCAAATGCGCAATCCACAACTATTTACGCCTTTCATGGCATGGAAGGGCTGTTTCAGCACCTTGAGGGGCCGCCTATGGATGATTACCATGAGTTCAGGCGGGGCATGAGGTTGAGATAGAGGAGTGGAGGATGTACTGGTCACCCGATTATGTCTCCATCACTAGGGCACTAGAGCCACGAGGGCAGTGGCTACACCCGCCGCTGCACCGGCAGCTTCAGCAAGCAGCAGTGGGACTGGTGGTACAGTAGCTACGACGTCCACCCAAGCCACTACCGCACCAGCACTAGCACCCGTGCCTGCCTTCAACCCTGTCGTGGAGTTCTTCGAAGAGTTGAGAGGGAACTACCAAGGGGTGAGGACAGAGAAGTTGCGGAGCTTGCAAGAGTTCCAACGGAAGCCGACCGAGAGCTTGAGGGAGGCTTTCACTCGTATGAGGCGCTTGATAAATGTAACCCAAGGGGTTACGGAAGCTCAGGCAGTCCAATTCTGGTATGGGATATTGGACAAGGAGCTGAGGAGAAGGGTGCGGGATGCAACTCTCCTACAAGCGGCCCAACCCACCTTAGCAAATGTGTTTTGCTGGCAGAGCGGATAGAGCTCAACATGGTGGAGGAACGAGTGGTCATGGTGGGATTTGCTAAGGAGACACCACGGGGTAGTGGTGCTCCTAGCCAACCACTACCTCAACGTGCTCAAGGCAACAAGGGGGCTCAGGTGAAGCTCAGGGAAGGGCAGAGAGGACCTCAGATGCAGGGGTCTCTCCCTTCATTTGCTGGCCAACAACGGGCGGATGTGGTGTGCTGGACATGTGGAGGACCCCATGTCAAGAAGGATTGTCCAGAGGGAGGCAAAGGGCCGGCACATGCACAGCCTGCACAGTTACAGTGTGGGCATTGTGGCAAACACGGGCATGGAGAGGCTCAGTGTTATGGTTTGCATCCTGAGTTGCGCCCAGGCCAGTTCCAAGAGAACAATGGTGGCCGGGGGCGAGGTGGAGCAGCCCAGAGGGGACGAGGTGGCCAGCCACGAGGCCAAGGGCAAGCTCAACGTGGCCAAGGACGCGAAGGTCAGGGTGTTGACCAAGGCATGGCCAACCGGCTTCAGCAGCTAGAGCAGAGGCTCGCTGCCATGGCTACAGCTCAGGTGGTACCGGCTCTAAGGCCGGATGGTCCACCTCCTGCTCCTGAGGGAGGAGATATGGGAGGCATGGGATTCATGTGTGGAGCAGCACTACCACTAGTGCAGGTGGAGTCTGCTGCAGCCGTGACTCGAGGAGCAGCACGAGTTCCTGAGCCACGAGGTGCAGAGGTGGAGTTGGATCCACAGCGTGGGGAGGCAAGCCGTCAGGCTAGGCTTCCTCAGTCATTCACATTGGCGGAGACAGTGTCGACGCCATCCATGGCACCTAGTTCTCGCCCGACTGTTACCGAGGCGGAGGTTACTATGCCATTGGGGAGAGCTACACGGGTAGCACCACTACCTAGTGTTGCCAAGGCTACGGCAGCTAGTGTGCTGCTAGGAGCGGCCACATCTGTGTGCCAGGCTCCATTGTTCTCGGCTACCATGATTGCGACGCCGGGGTAAGACCAGCTGAGGTGTTCAGGCTGGCAGCTACACTCTGTGAGAGTGGGGAGGTTACTTCATCTTCTGCGGAGATAGTAGGAGGTGTAGTGCCGGAGGGATCCTCGGATTTGAGGGTCAAGACTGCCACGGCGGCGCCATGGCAAGCTGCAGCTGCCAGGTTGATGGAGCTGCCAGCTAGGCCAGCCATTGAGCGCGCCATGGTGACACCTGGAGTTGTCATGTTAGACAACCAGGATGGCATTTTCTGTTTGAGTGGACCGGCAGGCAAGAGGTACCGGCCACTGCGGGTCTTGTTGGACTCGGGAGCTCAGCCATTGATGCTGGGCAGAGCTGCTATTGCAGGCTTGGGCCTCACGGAGGCGGATATGGAGCCTTGTCCTTTCCAGATACAGACGTCTTGGGAGGATCGGAGCAGGCTCGGGGCATGACACGGCGTGAGTTGGCTATCAGACTACGGCCGGATCACCCTACAGATGGCTCAGTGATGCGAGCCAAGGCCATTGTCACAGACGCAGTCTCATACGATGTCCTGGTTGGTGGGGCAGTGTTGTACCCCATGGGCTTCACCCTGGATTTTTGGGAGGAGTCAGCTTCCTATAGGCCTGCATGGCAGTCAGGGGAGGGCCGGCGTGTGCAGCTCCCTGTGACGTTCATAGGAGGAGTTGCGGTTGCCCAGCGAGGCAAGATGCCGACACTAGCAGCATTCACAGCGGCAGTGAGTTGGCCTAGAGAGTTGCTTGAGGGCAATGCTCATTCAGAGGATGTACCACCTCCGGGAGAGCAGGATGACATGTATGGTATGGCGGAGTTGCCTACCATGGTTGCTCAGACTCCATTGTGGGGCACGAGCAAGGATTTGCAGCGGGATGCTGATCGACGGGTGCAACAAGCCTGGGTGGAGGCTTTTGTACCGTCAGGAGAGGAGGAGAGTGCGGGGATTGCACCAGGACCACCTCAGTTGTCTCCATTGACACCACACCTATTGTGTGGCAGTATCCGGATGAAGACATTTGTCTTCTGGACTTGTTTGGCGGGATCAGCACCGGATTGGCTGCTGTGTTACAGGCAGGTGTACGAGTTCGGCGTTACCTGTATGTGGAGAGGGATGAGACTGCACGACGCGTTTCACTTCGCCATGTTGCTCAGTTGGTGCAGCGGTACCCTGAGTTGTTGTCGGTGTCTGCAATTCGTGGATATCAGCAGGCCTTGCCAGCAGACATTTCGTTGCTGGGGGCGCAGGATTTGGAGCGGGTTGGCTCCATTGATCTGGTAGTGGCAGGTTGGCCCTGCCAAGGGCATTCATCAGCCGGGCATGGCAATGGATTGCGAGACTCGAGGTCGGGTCTGTTTTGGGAGATGGTGCGGGTTTTGCGCCACTTGCAGCTTCATCAAGCTGTATCTCCAGCATACATCTTGGAGAATGTGCCACTGATGGGCGATTCTCGGGCCAGGGTGATGGCCAGTGTGCATCAAGTCCGGTCGTGGCTTGGGTCAGCAGTGTTGCTAGATGCAGCTACAGTGGGGTCACGAGCTCATCGTCCACGGCTATGGTGGACTAACTTGATGCCACCCGCACTGCTCAAGCGTGCATTTGATGGGGTGCAGCGGCCAGCACATCTCACAGTGGATAACATTCTGGACACAGGGAGGCAGTCTCAGCATGTGAGACACGATGACCGTTTGCCTTTGGCAGTGGTCAACAAGGTGGGTCAACCACGAGCAGCATTACCTACACTGCTCAGCTTCCCAGGATCGCATGCTTTCCGGGATAGTGGACCTGGCCTCCTGTGGGATGCTCAGTTGCAGCAGTTAGTGGAGCCTAATGCTGACGAGCGTGAGCGGGCAATGGGTTTTACCACTGGTACCACGGCGGTGTCGTCTCTTTTGAGGCATCACGTCGTCAAGTGTTGGGGCAAGCAATGGATCTCAATTGCTTGACCTGGATTATCAGCTTGGCTCTAGCTGAGCAACGCAGAGTGCGGAATACACTTCCCTTAATGGTCTCTCTGCCTACCGAGACGGTACAGGCAGTGAGTGGGGGCGAGCATATGAGGACCACGGGGTGCATGCATCCATGGCACACGTGGGAAGTGCTTGAGGATCAGAGGGAGTTGGCAGCCAAGGCGGCTGTGATGGATGAGGTTGGGGATTCTTCTCGAGTTGAGGAGGTCCTCAAGGATGAGATGATGGGGCAGGATGATGCCTTGTCATTGACTGAGCAGGTAGGGAGTACTGCTCAAGAGGTTGCAGCATAGCAACCACGGGACGCGTCCTCTACCTCTAAGCCCACTGGACTTAAGGTTGTAGTTACGGAGGACAATTGGGAGCCTGACATTGGACCCATTGTCACCGGAGGAGAGAGACGACGTATACGGCGGTTCCTGAGGGCTTACAGGAATTGCTTTGCCTTCAGTTTGAAGGACTTGGGAGCACTGAAGGGTCAAGAGATCCGTATTGAGTTGGCCACTGACACGCCAATCTTTCGGAGACCCTATAGATACAGTGACATGGAGAGGTCTTTGATTCAGATGAGGACTCAAGATCTCTGGGAGGCAGGTTTGGTGGAGCTCTCTGGTGGAGAGTATGCTTCAGCCACAGTGATGCCAGCCAAGAAGGATGTCTATGGCAATTGGACGGAGAGACGTATGTGCGGTGATTACCGGCCTGTAAATCGTCAGACCAAGTCCGATAAGTATGCCATGCCAACACCAGAGGAGATCTTTGATGCCATCGGGCATGCTAAGGCCTTTAGCACTTTGGATTTACGATCCGGATATCACCAGTTGCCAATCAAGGAGGCGGACAAGCAGAAGACGGCATTCTGGGGGATCAATGAGCACGGCAAGGATTGCCTATATCAGTGGCGGTTCTTACCATTTGGGCTTAAGAATGCTCCTGCAGAGTTTCAGAGAGTCATGGATAGGATTCTAGCAGGGGTGGACTTTGCTCGGTGCTACATAGATGACATCATCATCTTTAGTGTTACGATGGAGGAGCATGAGAGACACCTTCAGGTGGTATTGGAGCGCTTGAGAGCGCACGGATTGAAGTTGCATCCGGGGAAGTGCAAGTTTTTCCACAACCAGATTGAGTATCTGGGTCACATGATATATCCTGGAGGATTGGGGGTACAGCAGACTAAGGTAGAGGCCATTGCACAAATTCCACGCCCCACGGATGTGAGCCGAGTTTGAGCTTTCATGGGGTTGGCAAACTATTATAGACGGTTTGTCAAGGGATTTAGTACCATTGCAAAGGCTCTAACCAAGCTGACCAAGGTGGACCAGGAGTGGCAGTGGGAAGATGAGCAGGAACGAGCTTTTCAAGAGCTCAAGGCAAGGTTGACCTCGGCGCCTATCTTGAGACGACCTATCAGGGGGCGTCCCTTTCAGCTGCATACGGATTGGAGCATGCTGGGGCTTGGAGCGGTGCTCACACAGGTGGATGATGAGGGAAGAGAGTTCGTAGTGGCTTACGCTAGCCGCTCGAACAACGCTGCAGAGGCTAAGTACAGCTCATATGAGGGAGAGTGCTTAGCTGCAGTGTGGGCCGTGACACACTTCAGGTGCTATCTATACGGCAATCTTTTCACCCTTGTCACGGATCACCAGCCACTCAAGTGGTTGATGGAGTCAGACAAGCTTACAGGGAAGCTTGCACGGTGGGCACTGATACTCCAGGAGTATGACTTTCAGGTTGTGCATCGACCGGGTTTGGTCAATCGGGATGCGGATGGATTGAGTCGCAATCCATGCATGAGCCAGCAGGATGACACTGGAGCTCGGTGGCATGGTGAGACGGACGAGGAGATGGTGCCGGGATGGCACGCATCTGCATTTTTGTGTATCTTGGCATCGGGAGGTCAGATTGGACCTACAACAGGGATGACTGTAGACGGAGTGTCTGAGGACCCTGAGGCTAGTGATGAGCTAGGTGGTGCCAGAGATATACATGAGGATTCGGCTGTGTTGGACTACCTCCGCACGGGAGACACGGCAGCCATTGTGACTGCCAGGGAGAGGGATCGGATCCTGCAACGAGCCAAGAGGTTCAAGTGGGAGGGGATACACCTACTTCGAGTGTGGGAGGATGGTCGGGTGAGGATTGTGCCTCACCTCACACAGCGTGCACGGTTAGTGCGGCATGCCCATGAGGAGTTGGGGCATTTTGGAGTGCGACGCACTCACAGTTTACTGCAGGGGCAGTATTGGTGGCGTGGTATGCATACAGAGGTGCAACAGTTTGTGGCTAGGTGCATGGTGTGTGACAGGGTACGTGCTTCATTCAACGCCCCTACACCACAGTTGCATCCTTTACCTATCATGGGATTGGGCTACAGGTGGAGTCTTGACTTCGCAGGACCGTTGCCACTGACTATGCGCCACCACAGATATGTGTTGGTGATGGTGGAGCACTTCTCCAAGTGGATTGAGTTGGTTCCATTGCCTGACAAGGCTAGTGAGGGGGCTGCGTATGCATTCTTGGATCGTGTGCTTAGCCGATTTGGTGCTCCAGCTGAGGTACTCACGGACCAAGGGAGAGAGTTCTTGGGGGAGTTTCAGGCTTTGTGTGATAAAGCCTTGATAGACCACCGCACCACTTCTCGGGATCATCCTGAGGCCGATGGCTTAGCAGAGAGAGTTGTTCAGACGGTGAAGAGGGGTTTGCGCAAGTATGGCTTGCAGAAGGGACACCTAGGAGATTGGGATCTTCAGGTTCCTTGGTTAGCCATGGGCTACAGGTTTAGCAAACAAGCATCACTTGCCTCCTTCTCACCATATTTCCTTCTCTTTGGCCGAGAGCCGGATTTGCCTGCAGCCATTCGTAGGGACACTGCTCAAGTCCTTAACCTTGACGATCCGGACGTGTGGGTACGTGCATGTGATCAGCGTGCAGAGTTGTTCAAGAAAGTCATGCCCATGGCTTTTGAGAACCTTGCCATTGCACAACACCGTGATACATTGAGGTATGCCACTATACGTGGTGGAGGATATCGTCCTGGGGTTCGGAGGTTTAGCCCTGGTGACTATGTTTATTTGCAGCAGACTGCTCCTACGACTCTGGATGTTACTGCAGGGCGTGTTATTCTGAGGGTTCGAGAGGTGTTGCCCTCAGGGGTCCTGATCTTAGAGGGTCGGGATGGCATGACTTGGAAAGACCATGTGCGTAATTGTGCGCCATGTCACCTTCCCAATGTCGATGGCAGAGTTGACCCAAACTTGGCAGTGGTACCTGCAGGTTTGAGGTGCATGCTCTGTGGGTCCGCCAAAGGGGCAGCCACCATGCTGGTGTGTGATCGGTGCTCAAGGGGTTGGCATATGGGATGCTTGACACCACCTCTTGAGAAGGTTCCTGACGGAGATTGGTTGTGTCCACACTGCTTGGGATAGTGGCAGTGGACATGACTGGAGGCAGCTAACAAGACATGGGAGGCCAAGCTCATAGGAGTCAATACATGAGATCCCAAGCTCAAGTTCACAGGTTGCAAGACGGCGACTAACGATGGGGCAACTCTTGCACCCGGCCTCTTGATCTATCGAGTTTGAGTGTAGTAGGGATAGTGGTGGATGACTTAGTGAGGCTATGGTCACTATCACATCTTGTGGCTACCTGGACTTAGAGGGACCTAAGCACCAGCTAGGGGGGCGATTGTGTGGACTAGTGACTGCCATAGTGGGCAGCGTAGTGGCAGCCTAGTGACTGACTAGTTGTAGCCTAGTGGTTGGACTAGTGGCTGGACTAGTGGTAGACTAGTGGTATACTAGTGTGTGGTGTGCACATGTATTGTGTGGTTTTGGACAGCGATGTAGTTGTGTAGCGATATGTATGCGCACGACAATGCCTTCATGCCCCGATTCTAGGACTTGAGTCCCTGTCTATCCCCTATCCCACCAGCTCCGCTCGTCATTGTACATTTAGAAAAGCCACACCTTGCGATCACGGTTGTCCCACCATCGTGCATGCCTTCATGCCTCAATTCTAGGTCTTAAGTCCCTGTCTGCCCCCTATCCCACCAGCTCCGCTCGTCACTGTACATTGAGAAAAACCCACACCTTGCGATCGCGGTTATCCCACCATCGTGCACACCTTCATGCCCCGATTCTAGGTCTTGAGTCCCTGTCTGCCCCTATCCCACTAGTTCTGCCCGTCGTCTCTCGTGATCAGACTCGACATTATAAGAAAACAAACACAGCTCTGTCCTGTTTGTCTCTCACGATCAAACTCAACACAAAGAAAACAAACAGATACCACAGTGGTAGGGAAGACAAAAAAAACGCTAAGTCCCCTCTACTCATGACTGGATGGATGAATGTAGCAATAGATGGATGGATTTTGGGTTTTCCATCAACACGCTAATCACTAAAGTTTTTCATGTATCACCACAGAAGTAATATCAATCACTGGTGTGTATGTAATCACTCATGCGTAACCACTAGCCGAGTGGTTCTAGATACTAAATGGTCTGTAACCACTCACTCTACACCACTCTCAAAGTGGTACCAATCAATGGGGGTCTTTAACCACTCCAGATCTACGTATACTGTCCCCGTCCACGTGGAATAATATAGTTCATGATTAAAATATATTTCGAAATGATAAATCTTAAATAAAAATTGAATTATTACACGTGGAGTAGCAAGTGGTTTCAATCACCTCCCATCACTCGGGTGTCTTCAACCACTCACAACCCACCACAGAAGTGGTACCAATCACTCACGTGTATGTAACCACTCACAAATGCCTACTTGAAAAGAGTGGTTCCAGTTACAAAAGGGTTTTAACCACTCACATTCCACCACTGTGCAAGTGGTACCAATCACTGGGGGGTCTTTAACCACTCCAGATCTACGTATATTATCCTCGTCCACGTGGAATAATATATTTTGAAATGATAAAAATCTTTAAAAAAACATTATTACATGTGGAGTAGAAAGAGGTTTCAACCACTTCCCATCACTGAGGTGTCTTTAACCACTCATAATTTATCACTGTACCCGTCCATGTCGGATATTATCATTATTAATATAAATATTTGACCAAATGTGATATATATCATATCCCATGTAACCCTACCATGTAACCCTCTGCAACTCCGCCGGTGTAACCCTCACCACCATGTAACCCCCCATCACGCAATGGTGTTTTGAAGCAGCTTGGCGAAGTCATGTTCGACATTAACGAATCCGTGGGAGTCACCCCGCGAAGGTTACATTGCGAGTTGGACGGAGGGTTATACTACTGCGAGTTGCACTGCGGGGTTACATGGATTCCGTTACACTGCTGTGAGTTTCACTGGGAGTTACACGTGCTACATTGCACGAGGGGTTACATGTGGTGGGTTGCATTGCTGTGAGTTTCAGTACTAAGAGTTACACTGCTGATTGATTGGATGGCATTGATGTGTATGCATGCAGGGAATCGTTTGGGGTCGTAGCGATGTTTTTATGTCTGTGGCATGTTCGTCGAGCGTGGCTGAAACATTCGTGGCGTAAGATGCCCGATCCATATTGTAACCCTCCAGTAACCCTCTGTAGCCCTTTGTAATCCCCAACAAATGTAACCCTCACCGTCGTGTAAACCCTTTCCCCATGTAACCCTCGCTTAATGTAACCCCGCATTATGTAACTCTTCCATTAGGTGATCCCATGTAACCCTCACTCCATGTAATCTTGCATCATGTAATCCCATGTAACCCTCGCCCTCATGTAACCCGTCATGTTATCCCCCCTGTGCCCTTCACTCCATGAAATCCCGTATCATGTAACCCTCACCCCATGTACTCCTCTCCGTGTTACTCCAAACCCCATCATCCCTGTAACCCACGCCCATGTAACCCCCTGAACGTCAGCCCCTATAAGGACCCCTCGTGTAACCCTCATTGTGTAACCCCACCATGTAACCCCGACCCTCTGTCACCCATCTGCAATCCCCGACGTGTAACCCCCGGTCGTGTCACCCCTATATAGTGTCAGCCTGGATCCTTTGTCCCCAATGCATGTCACCCCAGTTGCTGTAACCCCTCGATGCTCCCGGGAAAAATTGGCGGGTTCCGAGAGGTGTCAGACATGAAGAAACTCAACAATTGAACAAGGAAAAAAAATATAGGTGTCCCATCATGGTGGTAACCAGTGTTGGACTGGTATATAGGTCCAACCCAGGTATCAATAAAATTATCACCCTGGGTAGGTAAGACCATACGTGGCTGGTAGGTAGGGTGGCCAATACCCGGGTAATACCATACTAGGGGCAATACATACCTTGCTCCATACTATGGTATATACCATACCCGTATGGTATTGCGATGGACAAGATTGGTATTGATACCTTATGGAACCTACTTGAGGGCCATATTTTATTCCGTTGGTTCATTTTGGAGCTAGCAAGACCATCATCTCAAAAAATAGCCATGCATCTTTCTTATAACTGCATGGAATGCATCTCTGTTGAGCTCGGTGGTATACACCATCAATTGATCCATTTATTTCCATTACTCATGTTTCATACGCTGCATGTGAGTCTTCTTCATTCAACGTAGGTATCATTTTAGATCCATATTCATGTACTATTCATTCTCGGTTGGTTCACACAATGCGATCGCCGAAGTGCGCGATGAAAGGAAAGCCAAGTAAAAACGCAAAGAGAGAAACTTTCTCGTCTAATGATTGCAAAAAACAACGTCATATAGCCAGTGAAAGTCAAAGATCTTGACCGATCTCCTAACTTTCAGCTTCTCATGGAGAGTTAGGAGGTCAGACCGGTTTCTGTCCAAGTGTTGCACATTATAGAAAGATCCAGCAGAAGTTGGAGACCTGGCCATGAGATCATCATGTGGTTGGGTTTGATCATATGGAATGACGCCCTAAGTAGTGTGGAAGCATTAGTGCTGTGTTCGGTCTCTAACAATGCATCGAGTTGAACCACCTACGAATTTGATTAAAAGAATCGTTGCCTTTTCACTCGGTTTCTCCATTTATTTTTCATAATTTATTCAATAACAAAGATAATAATTCAGTGAGGTGTTATCTGGAGAAGGCACATAATGGAAGTATTTTTCAGCAAAAGAGAGGAGGTGACACCTATGGAAGCCACAACAAGGGGTTATAAGTAATCTTTGACACTGATGGGATGTGTGGTCTCTTTTTTAGAATAAAGAGAAGCCAATTATAAACTTAATCCATTGGGAAGAGTTGGATATCTTTGTAGCTACCGTCCCTGTACAACGGATTAGGCATTTTTGCGCCTAATAATAAAATCAATCAATTACGCATGTTTTGAAAACATTTTCTCAAATTAGGCATCTTCATGCTATAATTTCTTAGAATTAGGCACATGAGAAGAGAAAACATTTATTTTCTTAAGAATAAAAGTAAAAAATAGACACCCAATGCCCATGGGCCATTCCGCGCTCCAGCTACACTTTCCAGGGAGAAGCTATGCGAGCAAATTTTATAACCAATTTGTTTGCGTGAATGATGATTTGGTGGACGGGAATGCTCAACTGATATCTACAAGTTGACCTTAGTGTAGAGGAAACTATGTGTAGATGTCTTGCAAATCTGCACATTGAAAATGAGGATATCCCTAATCTCAATGTGGTGGACGAGGTAGATGGAGAGATCATGAGGACCAGTGTTCTCAAGCAGTTGTATGTATTCTGAGGCAGTTCACATGGTATTGTCAGGCCATACTAAGCTTACAGAGGTGTGATGTGCCTTCTCTAGGTAAGACCTCCCTCATGTAACATCTCTGTTATTGAACAACTTTATGATAAAGAAATGGACGAGTTTTCAAAAGTATATTCCACTATTCCCAAAGAGGAGCTATGCACAACTAGCCATTTGTTTGGAATTATAAGGGGGAAAAAAATAAAAACCCCAGTCCACCATAAGGCAATATATCTTTTGGATCATAAAGGGGACAAAGACCAAAAAATCATATAAAAGAGGACGGGAAAACTAAATGCAAACCATCCTTCCTATTATTATAATAAGAGTTTTAAAGTTAATTGGAGACGTAGTTTTAGGAAAGGGAAATCAAGAGGCCATCCTTCCTTCGAACCGTACAGAAGAAAAAGGGATAACTATTAGCATTGCCGTCGGCTTTCTCTTCTCCTCTTTTGTCTTTATCTCTTTCTGAATCTTTGCTGAATTTAGGTTACGAAGCATAGCCTTCCCAGATCAGCCTCTATGGCACCCTCACAAAGGTTATTTATTCCTCTCCTAGTTATAAAGCTCTACGTATCCACACTCTTTCATTAAATAAATTTAAAAAAAAAGAAAAAAAAAAGAAGGTTTTTAAAAGTTTAAAGTTTTAAGAAGCATACCGAGCCCTTTTCGATGCCACATCCTTGACTGCTAAATGGAATGGAAAATGGGCACATGAGCGCTTCCAAGATGAAAACTGGGAGAGCATCCGAGCTCTTATATGGGAGAAAACAAAACCAGCCAAGCTCAGTGCCTTCCTTTGGCAGGTAGCCAATAGAGTTCCCAAGGTAGGACAGTTCTTGAACTTTCAGGAGGCTCTGTTCTGTATAACCTGTTGCCACACAAGAACAATAGAAACTCTAGAGTGTTGCCTCATTCACTGTCAAGCACCCCTTCTCATCTGGCCCCTAATCTGCTTTTTCTACACCGTTTGAACCCTTTTCCCTCCCATAAGGTGCTACTGCTTCTCAATTACAACAAAGGATCGAAATCAATTGCCTCCAAATATCCGGTGTTTGAGGCTCTGAGATGGTCTACCCTCTGGCACCTTTGGAAAGCCAGATGTACTTGGTCTTTGGACAGTACTATGAATTCAACTGCCACTGCTATTCTAACAAAGATTTTCTTTGACCTTACCATAGCAGCTAAGTTGGTTTGGAAAAAAGTGCGTGCAGACATCATCAAGACCCCAGAATGTCAGCATTTCTTCCTCAGCACTTTCAGGGCCACATGGGGGAGGCAAGACATCATATGTTGTTGCATTGGGACAGACAGTTCCTACGAATGGCCAAGGCAAATCCCCCTTTAGTGGCAGCAGCATTGAACCCTCCTCTTCCGCTTCCCCAGAGTTCGATAAATCAGATATCAGCTGGAAGCACGTCAAGACTACAACGAAAACCGAGCTATCCTACCATAGATAGCTATGCTCCCCAGTTGGCGACGTCCTACACCTCTTTCCTCTCAGTTCCCGTTATCTATAATCTTCTTTAGACTCCTTGAGGGCTAGCCGATCTTAGGCTAGCCTAGATCCCTGGCCTTTTTTGTATTGTGCCTTAGGTTCATTTTCTGGATCTTGCACCGTCGCTTGCTTTTGGAATGGTCTCATTTTTGGTCCACACTTTCCTTCAGTATTCTACACAACAATTATTGTTCTTCGGGGTATCCGTCATGGCAAGCCGTGCGTTTGGGCCTTATGGCGGCCTTCGGTCTTCAAGTGTTTTAATATTTTTTCCTTCAATAATTTTAATAAAATTTCATCCGGGGCCATTCAGATCCCCTGTTCATCAAAGAAAAAAAGAAAAAAGAAAAAAGAAAAAAAAGAGGTATACTATAGTAAGAGTTTTAAAATAAAATAATAAATACTAGTATCAATATATCAATATATCAATATATGAAGCAAGCCAGTTTGTTTGTTTGTTTTGTAGCGCTAAGATGTCCCAAACTGCGGGGCCCAGCCCTGGTGCTTGGTGCGATTGGAAAGCCCTCGATGAGGAGGGGTGCACGGGCTTGGTCTCATGATTTTTGGATCCGCGGTGTGGGTGATATAGAATTTCCAGTATTTTTGGTCTCTAGAAATTCAGGAAAATTTGCGAGAAATAACAAAGTGGATATATATGAAGCCTCGATAGGGGAGATTGCGAAAATAGCAAAGTGGGCTTTGTTGGAACAATGGCATGGAGATCTCCCAAAATTGCAAGGTCTCCAAATACATAGGGGATTGCACTTGGATGACATTGGACATTGGAGGTCGCACTTGGGCGTCCATATAGGAGACGCCCTTGGATACATACCTAGGAGATTACACTTGGGCTTAGATGACACTGGACACTTGGGCCAATCCGCACAGGCTACCCTAGGAATAATACTAATAATAAGGATACGGTAGAGTGCAGTTGGCCCCCAAGTCTGGAATGTTTGAATTCGCATCCGAGCCCACGTCTTGCACATTCAAGCTTCAAACTCTTCTTGTCGCACTCAGCATACTACCACTTGTTTCGCTCAGCGTGATCTGTATTACGCGCACACCACATAATCAACTCATCAATTGATCATGTCAAAACTCTGCATTGGGGGTTCTCCTTCCCTGCGATCCCTGCCTAAGCATGACAGAATCCCGTGGAGAGACAGATCGCACATTAGCAACAAGAAGGAAGAAGGTATGGACCGCTGCAGTGACCAGTTCCTCCAAGCAACCGCAACAAGTGCAAAAAGAGACTCAGAAATAGTCCGCACTAGCTTCAGGACCCTTCCACTTACATAGATTCAAGCAGAGCGTGCACTCTGATCTTCATGCATTCCACTTCTGGTTTTCAAAACATTTTCCAATTAGTTTTTCCTTGACCGAAGGTGAAGCTCAGGTAAAGAAATTGCTTATGAGGTGTCCAAACATAATCCTGATAGCATGGAATTAGAGCTTTTCGGGTGATTTCTCGGATATCTCTCCAAGGAATAGAAATGATCCTGTGATGATGATCATACAGGAAAACTCTGCTTCTCCCAAGAATCATCCAGGAAATTCCCAACAGAATGCTGGACCTCAAAACATTTTCCATTTTGATCTCAAATCTGTTGCTGAAGACGTAGTTTAATGTTCGTATCTCAGCAATTATAACTTGCGCCAGCCCAATATTACTTCGCTCTCATCAAATGCTCCTGCACACAGACTAGTATTCTACTTCGTTCGGATAGATATCAAAGCTGAAAAGAGACCTTCCCAAGTCCAACGCCACGTCTACGAGTGATAGAGTGGGTCCTTGCTCCTCATACAATACAGAGGGACCTACTGACGCAGACAGACCTCCAAAGATCTTGCGGTTGCCTATAGAAGAAGCAGGTGGTAGCTTGATGCTTTGAATGTGGATGTATGCATGCATGTCATGTGCATGCCTGGGTGGATTCCACATTCAACCTCCGGATAGATGAATGTTTGTGGATGCTTGGTGTGACAAACAGGTGGATGGATGACAAATGTGATCATCCATAGGTATCACAAGCAAGCAAGTCGCGGTTTAAAGTGCTTTGCAGGGATCAAGAGAGGGAGAGAAGAGGGCAGATCGAGAGGGAGATTGAAAGAGGGAGGGAGGGAGGGAGGGTGGGAGGTAAGCGTTCTGTTCTGAGAGCTTAAAAATGCCGGTGGCAGCATCTGCCATATATTTTTTGAACTTGCGGGGAGATGTGCTCATCAACCGTATGTACCGCGATGATGTCGGGTATGACCACTTGTTTTCTTTCCTGTGAATGCTATCGCTGCTCTGCTTGTGGTGTTTGGTAACCCAGGTCTGGATTGTCCGATCGCCACAACCGTTTCATGTGGAGTCAGGAAGTGACTTCAGATCGCAAGCCAGTTTTGGGGGCGTTTGGAGGATGGTCGTACAGTTTTTTTTAGCTCCAATACGATCTTATTTGGAAAAGCTTGTAACTTCGTCCAAAGAAGCTCTCAGATCTAATGGTTAGGGGTAACAGTAAGTCAATGATTCTTATGCAAATAATTGCTGGGGACGCCCAAGACAATTAGGTCAAATTCTGAACTATGGTGCAGTTCTGCTGTTTGCAGCTCCAGGCTGGACCTCCTCCACGAGGCATTTAATCTCGTGCATCAATGCTGGATTTTCATAGATGAAATGGTGAGACTGCACTTTGTGGAGCTCTTATGCCAGTGAGCTAACTTGGTAGAGGTTGTGGCTATGGTGGTTGCAGAGGAAATATGGTGGATGCGTTCCGCACGCATATAATGCAGACCAAGGATCTGGGCACATGTCCGGTGCGGCAAATAGGGGGCTGCTCCTTTCTGTACATGCGCATCAGTAATGTCTACATTGTAACTGTTGTCAGCAGCAATGCCAATGCTGCATGTGCCTTCAAGTTTGTGGTTGAGGTATGCCCTCCGATCTAGAGGTGTCTTGTTTGTAGCCATCAAAGACTCCAAACCTGGAGTTGTGGATCTAGGTTAGAGTCACTTTTCCTAGTAGTGGAAGTCAACCCATTCAACCGGCTTGCAGTGCAGCTGCTTTGGCACAGTTATCGCGGCGTGCGCCTAGGCAATGAAAGCAATGAAATACGCAATTTACTCGTCTTCTCACTGGCCTCGCAACGATATTCTGGAAGAAACTGAACAGCTGTTTTTTGGTGATTTGTGCCAAAGCTCTTGCAAATTTTAACTGGTGGGTATCCACTTGAGTACTTTGTTGAGAACAAAGGTCACTGATCTTCTCATGGATAACAAACTCTGGGGAAGAAGTCTCAGGCAGCTCAACAACTGGTTGGAGGTTGTTTTTGAGTATTTTGAACAAATCAGTCTGTTCAAGTGATTGGTAAGAGAAAGGAGAGGGTGAAGGGAGGTACAGCAGGTCCGTCTGACATGACCTATTGATGGTGCCTTTGGATGCATAGTCATGGGTGAATTCTGAGCAAATGTTGCCACTGCTGCAGCAACTTGGAGGTCTGGCTTAGATACCTGACCCCAATTTTCAATCAACAAATCCCTCCCTGGTAGTCTACCTCGCAGGTAGCTTCTGGGAGAGCTTTCGTCACCACAAGCCCAAAATACACACCTGATGATTGGGATTGGGGCGCAAAAGTGGTAGTGGCTCACAGTAGCGCATTGTGGTGACCCTTAGTTCAAACACAGCTTCGTTCAGATAATGGGGTTGAGGGATAAAGGCAATTTCCAGGGTGGTTTTGGGCTGAAGTTTTGCCATGGAGGTAACAAGCTTAAAATAAGTCGTGAGGTACATGAGCTTTCCAAACTGTTGTGGTTGGTTGTGGATCCTTGATGGGTCTATCATGATGTTGGGCTTTCTTATCATGGTTGAACTTCTGCTTTTCTTCGGTTCAGAGAATGATGGAGGCAAGGAGGGATGTGTGGCACCAGGCAGTAGCATAAATGGAGCCATCAAATATGTTAGGCTTTAGGGTTTGTTTTCATGGTTAAACTTCTGGTTTCGGTTCAGTGGGTGATGAAGGGAAGGGGGAATGTGGCACCAGGCAGTAGCGCTGTTCAAATCGTATTTTGGAGGGGCATTTGATGAAGATGCAATCAGGAACAACTTTGTGCTCATCTACGAGCTTCTTGATGGTGTGGCACACACAGTCCAATTAACTCCCACAAAGAAAACCTCATATTCATCTGTCTGGGGAAATACCCTATCTACTTGTACCTGGTTCTGCTGGCTTCTGCATACCTTGTTCGAACCTAGGTTAGCAGTTGTAACAGGCCGTGTTTGATCTGAAGCAGGTTTAAGAATTGTAATATTACCACGCTAGTGATCTTCCAATTGCAATTGTACCACTTAATACAGTCTATTTCCTGGTAATCCGATGCTTGGGTTTAGGGTTTACGCATAGGTACCCACCATCGTGGGAAGATTGGGAAAAAGTGTTTCGGATACACTATGTTGTCTTGAAGTTCTCTTTTGCCAGATGATTCATATGTAAAGAGATTGTTGAGGGTTGCTTTGAATCTTGTTCTAGCAGTAGCTGTATGGTTCCTGTACTACTCAGAAACCTGGAGAAAGTCTATTGCTGAATGTTCTTGTACTATTGCTGACTTGTACTACTGCTGAATGTTTCCTAGTTACAGCTGTAAAAATGTGGAGGGGTAACTACTTATCATTGCTGGATGATGGTGTACAGAGATTATGGACTTTGGTTATCCCCAAAATTTATCCCCCGAAATCTTAAAGCTATACATCACACAAGAAGGCGTTCGGTCTCCGTTTTCATCAAAGGTGAGGTATTGTTCTTTATTTTGTCCTCGTCAAAGAAACATCCCCTCTCAAATTGAGATTACTTCTTGTGGCAGATTGTGGTGTAGGAATGTACAATATGCATAGATAGGCATGGTGTACATGCAAGCACCTTACTGCAGTGCCACCTTGTTGGTTCTGTTGTCACAAAAGCTCACCTTGAATTGTATATAGCTAGGTTTGACAAGCCATGGAGAAACTGGGTCAATATTGTGGACTGTGCTTCAAAACACAACTCCCGCTGACTAGAGCTTCACCTTATGGCAAAAGGATTCTTTCCAGTTAGGTTATGGATGAATTGTCAATTTGAGATTATAGAGGTTATGGGCTTTGCCCTTCAGTGCAGACAATGCATTTAGTTAGATACCTTCTAGCCATTAGTGTCTCTGAAGGTCAAGCAACAAGGCTAGAGGAATGGAAAACATGTGTCTACTATGACAACAGGAAGTGCTTCTTGAGGTTGAGAGCAGAGGGAATTGGAATGAGTGGGCAATTGACATTCATTTGAAAGACTCCACCATGAGTCACGCTTGGTTTACATGCTAGTTTTCAGGCTGGCTAGTGCCTTCCAATGAAATTTGGTTTGTGTTTGAGCCTTGATGTTGCACTTCAAGTTCAAAACCTGTAGGTAGTGGGTGTTAGAAATGGATTTAGTTTCTGAGATCTCGGCTTTGTGGCATGGTCTGCAGCCGCAAGATACCAGACCTCCTGCCAATGCAACACTGCAAGTCACAGGAGCTGTGGGCTGGCGACGAGAAGGGCTTGTCTACAAGAAGAACGAGGTACAGGCTTCGAGTCTCAGAAGTATTTTATTTTTCAATGCTTGGTAGTGACATCAATGTCTGGGGAAAAGGAGGAAAAGAAATTGTAACTAGGTTTATCTCCTGTGCAGGTTTTCCTTGATATTGTGGAGAGCGTGAATCTGCTCATGTCTCAAAAGGGTTAGTCACTTGTCCACAAACTTATATAACTCTCTCACACTGCACGAGAAATATGTTTTGATGCCATATGTTAAAGATTTTAGATGCTGTATTGGAGTGTTGACTTGTGAATTTCCTGCTCCTCTCATACAGCCATTTTTTGTTTTTTATCATGTGGTAGATGAATTCTTTCCAGTTTTGATATCTGTGCTCAGGGACCTTTTGCAGAGATCATATCTCATCTTCAACTCTGAAGATAGTGTTAGACTGTCTGATGTTTTCCATGTCTTGAGGTGTGTTTGCTGATGTTTCCAGGCACCACTTTGCGGTGTGATGTGACCGGGAAGATTTTGATGAAATGCTTTCTTTCGGGTATGCCGGACTTGAAGCTTGGACTGAATGACAAAATTGGTCTTGAGAAGGAAGCCCAAGCTAAGGCTCGACCATCAAGAAGGTTAGTAGAGTCCAGTGGCAGGTTGAGATTTCAGAAGAATATTTTAATTTGGAGCTCTTAGCGGAGCAACTTGACTGCCCCACTAACATGCAGTCCTGCTGTGAAGCCAGCCGTTCCTGTATGTCCATAGGAGAGTGATGACTGAAAGAGATTGTCAATGGGCTGGGTGTGGTGAGACCCTTGGTTAGCATGGCTGTTGGCCACAAACTCATGTCTTCAATTGCGCTGTAAGACATGTTATTAGGGAAGAAAGTAACATGGTTCTCTTGTGACTTGGCCCTGTGGTTGGCAGTGGCAAGACTATAGAGCTTGATGACGTTACCTTTCACCAGTGTGTCAACCTCACACGCTTCAATACCGAAAAGACAGTGAGCTTTGTACCCCCTGATGGAGAGTTTGAGCTTATGAAGTGAGTGGCCTTTCTCTTCTGCGTAAACCGTCTTCTTGTTTATAAAGAAATTGTATGGGTCTTTAGCTGACAAGCATGACAGTTTAAGTTTGTGAAACCTTGTCATGACAGGTAGTGTTACATACTCATTTTTACAGTAATCACGAATTAATTTCTTTTTGTGCAGCTTCAGGTACTTAACACTCCTTCAATTAATTAGTAAACGGATGCTGGAATTCTTATTTTTGACAGTGTTAATGGTTGGGCAGAAGAGAATGTGCTCAGACATGTTGTGTGCCATAGCCTTGTGGCCATAGACCCCGCACCCAGTTTGAGTGGAACAAAAGGGAGGGGAGAGGAGAGTGATAGGGCGAGTGATGTCAAGACTAGAAAAGAAGTCTGCATCAGATTGCTTCTTTTAATCAAATACATCCTCAGCCTTGGAAACACCCTCCGAGGAACTTGCCCCACCTTCTTCTTCATCCCCCTCATCCCCCTCATCCTCCGAGCTCTGTGATGCATCAGTTCCACTATGCCTCTCAAAAATCCCGTCCTCTTGGGGGACTGTCCACCTCACCTCCTGGGAATCTTCTCCCCCACTTTCCTCAGCTGAATCCAAGACAAATCTACGAGCCTGACGGGCTCTAATAGCTGCTGCCTCCTCCCTCATCTTCATTTTCTTGAGGCTTGCCTTGTCTAAAATCTGCTGTACACGACTAGGTTCGGAACACCTCCTAATGGACACCGAAGCAAGCCGGGCAACATAAGTAGGAAGGATGTAGTCCCTTTCTGGACTAGGCATGAAATCCCCCCTGGCAAAAAAATGCACGTTCATCCTGCCCATGAACTGCGGTGTAGACGTCCCTCCTACAGTACTTGGCATCCTACAGTAAGAACAAATCCACTTGAAGAATGTCAATACCAGCAGAAGCAGAAACGGTCTTTCAATGAAATAAAAGAGCGAGGGGAGCTGCCTCACAAAATCAGGAGGCAACTTACAATGTGACCACTCACTCGTAAACCATTTTCGGCACCATTTTCCTAGGTTGGGCCCGAAAATGGCTAAGTCCCAGAACTGTCTCAACCATAAACGATGCCGACTAGGGATTGGCGGATGTTAATTTGATGACTTCGCCAGGGCTCATTAACAAACCCCAATGAGCTATATACAGAACAATCTGGATCCATCACAGCAAACCAACAAACCAACAGGTTAGTGATCCCTGTGGAACCTCAGGCCGAAACCACTTCACACTTGTTATCAATGCCATCCCTGCAGTAGGTCATATCACCAAAGAGAGGAGAGGTAAGGGAGGTCCTTTCAGCCATTTCAGTCAAGAATAGGTACACAACTTAGCAGCACCTATGTCAGCCCATTCTCCAGAGGGGTGGTCCTATGTCAGTAAGCACCCGTTTCCAAAAGGAAGGTGTTACTAGAGCCAAGTACTCACGCAAGGGGCCACATAGAGGCCTTTGGTTTGCAAAAGTATGAATAGATTCAGAGCAGAGCTCGTAAAGTCCATGTGAGTTCCTCATAGTGTGCACTCTGTTTATGTTGGGACACTAAGTGCTTCAAGAGCCTGAATGAGTACCTTGCTTGTAGCCATAGGTCGGCAGTAAGGTGACTGCTCCTTCAGCTCTTGCCTGCTCCCCTTCCAAATGAGAAGAGCAGCCAATGCTTCTAACCTTATAGGGCAGCTGCTCTATAAGTTATCATGTTCTCCCTTTTCCGTTTGTTCTAGGCCAAAAATTCTGAACAGATTTCTGGGGTCAGGCAATTTTTGAATGCTGTTACAAAGAACTTAGTGACGTTCAAGGGAAGAAAACTCATGAGACCTTGTTTTTCGTAGACTTGTGGCCATAGACCCCGTGCCCAGTTTGGACAAAAACATAAGGGATAGGACTACCTTTGTGAGGGGCTTACTCCAGTAGTGTGACTTACCTTGATATAAACAAGTAGTTCGGGCTTTCCAGTATCCTCTGGAAAGCCCTTCACACAGGCATCAACCTGCTGTGTGGGTGCAGCCCAAAACTTAGACCCCAACAGGGTCAGGGCTTTAGGTTGGTGAACAGAAGTGCATGAACCATGTTCTTGATGTTCCTGTAGAGGGTCACTCTCTGGTGAGAATACCCGGATAATGTATCAGAAAATGGATAGTCTTCAGGTTGCCCGCACATTGGGCAATTACTATGTCCATTCCTCTCTGCGTCTGTTTATTGTTCAAAGGTAGGCTCCCCGCCCTGAGTTTATATTTCAGTCCAGTGCCGAGGGTAGGTAGGCCCATCAAAGGTCCTTGCCCATGTCACAGACTGTAAACAAGTTCAAGGACGTTTTATACCTAACTTCATTTCCATCGGACAGTCTTTGGGCATCACACATGGCTTAGGACACAACCCCTTCCAGGTCAGCTTCATTCAGTAGGGTCAATTCTTATGGACTTTATATTCAGATACTTGAAAATCTCTTCTACCCTTCTCCGCCAAGACTTGCCTGTTTAACAGGACAGTCTTACTTCCAAGAAATAGCGTCGGTTGTCTTAGGGTATCTGGTATTAGGCGTGCGTGTCAACTGATCCCATCTCTGAATTCATGGAGAGAGAATGTACTCATGAGGCATTGTTTGCTGTAGCCTTGTGGTGATTGACCCCATGCCCAGTGTGAGCGGAACACAAAGGGACAGAAACTACCTTTGTCAGAGGCTGACACTGGTAGTATGACTTACCTTGGAACAGACAATTGATCCAAGTTTTCCAGATATCCCCTGGAAATCCTGTACACAAGCATCAAGGTGCTGTGTGCTATTTTCCTGATAACTAGGCCCCAATAGGGCCTGGGCTTTTGGCTTATCCTCGAGATTGGATTTGAAGAGGGTGTCTCTCTGGGGAGAGTACCCAGGACAAGGAATAAGAAAAGTGAATGTTGTCTTCAGGTTGCCCACACAACTGGCATTTGCAATATTGTACTCATAAGACGTTGTTTGCCGTAGCCTTGTGGCCATTGACCCCGCGCCCAGTTTGAGCGGGAACAAAAGGAACAGAACCTACCTCTGTCAGGGGTTGACGTTGGTAGTAAGACTTACCTTCATATAAAGAATTAATCCGGGTTTATCCTCTAGAAATCCCTTCACACAAGCATCAATCTGCTGTGTGTGATTTGCCCAAAAACTAGGCCTCAGGAGGGCCTGGGCGTTTGGCTCAGCCTCGAGACTTTCAAAGTTGGTAAACAGGGGTACAGGCACAATTCCCTTGATAGAGTTGAAGAGAGCGTCTCTTTGGTGAGAGAACCCCGGACAGTGTATCAGAAAATGAATACTGTCTTCAGATTGCCCACACAACGGGCAATTGCACTCTCCCTTTCCTCTCTGCTTCTGTTTGCTGTTCAAAGGTAGGCTTCCTGCCCTGAGTTTAAATTTCAGTCTAGTGCCGAGAGTGGGTAGACCCTTGAGGTCATCCAAGATGTCCTCCCCCATGTCACTGACTGGAAACAAGTTCAGGGAAGTTTTCTGCCTAACTTCATTTTCATCAGACAATCTCATGGCAACAGACATGGCTTTGGACACTACAGCCTCTAAGTCAGATTTATCCAGCAGGGTCAAGACTTGCGGTTCCAGGTCTAGGTCCTTGAGAATCTCTTCTACTCTCTTCTGCCAGGACTTAGCCTGTTTGACAGGGCGGTCCTGTTTCCAAGATATAGAGTCGATTAACTTAGGATATCTGGTGTTGGGCATATGTTGCAGCTGACCCCACCATCTGACCTTGAATTCATCTCGTCGGGAGCTTAAGGATGGAATGCCAAACTCACCCCGAACAGCCACATTGGCTGTTTGGAGCATGCTGACATACACTCCTTAAGCACCCCCACTTGAATGGATTCTAGAGACTTAGCCTGGTTGGAGTTATCAACCCATATAGCAGATCCGTACTCCAAGGCAGGTCTAATAATGCGACAAAGCATGCTTTTCTTAACCTCAGAGTTGACCCCTCTGCAGTGGAAAAAATTAGTGAGCCCCAGAGCTTTGCCCTTGCCAGTTTGAACAACTTTCCGGATATGTGCATCCCAATTACAATTGGAGGAAAACTCAACGCCCAGGTAAGTGTAGGAAGGGAGGACCGGGATCTCTTGGCTACCCCACTGCCACTTAAGATTACTTCCTCCCTCTCCTCTGTCGTTGAATGCTACCACTGCACATTTGCTGACATTAGCCTCTAGCCCCCAAAGATCAAAGTATCTCTTCGCGCATTTGCAATATTAAGGGAGAGAGGGAGAGAGAGATATTAGCCTCCCTTCCCTTGTTTGACAAGTGAAAGGCAGGGGGAAAGGGAGCAGAAGGGGCCGTTACAGTGGGTGAAAGAAAAACGATTGATTTTTGTTTTGTGATTGTGTTTACCAAACTTGTTCGAGAATGGTGTTACAGATACCGGATTACAGAGGGTATCAATTTACCATTCCGTGTGCTGCCAAGCATCAAGGAGTTGGGCCGGACTCGACTGGAGGTCAATGTGAAGGTGCACCTATTTCCTTCGTTTTTCAGGACATGTTGAGCATATAAGTCGAGAAGGCTGGAATTTCTGACATTGGAATCATTAGTTGGCAAATTTCACTTACCTATACAAATTTGAAAGGTTTTGTGTTCAAATAGTCATGAAACTGATTTGGAAGAAAGGGTGTGGGATCTGAGAATGAATCTGGACCACAGTTGAGATGGTAGTTACATGAGCCAATGCAGCTTTCAAGGGGAACTTGAGTGCAGTTCATTTTGAAGAGTCCTCACTGGGTCTAGAGGGCCAAAACTCTACTTTTCTTCTCTGACTTGACTGGAGCTTTGGTAGGTCATAGGTGTCACACTTATATTTGTTTGGATTGTGGTGATGGGTTGTAGGTGAAGAGTGTGTTTGGGGCCAAGATGTTCGCACTTGGAGTAGTGGTCAAGGTGCCAGTGCCCAAGCACACGGCAAAGGCCAATTTCCAAGTGACAGCAGGCAGAGCCAAGTACAATGCGGCAATTGACTGCTTGGTCTGGAAGTAAGGACCATCTTCTCCCTCAACATCAATTGTAATGGCTTTCTCATTTTTTAGGACTTGGAGTAGCTACAGGAATTGTGTATGTACTCACTCCTGGATATAGAAAGTACATGGTGTTTTAATTGGGCATGGTAGTCTTTCCTGTGTAGTTCTGTTTGATTTGTCCTTGTATCTAAAGGCTGCTTAATATGGAACCTTGTGCAGAGTGAGGAAGTTTCCGGGACAAACAGAGCTCACAATGAGTGCTGAAGTTGAGCTTATTTCAACAATGGTTGAGAAGAAGTCGTGGACTAGACCCCCAATTCAAATGGAATTCCAGGTGGGTGGTCTCCTCTAAGTTTCATACCACATGTTATCCTAGTTGTCATCTGAGTTCTATCCTTGAGTTTCCAGACACTTATCTCCTAGTTCCACTCACGGTCCCTTGATCATGTGGTGTATACTTGGCTGTACCCCATCCGATGTGATAATTGTAGTATGAATTTAATCTTTCCGATAGCTTTTCTTATGTCTATATTCCCAGAGAGTTCACAGCTCATTTAATAACTTCGGTCCAGTTGCTCTAGAAGAGTTAAGACTCTGATTTGATGAGTGGATAGGAAGCCATCGCATTGTGAGTTGTTGACAACTGCCTTTAGGAGCATACTTACGGTGGTGAGTCGCTGACCATATGGTCAATGCAAGGGGTTTTGAAATTCTGCTTATTGCTTGGCAACAGGTCCCCATGTTCACTGCTTCAGGGCTAAGAGTTCGATTCTTGAAGGTAAAGACTCTCTATGACACATGAGATGCTGCGCATTGGTAAAAAGAGTATCTAAGCTAGAAGCCTTGTTTCTTGTCACAAGCATAGTGTCTTTTTATAACAACACATGGGAACCTGCACTAACTTACATTGCCAAGGATGCACTTCTATTACTTATTGGTGGCCATTCTGAGCAGGTATGGGAGAAAAGTGGATACAGCACCGTAGAATGGGTACGCTACATCACAAGGGCAGGCTCATATGAGATCCGTTGCTGACAACTTTATTGGCCTCCCTGGTTGGGTAGTTTCTAGGTTGGTTTTTGCAGATTTGTAGGGGTTAAGAAATGGTTTCTGAAATTTGCAGGTGATTGAGTCTCACTTTTTTCCCCTCCTTTGTTGCGGGAAGGGCTGTATTGGGATAGTTGTAAGTCCATTGCTAACTATGTATAATGGCCGTAGGGTCTGGTCATTATCTGTATTGGTAGTGCTTTAGGCACTGATACGGCATCCATCAGGCTCCAGATAGAGTAAGTAAAGGTGTAGAGTTCTAGAAGAGAGTCGTGAGAAAGTGGCTGTAGGATATAGTGACTGGCTCCTGGTTTGTGGATAAATTGTATGCCTCATGTAGATCATGGCTTCAGTGGTAAGATAATGGCTTCAATGTGCCTTTTTTAAAACTATTACAGGGTTGTTGGTAATAAGTCCGAGGTTCTTTCATGTTTTGTGATAAACTTTTATCTGTTAGGCAGGCTTGCCGTCTCAATGCAGACTGTCATATATGGGGGAGATTTTGCATCCATTGAGCTCAACTGGCTTTTGTGCAGGATGCAGAGTTGATAAAATAGTCTATAGAAAGGTTGGTAGTGTGGTTTAACCGTTCCTGTAGACCCTACAGGAGGTAACATAGGGTGTCTAATGGACGTGAACCAATATATGATCATATCATCTTATTTCCTCCCATATTGGTCTTATTTGTGACTCTACACTTGCCATCAATGTATCCAAGGGACGTCTGATGAAGTTTATAGACTGGGTGTCTCTGACGACTGCAAAATATGCTCTCTCCAATTTCCATTCTTATGATGTTCAAGTTTTCCTCGCCCCGAAATCCATGGATCCAAGTGTCGCAGTAAACTTCCTTACGGTAACATTTTGGTTGCCCAAACCTTCCCGAAGACTCAGAAAAGCCTGGGACACCAGGTCCCCATTTACTCTCTGAGGTTTTGGAGGTTTTGAATTAAGGATTACCCTCTCCGCCACCAGAGGCTCTGTCCTTGCTCTTTCCTTGGGTGATTTTGGGGTTGTTGTTTTATACTTTTTCCGCGGCTTCATGAATCATGCCCATCAACCCTCCAGAGACTAGGCTTAATGGGTAAGCCTAGTTCTCCCCCTAGGCAAGATGTCTCCTGTTTTCCGCCTAGGCAAGAAGTCTCCACATTATCCCTTGGGGGACACAGCCAATAAAATTAGTAGTTCTAGATGGTTCTGGCACCCTGAGTAATTCTCTGTGAGCAGTTTTAGCACTGCTATTAGTTCTCCAGCTCCCATTAACTTATATGAATAATTTTTTGGGTATACATAGTAAGCACTTCAGAGAAGGGGATCCAACCGCCAGGCCCAGACGGGGCCAGCAAAGTCACTTGCCATTTCCTGTTCACAGTAGAGACGACAAAGGGCAGCAAAAACAACCCAAGCCTGCCACTGCACAAAACTGGTCACAGAGAACCACAGAGGGAGCCTGAAGAACAGGACCAAGCGATTAGATCGAACTCTAGCTACGATCAAAACAATATATATATATATATATATAATTTTTTTTGTTTTTTGTTTTTTTTACAGAACAGGGGACAGAGGCCCTGATGAATTTTATTAATAATTATCTATATTCATGTATAAAAATCGAGATATAATAACCATTCCAACTCTAAAATTATAATATATATGTACAAATGACACTTATCTTATACTTGCGCAGAGAGCTTGAGAGCCTGTAAAGCCCCATATTTGCTTAGCTTAGAAATGGCACGTTTCATCCAAAACGGCGATACACATCCATAGTATATTTTTTTGGCGTATAAAACCGTTAAACCGTTACAATGATATCTAGGTTAGGGTTAGTTTTGGCTGGTGGCTCGATCCTGGCCCTTCATCAGATCTAGGGTAACAAGGCGGCGCCGTGGGCCTTGGCTTGTGACGCCTCGCCACGCAGCGGGCCACTAAAGCTAGGGCTTTTGTATAAAGACGGCGCCCTGACACAAGGTCAGGGCGGTGTACTCGGGTGTTAGTGTATATGTGATTTTTGGTGTACAAGCTTTGGCTGAGAGCTGCTTTGTGTCAGATCCGTGTTGATCCTCCTCTCGCGCGTTGCTTGCTCTTTCCGCTCGCCCCTTTGTTGTGAAACCTTGCTTCTTGAGAGGAAAGGAGTATATGCTTCAGGCTTGTTTTATGGTGGAGACGCCGGGTACCATAGGCGTTGGTGGATCTTGCCCGTGCTGTCAGGGTCAATTAGGTCTTTCTCGCGGGATCTGTTGTACATCCTGCTGCCTAAGTGGTTCGCTAATGCGTGTTATCAATGGTGGTTCCTCGCCTTGCCGTATTTTCTCATGCTGTTGTGATATCGCCGTCTCACATTGGGGTGTGATTGTAGGGAATGGATACTGTTCGTGACTTGTCTTGTGTAGCTCGTAGAGAAGGGGAAAGCCTGCTTCTTCATATTAGTGTGGAACTTGTTGTTGAAACTAATCCTAGTGTGGAAACTAACCCTGCTGTCGCTCCTTGTTCTGCTGGTGTCGTTCCTGTTGCTTCTCCTGTTGGTGAAACCAACCTTGTCATTTCTAACTCTGCCGACGTTCTTGTTGTTGCTAACACAGCTGACGGCGCGCGGCCTGGCAGTGTTGCCTTGCCAGCGTCGCCTCTCCTTGAACCAACCACTTGTGTTCCAGCCCTTGTTGTTTCATTGGGTTCTCCTGGTGGTAGTGATTATGACAATTTAGATGAGGCAGAGGCGTGGTCGCCAAGGTTTGAGAAATCTGACAGCTCTCTAGATAGTTGTGACCCGGAATACTATAATTTTGACCTGAATATTTCGAGAGTAGGCAGCAGGCAGCAGAGCTAGAGAGGGATATCGAGTTGTCACAGGAAGATTCATGGACCTCTGTCTTCCGGATCTCAACCAAGTAGTTATAGAATCTCCTAACATGCAAGAAACGAAGTTAGAATGAATTTTTGAATGTTGGTACGATGGGAGCAGATGTAGAGTCCTCAACTGGTATTGGATTGGTAGATGAGGGTTCTGGGATAGCCAACCCCAAGGGTCGAACAACCCGCGTACATTCACTTGTCAATGCCGGATAATATCAATGAGGATTGGGATTGCTTGAAGTAGCGGCGACAGTCTTGTGCACCGTAGTGGGGTAGATGGCATTATAGGCCATGCACATGACAACTTTTTGTCTTTTGCTAATGTGGCGGGATGTATAGTACATGACTAACTGTTTGCTCGGGGCTAAGCACCAAAGGGTACCATGCATGCTTGCATTGTGGCGATGATCTTGATGCGCATAGCTCCCGCCATCTTCACAAGATGGATGGAAGGAGGCCCATGCGGGCACGGACGGTGAAGTGGACGTGCCCGGCATGAAACGACTTTCAATCTTCTATGAGTTGTCATATTGGGCGGTACATATTTCACAAAAACACCGTCAATATCCCTATGCATGCATGTGATATTGCACATTTGGTATGCGTTGCATTGTTACTTTCACGTAAAAAAAATTTGTGTAAGTATTTGTGGGTGGGGATATATGTAGGACATGAAGATTCGCCATCTTCTAGATCCCATGCATATTGAGAAGAATGTTTGCTCATCCTTTTTTCGGGTTCTTCATGGCACGCCGGCAAAGAAGGGAATGGCTGCAAAAAGATATTCTCTCGGTGTTAGAAAGGAGCTTGAGGAGCAGGGTCGCATGCGCCATCTATGGGCCGAACAAAATGGTGTGGACCCAAAGGGTGTTGTACGGTGGACCGTGGAAGTATAGGCGCGCATCTTGGCAATGGACAAAGGAGGAATACAAGAAAGTGATAGCCACCATAAGTGCTGTCCGAACACCAACTGGTTATGGGTAATCCTTCCATACGAAGTTCAGCGAAGAAGACGGGGTCCATGGTTTGAAGTCTCATGACTACCACAATCTATTGCAAGACATCTTGCCCATTGCAGTACGTGGGACATTGACTTCCGAGGTTCGTGAGACAATCTATAGATTGGGAGGCTTGTTCCGGTGGATTTGCTCCAAAGAGTTGGAGGAAGCGGATGTTCCACGCATGAAGAAGGAGGCGACGGAGGTAATGTGTATGTTGGAGATGCACCTTCCTCCCTCTTTCTTTGACATCCAAGTGCACTTGGTAGTGCACTTAGTGGAAGAGGTTTCGATTGCCGGCCCCGTTCATTCTCGGTGGATGTACTTCCTTGAGCGTTATATGAAGACTTTGAAAGGATTTGTAAGACAAATGGCGTACCCGGAGGGTAGCATGGCGGAGGGGTATACGTCAAGAAACTATATTCTATTGCACGGAGTACATGGCAAGGGTGGATAAGGAAGCCTCTCGGATGTGGAAGGAAAATGAGGATGCACGCTACTCATCGTCTTTCCGATGAGCCTTTTTCACGGCCTTCAGACATGGAGCAAGTTTTCTTCTCTGATGACAAAACAAGAGGGGGGAATTGGAAGGTGGTTGTGCATGCTCAGCCAAGAGGAAGACGTATCTATCATGGTCTCGGATCTCCATGGGGTGAGGCAATTGCGGTGGATGGAGAGACTGGTCATAATGATGCTGATGATGGAGGTTGGGTAGAGGGGATAGAAAAGGATGATGACGCCCCGGACAATGCATCCCGGACCCTATATGATGAAGCTCCAGAAGATACGGATGTTGGAAAAGGAGACGAAGACACGGCCATCGACAACGAGGTGGAGGATGATTCGGAGGTGCCTTTTGAGGGCCAGGCCATTTATGACAATGACTCCGATGACCAAGAAGACTTGCAGCTCGATGAGGATGAAGAAGCTCCGGATGATGTTGTTCAAGTCAATTAGACACAAAATCAAAGTTACATAACAATTCTCGCACCGAACTGTACCCATCCCTTCGATTGATTGTACATGTACATGCATATTGTAGCTTATTTCTATGATTGATCAAATATGGCTGTGGCTGGTAGTCTTTCAAGAGAGAAGGCAGAGGCAATGAATATGTTGGAGCAACACATACATATGTGGTATCAAGAGAATTATCAAAATGAATGTCACAATCTACAAGAAGGTCCACAACAACAAACAAACACCCTACCCCAGTACCATATGAAAAAAAAAAAAAAACTAAGAACCCCCCAAGGCCCTAAACCTAAACCTAGAAAGTCTTGCCATCGCTGCCTGCGACCCCCCAACGCGTCGCAAACTGCGACGCATTTTCTTGGATTTATGACGCTGGGGGTCGCAAACGGCGACGGCAAGCCGTCGCAAACTATGATCTGTTTTTTTTGTTTTGAAAGAACCCTAGCCGGGCTGTTTGCGACGCCCGACCGTCGCAGGGGCCTTTTGCCCTTCATGCCACCAGACGATGGCCTGGCGTCGCAAGAAAGGGCTGCGATGAAAGAAAGAGCAAGAAATGGTTGTTTTTTTTGGCTTGCGATGATCGGCCGTCGCCAGAAAGGGCTGCCTTCTGCCCTTCGCTGGGGGACGACGCTTGGGCGTCGCACGGAAGGGTTGCTTTCTGCCCTTCATCCGCCCGTGCGACGGCCAGGCGTCGCCGCTTGGCCCCGGCGCCAGGTGGCGACCTGCGGGGTTTGGTTGCGACGGCCCAACGTCGCAAACAGGCTCCACAGGGTTGGCGTCGCACGCTCGGTACTGCGCGGGACGTGGGGGCGCGGCTGGCGTTGCAAACCCCCCCCCCCCCCCCCCCAATTTGCTATAGTGTAAGCTTTTCAAGGAGCTCACTAGAGGGGGAGTGCCATGCTACTTGGAGGTGCCACCACAGAGCCAACTGAATGTTTTATTGGAGCGTTTCCATTGTTCCTTGTATGCAGACCACCTTGGTATCAAGAAAACTATGGCCCGCATCCAAGAGGTATACTATTGGCTGGGAATTCACCGAGACGTCCTCGAGTTCATCTCTAAGTGTGAAGGTTGTCGTGCTAACATTGCTCTCCCTAGAGCCCGGATCTTGTATGAGCTGTAGCCTTTGCCTGTCTCCCATGCTTTTGCTCGTGTTGGCATTGACTTAGTAGGACCCCTCGCACTCACATCAAAGGGTCGAAGCTACCTTTGTGTTGTTACCGACTACTTGACTAAGTGGGTAGAAGTCCGGCCTTTGCGTTCCAAGGCTAGTGATGTTGTAGCTCAGTTCTTCTTCAATGAGATCCTTATGCGGCATGGGTGTCCTTGGGAGATACTAACGGATCAGGGCAAGGAGTTTTGTAACCAGCTCCTCACGGTGATTTGCTTCAACCTCGGTGTTAAGCATTCCAATTCCACCACCGCCCCATACCATCCCCAGACAATGGCCTCACGGAACGCTTCAACCAAACTCTTTGCCGAATGTTGGAGAAGAATGGCGCACTGACCAGGGAGTGGGATACCTTTCTTCCCCCTATTTTCTTTGCTTATCGCACCGCCATGCATGCTAGCACCAAGAAGACTCCTTTTGAGTTGTTGTATGGTCGCAAGTCTGTTTCTCCTTTGCATTCTACCCCTCTTATCTCTACTATTGCTGATCCGGTGATCTTGAGACCTTTGTTCAGGATCTTCATGTTCGGCATGCGGTGTCTATCCATGATGCCAAGACGAACATTGGTAAGGCTTAGCTAACCCAGGTCCGTAATTTTAACAAGCGTGTCAAGTATTCTAACCTGTTTCAGGTGGGACAGACCGTGTGCGTTCGATTACAGCATGGCAAGCATGCATGCAAATCTAAGCTCAAGATCGACGGTCCATACTTGATTTATCAAATTTTACGTGGGCGACGTGCTCTCCTTCTTCCACAAGGCTCTAATACTGAAGTGCGGGATGAACATGTTTCCTTGACCGACTTGGTGCAGTCCGAACTAGTTTTTGATCTTACATATATCAATGTGGAGGGGCGCACGGTGGGGTGATGTCTTGATCTTCTTCGCCGATCTACTTCAGCTTGATCATCTTCTTTTCTCAGCGGCTTAGTCTTAGTTTGCGGATGGTGACTCTTGGGGTCCTAGGACTTGACCTCTCTAGGACTTAGCAACATTTTTCATGGTATATCACCATATGTACTCCTCCCTGCACGGTTTTCCTCGGCCCAACTTGTAGGTGCCAGGTTTTCCCTTGATAGGTTTTTCACCCAGCAGTGGAGGGTGATATTCCCTATTCTTTGTTTTCCTTCGCGGAGCTCAGGATTTTTCGTGGGGGGTAGGCTTCACAGTTGTAAAGCCTCATGTTTGCTTAGCCTAGAAATGGCCCGTTTCATCCAAAACGGCGATACACATCCATAGTATATTTTTTTGGCGTATAAAGCCGTTAAACCGTTACAATGATATCTAGGTTAGGGTTAGTTGGTGGCTCGATCCTGGCCCTTCATCAGATCTAGGGTAACAAGGTGGTGCCGTGGGCCTTGGCTTGTGACGCCTCGCCACGCGGCGGGCCACTAAAGCTAGGGCTTTTGTATAAAGACGGCGCCTTGACACAAGGTCAGGGCGGTGTACTCGGGTGTTAGTGTATATGTGATTTTTGGTGTACAAGCTTTGGATGAGAGCTGCTTTGTGTCAGATCCGTGTGTCTGATCCTCCTCTTGCACGTTGCTTGCTCTTTCCGCTCGCCCCTTTGTTGTGAAACCTTGCTTCTTGAGAGGAAAGGAGTATATGCTTCAGGCTTGTTTTAAGGCTTCACAAGCTGTGTCTCTTCCCTCACTTGAGCTCCTTGTAGGTAATGCTCCTCCTCCTCTCTCTCATGTGATTTTTTGTCCTTCTTGCTATAGTGATATATGAGGCATCTTACTTTTCTTAAAATGTTTAAGAACTGAGTTTGACGGGTGGATCTCAAACTCTATTCTAATTCTTGAGTCATCATGTATACATTCTTGCTACATCTTTGAAGGAGTATGTTCTAAAATTTATTTATTTAAAAAAAATTAATTCACCATTAGGACTCAGGGTTTTTTTTCCAGCCAAAAAAAGTTTTATTTCTAGTTTAACCTCATTTTTCTAATTTATTTAATCATTTAAGCAGGACCTGGACCCGGACCCAAGACCCTTGAACTTGCTGATGTTTTCCAGCACCCGGACCTGACCCATGTTCAAATACCCGGACCCGAACCCGGATCCAGATCTCATAAACCCGGAATCCGGAGCTGGACTTGGTTCCAAAATAAACCCGAGCGGTGGGTTCCTCTGCACAACACTGGCCCATTAAAGCTTTAATCTGTCTGGAAATGGACTATTCACCAACGTGAATTACCCACACCTGGCGAATCTCAGTGGTTGGACAATCTGCCACCAGAATTTACCAGAATGTTGTAAATCCAGTGTCAAGGTGCCAGCAAATATATTTGGCATACGAGTATGTAGATGGATGAGGATATAGCCATTTCTGAAGACATGCTTTCTTGCGGGATTGAGGCCATTTGGGGGAAGAATGCAAAGTAAGGTGTGGAGTGGAGTGGATGCGAGCCTCGGAAGGGACCACCCTTATGCCCCATGGCTCCATGAGGATTGCTTTTTATCCTCTGATATCTGATATATTTGCTATGTGTGGTTGACAGAGGGAGCCTCTTCTTCTTAATTTGGTCACCAATCCTTTGGATTGACTCATGTTGCCAGCCATTGAAGACGAGGTGATGAATCTATTGAAGCTGTTACTAAGTTGTTTTTCACTCCTCTCTCTCCCCTTTTGATATCCCACAGGGACTCCCTCGAGTTAATGTACACCTCTAAAGCTGTGGTCGTAGGGGTGCAGAAACTTACAGGGAATGGGGCACTATCACGAAAGCAGGTGACATCAACTACTCCTGGCCCTCGAAGTTCCTGGCCAGATGAGGTTGCCAGGCAGCCCTTCGATTGGTTGGAAGCATATGGTGGTCATACAGAAGATACCATCAACATATCTACAACCAACTACAACTAGAAGGGGTGACACCCAACAGTCATGTCAGCATGAGTGTGGTAGGAAGGCCTGATTACAATGCGAGAGAGAACGGGTTGAAGCTGGACACCAATCACCTTCCCTTGTGTCCTCTCTGCATGCATCCATGTGGCCCTGGTGGATTAAGTAATTTGAAGTCCATGAGTCGCGATGGCCTCAAACCAGCATTTTGGCTCCAAAGTGACCTTTCTTGGCCATGCAGATTGGTTGGATGAGGCAGAGAGATTCCTTCACAAATTCGCAATTGAACTAGGTGCGTCGGTATGGGGAGCCTTCCTGGGTGCCTCCAGGATTTACATTGGGATTAAAAGCAGTCTGAAGCTTATGTGCTGCTGTCCGAGGTGCATTACGTGGCCTTTTCTGTCCAATACTTCCATACTTTGTTCACTGTGATTAATGATGCATTGTATGTCCATCGTCACTGGCATCTCCACTGAATGTGTAGGGCTCGAGGATGACTGCATTGCAGCCCAATTGGGCATATGGAGTGTAACCCACATATTAAGCACTCACTTAGGATTATGAAACCAGGTCTCCAGTGCATAACATTCCCTTCTCCAATCAGCTTTTGGATCGTGGAGGTATGCTTGGGCCCTGCCAGAGTACAGCAACAGCTAAATTGTTGGGGAGTTGCTCATTGCGTGCAACTTACTGTCTAACACACTGGAGCTCATGACTAACTTTTTAAAATTGCCGAATTGGTAGTGCGTTCATCCCAATTGCTGCAAGAAACTTGCAGTTATGCCCAATGATCCCATTAAAGGGAAGTAATGGCAAAGATGTCATATGCAAACCAGTGTTCTCAGGAGAAGGAGGAGATCCAGGTTACCAAGTTACAAGCAAAATGCACCATCCAAGGGAAGACCAAAACACTGGATTATCTTGGTACCCTCCACACACAATGAGTAGACTAGCTGTATAGTCATGGACAAAATATGTCATTGATATTTATTGCTGCAAAATACAATGCTTTTGAGAATTTGACGATTCAAAACAAAACCTGGAGTGACCATTATAGAAATCTTGGAGCGTACAGGGTCTTCCTCAAAAGTGGTCCTTTGCTCCATATACCTCGGATCAAAATCTGCTGCTGTCACTACACGAAAGATTGTCACGGGAGGGTCAAACGAAAAGGCCAAGTGATGCAGAAGCCACACAGATTTCACAGCCTCGAAAAAGGTTGAGGCAAGTGATAACGGTATAACTGTCTCACCCAGCTTCCCTAGCTGGGTACAAACTAATCTCATTCTTCCAATGAAGAAATTATGGAAACTAGCACTCACAAACCCACCTTGTGTCGTGTCTAGGGACTTCTGCATAGCAGTCCATTCTTGTTTCTTCAAGTCTTGATACGCTTGGAAGCATGCCCGTCGAAAGGCATCAGGATCGAGAATGGTCGTAGCACCATTAGGTTCAAAGGTGACATTTTCAAAGCTCTCAAACATAACCTGGCTGAGAAAGGCTTCAAAGTACAGCAGTAGTACACTTCGTGGCAAGTGGCTTACTGATTTGGCAACCTTGTGTTGTTCCAAAAGTGAGGACATCATGTGAGTGGAGGAGCCACCTGATTCCCTTATGTGATGACGAATGACATCCAACAAATGTCCTAGACAGCTTTTGGCCTCCTCCAGAGTCTTCGAGAAAAGCTGTGACGTTGCTTCTGGATGAGAAAATCTGCGATTAGCCTGAAAATTAGGCAACCTTCCTGTGGAGTCTTGCCTGACACCATTGCTTACATAGCTTGCTTGTTCTTGCTGAGTTTCTGTGTCCCTGCTTTCACTCATTTGATGCTCCAAATCTTTACAATACTGTTGCAGCTGCTTCAATCTTTCACCCATAATTTCTATTGCCTTTTGCAATGCCCTGACCTCATGGACAGCTGTAGCTCTCTTGCTGTTGGCCTTTTCCAGTTTACTCTGGAGGTCCTTGATGGTGTAATCCAAGACTTTGAAGGTCTCCATATCTACTTTTCCAATCTTGACATTGTCATGAGAATGATCTGCTAGTACAATCTTCTTCTTACCCCAGGACATAAAACTTAGTAGACTACTAGACTGGGGTGTGGCTGGTCGCTCCTTGGACTGCTCTTTGGTCTGCATTGTCTGTGACATCTCCGGAGAATCCGTGAAAGAGCCTATCACCAATGAGCCATGTTGTAATGTAGTTAGTAATTACGAGTTACCTAAGTGGTCATTTCTGCCATAGCACACCAACATGATCTATGCAGCCAAAATGAGGATTCTACAACTTTCACCCAACAGTTACTCCAGCAGTGTATCTGAAACAATCACAAGTAACTGCATTGGCAAAGTTGATATCAACAATGCCTTTTGGCAGGTTTCTGTAGATCTAGTTGACCATAATTCAACGTTTTTCCCTATAATTCTAAATCTCCTTGATCTCGGCTACCTGTTCTAATAATCCTACCGTTGAAATTCCCCAATACCCCTATAGTAGGTCACTGCTCTCCCGCTCAACCAACTTTGTGGGCATACTATTTGGCTGTACTAGTCTCCTGCTCAAACAAACCAGTATGGAAAACCCTGGAAGACAAACAATCTCTGAAAATAGTAGAAGCAGTAATTTTTCTAAGGGGTGCACAATGCTGCCAGAATCTTTAGCTGATACCTGGAAAACCATTGAAAGGGCCATTCCTTGATAGCAAAAACCTGAGTGTACTGCAGTCCAGACTTCACAAAGGCAGCAGTGACCAGTGTGGAAGCGCCAGTATATATTTCAAGGACAGCTTCTTTGGCTTCTACTTAGCATTTGAAGTCTGAAGTTTGAAGTGTGGGGCTCTTGTAGTGGGTAGTGGGGGTCAGGAAGGTACCTGTTGTCGACCTGTCTCTTTCTAAAGCTGGAGCAACCATGGACTTGCTCCCACTGCAGCCTGTCCAAGTGGGTGGCGGTGTGGAATTGGTGGGCACCTTATTGCCTCTTCGTCTGCTTTGGAGGTCTTCAGAAAATCCCATCATTGCGTTTTGAGCATCTAATTTAATACTTGGCAATGCAGTAAGTGTCGGGCGCCGTGACCTTTTCATAAACCCGAACCCAGACTGTTCTTTCCCTGACCACGAACTGGAAGGGAACATAGGTGGATCCTTTGGGCTTTTGTTTGATTCACTAAGCTGTGGGCTCACACCATTCAGGTGAGGTGAGCAGGCCTTCCCTAAAAACGTGGAGTGTGGTGACACTGGCGGATACTGGTGACTTTTGCTTGACTTGGTCGACTGTGGAGAGGAGAGCTGCTTCCCCGCAGGCATCATGATGACAGGTGTCACAGGTGGATCCTTGGGGCTTTTGCTCGATATGGCTGACTTGGGACTCACTCCAAGGCGTTGGGCAATTTTCGGGCTCAATCCATTGATCGGCACAGCGTGCGGGCTTCGCAAACTTGATCGCGGTCTGTTCCCTATGCTGGAGCGTGCATCATTCCCTTCCTCATTCCAGGGGCTGCTGGATTCCATGTCCTGATGCCTCCGTCCCAGGTAGTTGTCGTTGCTACCATGAAACTGTGATTCTGTGTGGCTCTGGGCAGTATATCGAATGGTAGAACTTTTAGCAATTCAAGCAAACTCACACTTAAAACGAAGTACAGCTGCAATCCTTGATCCAGCGTGTCTGGACCAGAATTTCACAATCTTAAACACGAATGTAGTTGAACCCAACAACTGCTTCAAGATCCAAACAACCAGTTACTACCAGTGGCGAGATCCCCGCTGTGCATAAGGACTTCAACACAATAAGATCGATAAATGTTTTAGGTGAAATTCTCATGCTCTTCCGTGTCTAGTACTCTAGCTCGCACTAACATTCAAAAGGAAAACTCGCAAAGGAATGGAAAAGTTGCTGGCGGGAAATCTTTCCAAATCTTCTAGGAGAATGGAAGAGAGCATTCAGATACGCGAAATTCAATTGCACAGTCCATGCGAGATCAGAACCAGAAACCTCTGAACGTCGTTGCACCATTCCAGGAACAAAGCAATCAATTCAGGGAAAGAGGAAGTAACAGAGGCAGCACCGGGGTGAAGACCGGGTACTCGCTGCGACTGGGCCTGGAGCGATGAACTCTGCCACGAGATTCCAGCCCCTCCACACTTCGTGCCCTCGGAGCAACCAAATCCTTTCCCAGCACCTGATGCGCAACCACCTGCTCCTTCCTCAGCTTCCTGCCACGCTTCGTCTCCTCAGTCCCCCCATTCATCACGGACCTCCCCATCCCCCACAGCCTTGCACTCCTCTCCCTCTGCCTCGTCGCCACCACAAGCGCCCCGCACGCAATTTCGAATTCCACCACCCTCTCCCTCTGCCTGCGCAGTGCGAGTGACGTTGTTAAGTGTAGGCACAGCGCGGCAGCGCAGCTTCCGTCCAATTGTGGGCATGTGCGGCCTGCGCGATCGCGGAGCCATCAATGGCCGGCCCGCACTTAATTATACGCCGCGCCTTCAGCCATACACTCAGGCTCCATATGCTACGTATGGTCCATAATACATCATTCCTATCTTCGTACGATACGGTGGTAATACTTTAGTCACACAGTATAGATACAATACTAAACACACTAGGTGTATACGTGTAAACGATAGTAAATATATTATACTTACCCTGGATAAATGTTTGTCACACTACCATAGATGTTTTAATCCCCTACTTATGCACACTAGCAAATTTTAAGTGTTATTTGTTAACAAATGCTTACTCCCCTCCTCATTGATTTGCCCTTAACATGCACCATAAAGGCTACTACATATGCTCAAGCTAATTTGAGATAAGCTCCATAATTAAGGTCTAGCTAAGTAAGATAAGATTACATCCTAAAACATAACTAATCATAGGATCAGAAGGTAATCATGAGGTAATACTAACCTGATTAGAAGCTATATACAATACAACAAAATATACGTTCAGCGTTTTTAGACTTGAGATGGAGGTTATTTTCGAGATACAGGATCGCCATGTGCTAGTTGTACCTGCATCAGATGTTTTGCAAGTATATGGTATCAGATAATTATGCCAACTTCTTGGATAAAGAATTGGATGTTGTGTAAGTGTTGTTTTGTAAATGTTAATGTGCTTTATTACAACCTCTTTTGGTACCTGCATCGTATGTTTTGCAAGTATATGGTATTCAAATAATTATGCCAACTCCTTGGATAAAGAATTGGATGTTGTGTAAGTATTGTTGCTACTAGTCTCGGGATCATTGATCTTATACCCAGATCACAGCGCTTTTGGCTAAATGGATCCCGAGGTTTTGGGTCGAGAAGGGGGTATGTGGAAGTTCCTAGTGTACGACAACATCACTCTCTTCTCCACTGAAGCTCTCTATTTGGAAACCCTCTCTTGGATGGATTGCTCATGGTTTCAAGCACAAATCGGTGGGATCCCCTCTGCGGTCGAACATCTGGCAAGCCTGGGGGAGGCTCCGTCAGTTCCTTCAAAAGAATCCCATAACAATCTTCTATGAGGTGCTTCGCCAGCACCTGTTCTTGAATACCAACAAACCTAACTCCTAGTACAAAAACCTGCTAAGCGCTGGTCTGCCATGGGATCGCCTTGGGATCAGCGAAATAACAACATGTGGTCTCACAGTGACTTCAAAAGTCCAGAGACCTGCTTCAGTAGTTGGCTCAGTCAGGTTTGCAAATGGGTAACCAAGAGGTGGGTGATTGCAGCCTACACTGTCCATTTTTTGACGTAACCGTGTCATTTTTTCTGTACATAGTTTGTTGGTCTACAATTGTAGATCTCTGTGAAATTTGTGAAAATGGACTCAGAACATTGCACCTATCTACATGTAGTATCTACCTTCCAAGACTTGCCGCCAAAAATCGTTATCTCTAGAAATGATGAACTTTATGAAATCTTTTGTTACAGTCCATAAAAAACTTGTTATGGACTCATTATTTGCTGGATTTTATAATATTTATGGAATTTAATTGGAAAAAGGGACTCGGCCCTCCCTTGCTCCTGTGATAAAAAAATCTAGTGTGAGAGTTTTTAAACATTTTTACTCATTAAACTAAACTTTATGTATTTTTATGTATTTTATCAATCTATCAATAATACCCATTTTCATAAAGTCCTTTACAATATGAAAACCAAAATACCCCCATGAACTATCTTCATTAAATACGACCATTTATTGTAGATGAAGGGTGGGGCAAGGTCGACATTTCAAAAACATATACTTTTGTGATTATGGTCAAGTTTGGATTACGTCACCGACGGCATATGGCAGCATATATCCTCCATAACATCTTTCTTTTTCCCATTTGAAATGACAGTATCCCAACAATAGATATTCTACATGATATAGTGCAAGTGAATCCATTTTTTGGCCAATTTTTACGATTTTTATTTATTTATATCTTATATACTGTTGTGTAGGCCACATCTTCAACTTTTTGGTCCATTCTTCGTTGCAACATTCCAGGTCATTCATTCCACACCTGCCCAGTGGTCTATGGTCCTTTGCTCTAGTCCATTGGTCCCAGCTCTTCCTTTTTGGGCTCTTTCTATTTTCCTTAGTTGTCTCTCCATCCTATTTGTTAAGGATTCAACTCCAGCTCACCATTCTATCTTTTCCCTTTGTTATTGATACCACATCGCTATCCCTTACCTTGCTCTCCTCTGCCCCTATAAATATCCCTCCCTCCTCTCCTATCCCGTGTGAATCTGCTGTTGGTCTCTTCCTAGGAAATCTTTGGACCCTATACCAAATCTCTTGTCACCGTTGGTGCAATGGTTAGCACGCAGTACCTTTAATGTTTGGATCTTGGGGCGTCCACTGGCAGAGCTACACTTAGACCCGATGGAATGGTCTTGGAAGTTCTCGAGGTCGACTGAGCCTTTTTTTATGGGAAGGTAAATGGGAGCTTTATGGCTTTCATGACGAAAATTGGTCAACCATATGGAGCTCGGTTTGGATTAAGGCTCGCCCAACAAAGATAGCTATTTTTCTTTGGCAGGTGGTCAATAGAGAGCCCTCAAAGTGGATTAATGGCTGCAGTTTCAGGCGGCCCTCATATGTGGTTGTTGTGTAGTTGGCATTCATGGAATCACTGGAGCATTGCCTCCTTTTTCTCAGGCCCCGGCCAAAATTTGGCCTCTCGTGAAAGTCTTCTATAGACACTGGAACACCAAATCTCTTTCTGCTTTGGATCTCCTTCTCAACTATGACAAGAATACCAAACAGAGACCTCTTCACTGCCCTGTTTTCGAGGCTCTCCGCAGTTCTACTCTTTGGCACCTTTGGAAAGCTCGCTGTAGGAAAACTTTATCTGGAGAAACATCCACGATTTATGCTCTTCTAGCTAATGTGTTTTATGACCTAGGGGTGAAGTCAAGAAAGGCTTGGGGTAAAATGTGTGCAGATATCGAGCGAAACTCAGAGGAACGCAGCTGCCATCCACTCTGCCTTCCGAGAGTCTTGGGTCAAACAGGGCCTTATCTGCAACGCCACAGCGCTTGACACCTACAGTTAGACCGACCTCCCTCCCCCTTGCTGGCGGGATCTCCGCACGACACTCCACAGTCTCCCCCAAGTTGGAGCGGGACATCAATTGGAAGCACTTGAAACCATCCTCTACTGCCTCCAAGCTTCACTATAGATAGGGTGCTCTCTCATCAGACATGGTCCTTGCCATTATGCTAGCCTAGACCAGATTAGTGTGATCTGACTCTAGTCATTCTCTCCATCTGAGAGGTAGGGTTCCATTATTCGCTGCATGCGGTGTGTGTGCCTTATGGTGCATCAGGGGTTTTAATTGTTTTCCATACAATAATTTATAATAAAATTAATCGTGGCTACAATCCCCCTGTTCATAATTGTTTTTTTTAAAAAGAGCCTGCTGGATCCCTTCTTCAAGAAAAATTAATCATATTATCATTCGCATGTGGCACGACTCCAAATTCGTCAGGGCCCTCTCCACTGTTTTCTTTCTAGAAAAATACCCATAAGGATAATTATGATGGGTTGATCCCATTGCGGGTCCGGTGGCACAAATACCCTCAACTGTACATCATGGTCAATATTCTCAGGAGATATTGGATGAACTGAGTAGCTACACAGATCAATGAATGAAGCAAGACACTTGCAACTTTCCCAACTTTCCCAAACACATCGTTTCACCGGTAATCCTCACAAGAACAAACCCCATCTTCAAAGTGGTGAAAGCGGTTGGCATCCCGTACAACAATTGCTCGGCCAACAATCTTTGAGATGAACTTGGTGGAGGTGTGGCAGTCACCACACATCCGAAGATTCTTGACGAGACGGAGAGGTGTCCTCGGGGCCGTGCAGATCAGCCCAAAACCAATGGCCAGCTTCTCACTGTGGTAGCAAAGAGAAAATTTCTTTTGCTCCTCCCCGACATCATGCGATACAAAGCGTGTGTCCGACACATACCCTGCCTCCTTCATCTGCCCAGACAATCTTCTCAGCTCAGCATGGATTTCCTTAGTTTTGGGATGCAATTTGTCATCTACAACAAAGGTGTGCAGCCTGTTGCCAACCTCAATGGAGCAGCGACCTAGCTCCTTTCTAATCCCTCTGACTTTCATCATTTTTCTCACCTTTGCACTATCGTCCCACCTGCCAGCTGTGGCATAGATGTTTGATAGTAACACGTAAGACGCGGCGTCCTGTTCATCCCACTTGAGAATAGATGTTGCCGCACGTTCAGCCATCTCCACATTGCCATGGATTCTGCAGGCACCAAGTAAGGCCTTCCACACCACAGCGTCTGGTTTGATTGGCATTTTATTAATCAGGTCCTCTGCCTCATCCAATCGCCCCGCACGTCCAAGAAGGTCCACCATGCAGCCAAAGTGCTTTACTGTCGGAGTGACACCATGATCTTGACTCAGGGAATCGAAGTATCGTCTTCCTTCATACAGTAGGCCAACATGGCTGCATGCAGAGAGAACACATAAAAATGTGATACTGTCCGGCTCCACCCCTTCTCGCACCATTTGCTCATAGGTCTCCAAAGCCTCCATCCCGCGCCCTTGCTGGGCATATCCTGCGATCATTGCACTCCACGACACCACATTTCGTTCGACCATATTGTCAAACACTCCCTTTGCATCCTTGATGGACCCACATTTGGCATACATGTCCACGAGCGCACTGTTCAAAATGACATTTGGTATAATTCCAGCGTTGACAATGTCACCATGGACCTCTTTACCCTTTTCCAGGGCTGCCAGGCTCGCACATGCATTGCAAACGCAAACAAACGTGATGTGGTCAGGCTTCACCCCTTCCCTCATCATTTGCTCATAGGTCTCCAAAGCCTCCATCCCATGTCCCTGCTGTGCATATCCTGCAATCATCGCATTCCAAGACACCCCATCTCGTTCAGCCATATTGTCGAACACTCCCTTTGCATCCTCGATGCACCCACATTTGGTATACATGTCCACGAGGGTACTGTTCAAAATGACATCTGGTACAATTCCAGCTTTGATGATGTCACCATGGACCTCTTTGCCCTTTTCCAGGGCTGCCAGGCTCGCACATGCGTTGCAAACGCAAACGAACGTGATGTGGTCAGGCTTCACCCCTTCCCTCATCATTTGCTCATAGGTCTCCAAAGCCTCCATCTCGCGCTCCTGCTGTGCATATCCTGCTATCATCGCAGTCCAAGACACCACATCTCGTTCAGCCATATTGTCAAACACTCCCTTTGCACTCTCCATGCTCCCACATTTGGCATACATGTTCATCAGAGCAGTGTTCAGAACAACATCTGCTACAATTCCGGCTTTGACAATGTCACCATGGACCTCTTTGCCCTTTTCCAGGGCTGCCAGGTTCGCACACGCATTGCAAACACAAACAAATGTGATGTGGTTGGGCTTCACTCCTTCCTGCACCATTAGCTCATAGGTCTCCAAAGCCTGCATCCCGCACCCCTGCTTTGCATATCCGGCAATCATCGCGCTCCACGACACCACATTTCGTTCAGCCATATTGTCGAACACTCCCTTTGCATCCTCGATGCACCCACATTTGGCATACATATCCACGAGGGTACTGTTCAGAATGACATCTGGTACAATTCCAGCTTTGACAATGTCACCATGGACCTCTTTGCCCTTTTGCAAGGCTGCCAGACTCGCACATGCATTGCAAATGCAAACAAACGTGATGTGGTTGGGTTTCATCCCTTCCCGCAGCATTTGCTCATATGTCTCCAAAGCATTCCTATCAAACCCATGCTGGGTAAATCCTGCCATCATTATATTCCACGTGATCAAACCTCGTTGAGGCATTCTGTTGAACACTTGGTGAGCATCCATGATGCTCCCGCACTTAACATACATGTTGACAAGGGTGTTGTTTAGGAAAATGTTTGGTTTGAATCCACTTTGGATAATGTGAGCATGCACCTGCTTTCCAGCTCCCAGGCCTTTCATCTTGATGCACTTATGCAAGAGACAGACATAAGTATCTGAATCTGCTGTAATGCCTCCTTGGTTTAAAATCTGTAGAGCCTCATTCAGTCGGCCTGCCTCACACAGCATCCTTACATGCCGAGAAGTGCCAGAAGAGGCATTGAGGACTCCTTCTCTTGGTCCTCTTTTGCAAGCTGTGGTCAGGGTCAAGGCGCCTGATTTTATCAACTCTGCCACTGCTGCTGCTGCTTCCAGTTGACCTTCTACCCATGCAGGTTTCTTGTAGCTATTGATCCACAGGGAATCATACGTAACCTTGTGCTTGATACCCGGCCCTCTTGGATGAATCTGGACCCACACTCTATCCCAGATCCTTCAGGCATCCCTGCCTCTGCACAAAGCATGCATACATCCTCGCCTTGCTGCTAGCAGGTGACAATGACAGCCTAGATTTGTTCTGGCAAACACCCCAACCCTATTTCATCACACACTGGTTCCTATGCTGAATTGCGTTTGCTTCTCTCTGAAATCTAACAGGCATCACCTTTTTGCCTTGATCGTCTCAGCATTGACCGGGGTCGGATAATACTCCTTCCAAAGCTTCACCTGGTCTCTGTTATCTGTTTTGGGACGCTCTCCTGTTGCCAGATTGGCAGTAACATGTCAAAATGAATCCAAACCACCATAGATCCACCCAATGAGCTAACTTGCAGAATTCAACACGAAAAATTGGGGATGACTCTGATATGGTGGCAAAACAGGCTGAAATGTGTTGATGGAAGGTTGACCTTACCTCGTTGTCCTTGACCTTGAGTCATGGCAGCCAGCTTTCCTTCCAACCATGGAGGATTCAACAGACCATCAGTCCAAAAGGACCTCTTGTGCGTGCTGCTTGTGTCTGTAGTCATGTGATGTTGGATTGGTCTGTGAGGAGAACCACCACGGTGCAGCTGAGCAGCCATAGATATAAACTCGGCCTCCTAAGACCAAGCTGACCCTCCCAAGGACCTTGCAAGCGCCAGAGAAAATACCAAATCATGATACTAACAGGAAGAGCAGGATGGACAAACTTCTTCACATTGAAGAAAGCCATACCTTGTGCTTGGGTTTGTCCCACCATTGAGAAGGATCTTTAAGAAACTCGCACCAGCTCTGCTCCATGCTCTACAATAGACCTTTGTGCCCAAAAATCCAACAGAATCAACATTTTGACAAGTTCCCTTCTCGAGGAGTGCTAGTGGTCTTTCAACAACATTCACTTTGGGCTCCATTGGACTGTACACAATTAGGAACATTCGAACCTGACCAAACTTACACAGATGCTAAACCAGCTTATGTCTGTAGTCTGGAGATTTTGGAGTGGTCTGTGAAAATGCCCAGGGAGCAGCTGAGCAGCGACAGTCTCCAAGTACCTCGCAAACTCCAGGGAAAATCCATTGCGCATCCTACTGTCATGCCCTGCTACGGAGGAACAACCTCGGACAGAAAAGAAGTTTTTCCAGAGCAAGTGCGATTCTGACTTCACTCAACAGCGGTACAATCCAGTCTACAAAATACGATCATACCAGAGATCCGTCAAACTCCCTTTCTCATCCTAAATGAAGAAAGCTCACCTTGTCAAGGCAAATGTCCCACCATTGTGAAGTATCTTTAAACAACTGCTGCCAGCGGTGCATGCTCCTGCGTTGACCTATACACAAGGTATACATATTATCGGGCTGGCGTAACGATCTCGTGCGCTTTCTTGCTTCTTTGCCACGAGTAGATTCGTTTATGCTGAATTGCGCAAAAGACAATTCCGAGCCTGGATCCGACGTCGCACACATACAATACAGCGACCCGAAAACAGCAAACCGCGAAGTATTTCGTGTTATCACCTAACTTGAATGGCAACCCTGAAGGCGCCATCGCCACCGTATGCAAGAGCTCCGTCCTCTGCGCATTGCCAAGGGGGATGCCGTTTGTAGCTCCACAGCCCGGACCTTGAATCCGCTGCACGACCCGAGCGAAAGGACAGGGGCATGCGTCTGGAGTGGGACCTTCGTGTGCACCACAAGTCTACCATGCCCGCCGCTGAGCGTGAGCAAGCTCATGTCAGACCGGCTGCAACCGGTAGCCGGTCTCGACACTTAGCCATTTTCTTTTTAAAAACAATTTTAGAGAACAGGGAAGGCTCTGTCCTTGCTCTTTCCTTCGGGTGATTTTGGGGTCGTTGTTTTATACTTTTTCCACGGCTTCATGAAAAATGCCCATCAACCCTCCACATACTAGGCTAAATGGGTAAGCCTAGTTCTCCCCCTAGGCAAGATGTATAGGGTAAGTCCCCCACCGGAGGGTATACCGCGGTGTGAGGGGAGTGACCAAGGGCGCAGCCCGAGGTCACAACAGGAATACCAAGGTACCTGCCCGAGGTACACTGCGTGTAAAGACATAGGGTTTCTTTCCCGTTTCTTTTCGTTGTGGACAGCTTAGACTGTGGAATATAGCATAAAAGATGACATTGTACGGAAAAGATGGCATGCGTAATCTCCCACGGGGCCTTATGTGTAATCTCCCAGGGGACATTACGCGTAAGATCCCCCGCTCACTGTTGCCCTGACATTCCGCCAGGTCTAGCTCCCTGAAAATACAAAGAAAAAAAACCCGTAGGTTTTTACGTCTCCGCAATGCCTCTATCCCTTGCGGGACAAAGCCAAAAATAACCTTACATTTGCCATGAAGGCGCAGTTTTGCTGCCTATCTTTCTTTTTTATTTTTTTTATTTTGTTTTTGAAGTAATAGGGAACGGCCGAGCGGCAGGTGAGCGGGCATCGAACCTGCTGTAATAGTCACTAGAAATCTCGTTCCCTTGCATAAAAGATTAGGGCTAAATTCTAGTGACCTATTTCGCTGTCAAATTCCAGATTCGGTATAGGTCACTAGAATCATAAAGCTAATTATGATGCAATTCCACGAAATAATCAACCTCTAAGCAATGAAGGAATATTTAGCTCTAATCTTTTATGGCCATTGGAAGGGTCAGAATTTCTTTTACTGTTTTTTCCTAATAAAAAAGAAAAAAAGATGGAGGCGTTCCGGAGCTTCCATGTTATGCGGTGAGAGAGTGAAGGTCCAACAGCTTTCGGTGTTTCCTGGCCATCCCCTCCCACCTTCACTTCAGCCTCCCTGAGTCCCGTGTTTTGTTCTTGCTGTCTAACTTACATGAGTCGATGCACCGGTTCTCATGCTCCAGCCTAGACGCTTCGTCCCCCATCAAGGTTTTTCTCTTTTTGGCGAAGAACCATTGCTAAGTTTTTTTGTGATGAACACTCTTCCTTCATCCTTCCCGACCACCTTTTGAGGCTTAATTATGTGTTTGTTCACCTAGGAGCTCTCTTGACTCCTTGCCGCCAGGAAGACAACTTTTCTGGTCTTTTTCCCTCGATTGTCGTGCAAGCTCCTTCCCATGCATTAGCCTCATCCTTCCTTTCTTTTCATTCAAGGTCCTGACGTCCCGACAACCCCTAGCGGCGGCCTCAATTGAATTCTGTAAATCCACCACCTCTAGCATCTCTTGTTGCCTTTTTAGACTTCTCCAACTCGTCTGCTAGTTCTGCCACCTGGTCCCCTCCGTCTGATTCGGATTCAATGGGCCCACTCAACAATCGCTCTTTTAGAGGAGCTGCGAGGAATCGCATGCAGTCCGAGCCCAGTAGTTTTCCTGCCACTCTGCATGCATAACCTTCCTTTGGAACAGGTCCTTCTGGCGGATCAAGCCCAGTTTCTGGGTTGGGGTAATTTGTGGGGGACTGCCAACACAGCTCCCCACAGCTCTCTCTGGGGGTCCTTGCCGGTGGATCATGCCTTTTCTCCCACCTATCCATGGCAGTGGTAGTAGTGGGATGTCCGGGATGACAGACCTCACTCTGGTGGGTGACTCTGAGGACAACATATCCGAATTGCAGCATGAAGTCTCAGCGCTGTAGTTGGCTATGAGCAAAGCCCACCAACTGATCAACGTGGATGTTGCTCAGCTGAACATCCGAGTGTCTGATAAGGAGAAAAAAGAATCTTGCTACCAAAGGTTGACATGGCCTTTGCGAGAGACTGGGCGATCAGACACTTGGGGCACTTGGGGGTTCCCGTGAGCTTAAGCAGCATTTCTGCCATACACGAGGACCGTTTTTTTTTCTCCATCATGCTTGAAACAAAAAAGGCTACAATGAGGGCTATCTCCTTCAACCCTCGCCGCTTTCAATGTGAACATTTTCCCGTGGTCTAAGGCATTGGGACACAAAAGTGGTAAGATTTCGATGGGCCCCGGGATAATTGCTCTTCCGTTTATCCCAAATCAACACCTTTTCAACCTTCCAGATATTGGCAATTAGTTTGAATTTTATTTGGGTTGTTAGTTAGTTGTATTAGGGTTGTATTCTACCCGGAAATGTGCTCGGATTCTCTTAGGGAGGATCCCGCATGGAGAGCGTTTCTCTCAGGTTTTGCTAAGGTTGTGGTGATGATGGTGGAACGGAAATACGGTATCGCATTTCGGTCGAATGGGACAAGGATGACATGGTGGAACGGAAATACGGTATCGCATTTCGGTCGAATGGGACAAGGATGACATGGTGGAACAGAAAAACGACACCGCATTTCCGTCGACTGGGACACCTTCGATAGGCAGGAACGGAAATACGGTGCCGCATTTCCGTCCGGGCTTTTATTAAGGAATGCAGAGGACGGAAATGTGATGCCGCATTCCGTCCCCAATGTTTCAAAATTGTGAACAGTGAGACAGTAAGAAATCACATGTTACGTTGAATTGGACGTAAGTTTGATTGAAAACCTTGCAGAATTCAGGCAGACAAGGAAGACAACACATGGAGAACAACAAGAACCGAGGCACAACAAGAACTGATGCGCCGCATTTCCGTCCAACAAGTAAGACATGTATCATTTGGACGGAAATGCGGCACCGCATTTCCGTCCGAAGTCTACCTTTGAATCGTCCGGAACGGAAATGCGACGCCGCATTTCCGTCCAACATGTAAACCCTGTGACTGTGGATCAGAAATACGGCACCGCATTTCCGTCCGCGGTGTACATTTGTACTTTACTGGACGGAAATGCGGAGCAGCATTTCCGACCAACTAGTAAGGCATGTAACAGTGCAACGGAAATGCGGCACCGCATTTCCGTCCAACAAGTAAGGGATGTAACAGTGGAAGGGAAATACGGTGTTACATTTCCGTTCCAGGTGTACCTTCCGAATTTCTAGAACGGAAATGCGGCGCCGCATTTCCGTCCAACATGTACGGCATGTAACAGTGGAACGGAAATGCGGTACCGCATTTCCGTTATCCATGTAAGTAATCAAATAGTGCAACGGAAATGCAGCACTGCATTTTTGTCCAGGGGAAACCTTTATACTTTTCAGAACGGAAATGCGGTGCGACACCGCATTTCCGTCCGGGAGAAACCTTTATACTTTCCTGTTAGAGTTCTATATGGGATTTAGACAGTTTTACGGGTTCTGTAGGGTACCCTTAGTTTTGTGGAGACTTACGGATGGTAGACTCAGACCAACAGAGGCCTTAGGGGTGACAGACACAGGCCTTAGGGGTGGTAGGCAGGCTCACACAGTTAGTCACAGGCTTACATAGTCTGTCGCAGCCTGACACAGCCTGACACAGCTTGTTACAGCCTTACACAGCCTGACACAGCCTTACACAACCTATCACAATCTATCACACTCAGTCACAGCCTGACACACAACCTTACACAGCCTATCACAGTCAGTCACAACCTATCACAGTCTATCACAGGCCGACACAGGGCGACACTGCCAGTCACAGCTCGGCACAGTCACAGCCCGACACAGCTTGGCACAACCCGTCACAGCGTTCACAAGGAACGACTGTGTGGGAACGACATCTGCAGAGGGAACGTGCATTCTGTCTTGGATGACAGTTAGTTAGTTAGGCGGTTAGAACAGCTTGCAGGTAGAATATGCAGAGTAGCGACATGGAGGGGGTCACTTCTTGGAGCACTTCTTGGTCATCACTTGAGGAGATCAGGCAGAGAGCACGATCTTGGAGCACATGGATGGAGATTACACAGAGGAGGAGATATGATGAGATGATGCTTGATTCATGCAAGCTGTAGAGATGCACTGTAAAGCAGATTAGAGACACCATGGCTTCGGCCTGATACATGATAGATATTAATATGATTCTTATTTCATACACACACCGTGTAGAGAGATACGAGTGAAGCTGTAGAATGAATGCTTGAGTAGATGGAACATGGTAGAATGTAGAAGCAATCTGATACTTAATCATAGACAATAAGGTAACTTGCTAACATGAATGCGAGAAATAATACAAATAGAAAGCACCCCCATGATACACTAGTTGTAGGTCATGACTAATTGTTCTAAGCGGGCTGAGTACTTAGAGATTTCCAACTCTTCTATCTTGGAGTTTCCACCTTGGATAGCTAAGGGATGGGTGAGTAAAAGCCGCTCGACATTCGGCGACCATACTGGGGACTGAGTCAAGAACAACCAGATGTGAGCATCTAGTGGGATCATGGTGAATGGAGAATCAAGGAATTTGATATGAATCAAGGAATTTGATATGAATCAAATTCCCTGTGAAACTGAGAAAGAAAGATTGTCCAAACAATTCTTTCAGAGGTTATTGGAATTGCCAGACGGTTGCAAAGAAAACATCCTTAAGAGAGTGCATGATGTTGATCCAGAGTGGGGTCTGGAGAAAGGAGTGATAAAGATTTATCAAGTGGCCTGTAGAGGGAGAGCAAGTTGGTTACCAACACTCGTTTATGTGATAGAGTTGCTATCCATTAAACGAGTGGAGTTTGAAAGCTGGGAGGAATGGAAGGTGAATGTTTACACTCACATGCATGAAGAACTTGAACTAGTAAAGAATTGGATTCCTAAGGATATCTTGTGGATCACTTACACCAAGAACAACTTTTCAGACGTGCTTGCCATATGGTTTCGAAGAAGACCCCAGCCGCAAAAGAAAGGGAAAAACCAAATGCAAACCCGTATCGTTCAAGTTAAAGCTTGAAAGATATCTAGGCATATACGAGAGATACTACAGCAGAGAGTTTTGGTTATTGCCTCATTGAAGATATGAAAGATATGGGACATGAGTGATGAAAGGGAAGCTAGACTCCACAAATATTCAGCAAAAAGAGAAGGTTATTTGAAATGTCAAGTTATTTGACCACTAGTGTGAAACTAGCTAAGAAATAGCTAGTTTTTACATACTGACATTTGGGATTGGCCCAAGTGTCAATCCAGGGGTCAAGGCAGATTTAGGCCCTAGAGTGGTTATCTTCACGGCAAGCGCGGGAGGCTCATCTTTCTCGAGTTGAGCCTCACCGCGCTAGCTATGGTGCCGTAGTGTGGATTCCCCATGGCGTGGGGTGCACTTGGCTTGACTTGTATTTGAGTGATGAGGTTATATATGCATGAGTTTATGCTTCAGCTTTGTGAGCTCGCATGAGCTTGTGCTTGTATTCTTCATCTTTATCACTCGAGAAAGATGAGCTCGTATCTGTGAGTGCCAGATACGAGTTAGTTGTAGCACTTGTGGTTTTTGCTTGAGAATGAGAGAAACCAGGTTGTTATGCAAGGAGCACCGTGAAGCTCTTGGTTGTTAGAAATGGAGGCGATGTGGGTTACGAGGTGGTAGACCTTGGCATTCGATCTTCAGCTTCAGAGATGAAAGCACCATGCTGCAGTGCACTTTGTGGAGTATGTTGAGATTGGGTTTCAATCTCGAGCTTCAGCATTGAGAGGGCTCTTATCATGGCAAGAGCAGGGCTGGAATAGGAGCTAAGAGGTGTGGCAAGACAATGGAATGTGCACCTAGGGTTTCAGAGCTTGGAAGAAGAGCTCTTGCACCACAAGAGGAGTGTCTTGTGGCTGGAAATGTAAGCCTTAGGGTTTCAGGAGCTTGACAAAGGCTGTGGAGTGCTTAGTCTTGTCTTAGAGAGCATCAATGAGACAAGGAGCCAAGATATGGGCCTGATACCTCTTGTGTGAAGAGGTTGCATGTGTGGAGCATGTATTCAGCTCATTGAAGCTTTCATCTTCAAGTTGGAGGGCAAGCAAGGAAGAGGGAAGGGCTGACTTCCCTTATGTGAGAGCAATGCATGTGTGGAGCATGCTTTCAGCCTGTTGAAGGCTTGTACTTTCAGGTTTGGGAGTGCAAGAAAGGAAGGAAGGGGCTGGTTTCCCTGTAGGGCATGTGTGGAGCATGCTTCCAGCCCGCTGAAGCGTGTATTTTTTAGGTTGGTGGGTGTAAGAAAGGAAGCAAAGGGGCTGATTCTCTTGTGGTGAGAGTGGGGCATGTGTGGAGCATGCCTTCAGTCCATTGGGCTTTTGTTTTCAAGCTTTAGAGAGCTAGAATGGAAGGGCTAGGGCTGGTTCCCACTTGGGTGAAAGAAAAGCACTTGTAGGGCATATGTGAGGTGGGGTTTCAACCTCAAACCTAGATAGAGCATGGCTCTTGAAGTGGCAGGTGTAGGGGGCTAGAATAGGCTCTAAGACAGATGCTATGGCCAAGGAAAACGCTTGAATGAGTGCTCACAAGGGCTGGAAACCAGCAAGGCTTGGTTGTTTGCCATTGAGTTTAGTGGCGTGTTTGGGGAGTCTAAGTGAGAAAGAAGGCTTGGTTTGTGGCAACCATCTTCCTCATGGCTTAGGGCTACTGTCAAGTTATTGTACCACTAGTGTGAAACTAGCTAGGAAATAGCTAGCTTTTACATATTGATATTTGGGATTGGCCTAAGTGTCAATCCAGGGGTCAAGGCAGATTTAGGCCCTGGAGTGGTTATCTTCACGGCAAGCGCGAGAGGCTCATCTTTCTCGAGTTGAGCCTCACCGCGCCTAGCTATGGCGCCGTAGTGTGGATTCCCCATGGCGTGGGGTGTACTTGGCTTGACTCGTATTTGAGTGATGAGGTTATATATGCATGAGTTTATGCTTCAGCTTTGTGAGCTCGCATGAGCTTGTGCTTGTATTCTTCATCTTTATCACCCGAGAAAGATGAGCTCGTATCTGTGAGTGCCAGATACGAGTTAGTTGTAGCACTTGTGGTTTTTGCTTGAGAATGAGAGAAACCAGGTTGTTATGCAAGGAGCACCGTGGAGCTCTTGCTTGTTAGAAGCGGAGGCGATGTGGGTTATGAGGTGGTAGACCTTGGCATTCGATCTTCAGCTTCAGAGATGAAAGCACCATGCTGCAGGATTACAAGACCAAGCGAAAGGGCTGATTTGGCTTGGGGCAAATCAGTGCACTTTGTGGAGTATGTTGAGATTGGGTTTCAATCTCGAGCTTCAGCATTGAGAGGGCTCTTGTCATGGCAAGAGCAGGGCTAGAATAGGAGCTAAGTGTTGCGGCAAGGCCATGGAATGTGCACCTAGGGTTTCAGAGCTTGGAATAAGAGCTCTTGCACCACAAGAGGAGTGTCTTGTGGCTGGAAATGTAAGCCTTAGGGTTTCAGGAGCTTGGCAAGGGCTGTGGAGTGCTTAGTCTTGTCTTAGAGAGCATCAAGGAGCTAAGGAGCCAAAATAGGGGCCTGATACCCCTTGTGTGAAGAGGTTGCATGTGTGGAGCATGTATTCAGCTCATTGAAGCTTCCATCTTCAAGCTTGGAGGCAAGCAAGGAAGAGGGAAGGGCTGACTTCCCTTATGTGAGAGCAATGCATGTGTGGAGCATGCTTTCAGCCTGTTGAAGGCTTGTACTTTCAGGTTTGGGAGTGCAAGAAAGGAAGGAAGGAAGGGGCTAGTTTCCCTATAGGGCATGTGTGGAGCATGCTTCCAGCCCGCTGAAGCGTGTATTTTCAGGTTGGTGGGTACAAGAAAGAAAGCAAATGGGCTGATTCTCTGGTGGTGAGAGTGGGGCATGTGTGGAGCATGCCTTCAGTCCATTGGGCTTTTGTTTTCAAGCTTTAGAGAACTAGAAGAGAAGGTAAGGGGCTGATCTGCTCTTATGTGACAGTCCGACACTTGTAGAGCGTGTTCTGAGTTGGGGTTTCAACCTCAAGCCTAGATAGAGCATGGCTCTTGAAGTGGCAGGTGTAAGGGGCTAGAATAGGCTCTAAGACAGATGCTATGGCCAAGGGAAACGCTTGAATGAGTGCTCATAGGGCTGGAAACCAACAAGGCTCGGTTGTTTGCCATTGAGTTTAGTGGCGTGTTTGGGGAGTCTAAGTGAGAAAGAAGGCTTGGTTTGTGGCAACCATCTTCCTCATGGCTTAGGGCTACTATTGATGGTGTGTGGGAGCCGAAAGAGCAAGAATACCTTGCTGATTTCTTCACAGCCGCCATAGCTCGGTGCAAAGAAGCCTAGAGTCCAAGAGACACAAACCCTAGCTTGGCGTGGCTAAACCCCTTGGAGAAATGGCTAAACTGTCATGAGTGGCCTGTGGGGCTGTGGCGGGCTGTGACAAGCTGTGCCATGTGGCCTGTGGGGCTGTGACGGGCTGTGCCCTGTGGCCTGTGGGGCGTTGCCAGGCTGTGGCGAGCTGTGACAGGTTGTGATGGGTTCTGATGGGTTGTGATGGGCTGTGCCCTGTGGTCTATGGGGCTGTGATGGGCTGTGGTGGGCTGTGCCCAGTGGCCTGTGGGGCTGTGAGGGGCTGTGAGGGGCTGTGCCCTGTGGCCTGTGGGGCTGTGACGGGCTGTGGCCTTTGGGGCTGTGACAGGCTGTGAGGGGCTGTGACAGGCTGCGCCCTGTGGCCTATGGGGCTGTGACGGGCTGTGAGGGGCAGTGACAGGCTATGCCTTGTGGCCTGTGGGGCTGTGACGGGCTGTGAGGGGCTGTGACAGGCTGTGCCATGTGCCATGTGACCCCTCTGACCTGTGATAGGCTGTGGCTGTGACCCCTGTGATCTGTGTAGGGCTGTGACAGGCTGTGATGGACTGTGAGGGGCTGTGACAGGCTGTGGCCTTTGGGGCTATGACCCCTCTAACCTGTGTAGGGCTGTGACGGGCTGTGGCCTTTGGGGCTGTGACCCCTGTGACCTGTGTAGGGCTGTGACAGGCTGTGGCCTGTGTGGGGCAGTGATTGCTGTGACTAGTGATCTATGTGGGCCTGTGCTAGTCTATGGTGGCCCGTGTTGATCTGTGGAAGGCATGTGCTGACTCGTGGAGGCACTGGTGGACTGCCTAAGGACAGCCATGTGGTCTTGAAGGCCGAATTTTGAAGCTCGTGGAGGGCGGTTTGAGAAGTATCTTCATGATATTTCCATGGTCATGCAAGTGAGGGAAGAGAGGAGAAAAAGAGTGTTGGGATGAGGGAATGTTGGGGTTAGGCATTGTTTTAGCTTCTCTTCCTCGTAGTTTTCCACCCTCTCATTAGGCCAAGACCTTTCCGTAGGTGGAGGCAAGAGTCAGTCCGGGTTTGGGCTGGGGTATCCTTGTAGGAGCAACACCGTGGAGTTGTTTTTGGTATGGGGGAGTTGTCGTTCTAATTTCTTGTGTTTGGATCCCCTCCATACCCGCATGCTTGACTATGCGCCATGCTAGTTTTGTGTGGGCGCTTGTTTTTATAGGTAATTGGTCCGGATTTGATCACTGGCCAGTCCTAGAGCACGCTGTCGATGGTGAGGTTGGGGTGATGACGAGCCAGACCATCATTGTTTCTCCTGTGGTGAGGTTGGAGGTGATGACCAGCCAACCATAGGAGTGCTTGCGGTGGATACAGGTACAGGTGTAGGCTATGTTAGGAACTTAGTATTCCAAACCATAAGCCGCAACAGGTTCTCTACCCGGTTACCTTGTGGAGAGGGGGTTAGGGACATGTTCATGACCGGTTGAGTGTCAACACGGAGGTGCCACTAGTTGCTGGGGACAGTGCCGGTTCGAGCACTAGTGATACTAGTGGGTACACGAGACGAGGTGTGCGGTTTAGGCCACCTTCACCTCCTGTGTCTTCTACGAAAGGTTCTGATTTGGATTGTGAATCAGGATGACTCATACCGGCGGTGCAAGTTGTTTCCTTGCCATTGTTGTGGGACACAATGGAGGAGATGTATGGAGCTACCAAGGGGCCACGAAGGTACTCTGGGGTGGTGGGCACCATCGAGTTGGATGATTTTATCCAAGAGTTTGATAGTTGGTGTGATTTGCAGCAAATGCGCAATCCACAACTATTTACGCCTTTCATGGCATGGAAGGGGCTGTTTCAGCACCTTGAGGGGCCGCCTATAGATGATTACCATGAGTTCAGGCGGGGGCATGAGGTTGAGATCGAGGTGTGGAGAATGTACTGGTCACTCGACTATGTCTCCATCACTAGGGGCACTAGAGCCACGAGGGCAGTAGCTGCACCGGCTGCTTCAGCAAGCAGCAGTGGGACTAGTAGGACTGGTGGTACCATAGCTATGACGTCCACCCAAGCTACTACCGCACCAGCACCAGTACCCGTGCCTGCCTTCAACCCTATTGTGGAATTCTTCGAAGAGTTGAGAGGGAACTACCAAGTGGTGAGGACAGAGAAGTTGCGGAGTTTGCAAAAGTTCCAACGGAAGCCGACTGGGAGCTTGAGGGAGGTTTTCACTCGCATGAGGCACTTGATAAATGTAACCCAAGAGGTTACGGAAGCTCAGGCAGTCCAATTCTGGTATAGGATATTGGACAAGGAGCTGAGGAGAAGGGTGCGGGATGCAACTCTCCTACGAGCGGCCCAACCCACCTTAGCAAATGTGTTTTTGTTGGCAGAGCGGATAGAGCTCAACATGGTGGAGGAACGAGTGGTCATGGTGGGATTTGCTAAGGAGACACCACGGGGTAGTGATGCTCCTAGCCAACCACTACCTCAACATGCTCAAGGCAACAAGGGGGCTCAGGTGAAGCTCAGGGAAGGGCAGAGAGGACCTCAGATGCAGGGGTCTCTCCCTTCATTTGCTGGCCGACAACGGGCGGATGTGGTGTGCTGGACATGTGGAGGACCCCATGTCAAGAAGGATTGCCCAGAGGGAGGCAAAGGGCCGGCACATGCACAGCCTGCACAGTTGTTGTGTGGGCATTGTGGCAAGTACGGGCATGGAGAAGCCCAGTGTTATGGTTTGCATCCTGAGTTGCGCCCAGGCCAGTTCCAAGGGAACAATGGTGGTCGGGGGCGAGGTGGAGCAGCCCAGAGAGGACGAGGTGGCCAGGCACGAGGTGCAGGCCAAGGGCAAGCTCAACATGGCCAAGGATGCGGAGGTCAGGGTGGTGACAAAGGCATGGCCAACCGGCTTCAGCAGCTAGAGTAGAGGCTCGCTGCCATGGCCACATCTCAGGTGGTACCGGCTCCAAGGCCGGATGGTCCAGCTCCTGCTCCTGAAGGAGGAGATATGGGAGGCATGGGATTCATGTGCGGGGCAGCACTACCACTAATGAGGGGTGCCACTACCACTACCAATATGTGCGGGGCAGGACTACCACTAGTGCAAGTGGAGTCAGCCGCAGCAGTGACTCGAGGAGCAGCACAAGTTCCTGAGCCACAAGGTGTGGAGGTGGAGTTGGATCCACAGCGTGGGGAGGCAAGCCGTCAGGCCAAGCTTCCTCAGTCATTCACATTGGCGGAGACAGTGTCGACGTCATCCATGGCACCTAGTACTCGCCCGACTGATACCGAGGTGGAGGTTATTACGTCATTGGGGAGAGCTACACGGGTAGCACCACTACCTAGTGTTGCCAAGGCTACGGCAGCTAGTGTGTTACTGGGAGCGGCCACATCTGTGTGTCAGGCTCCATTGTTCTCGGCTACCATGATTGCGACGCCGGGGGTAAAACCAGCTGAGGTGTTCAGGCTGGCAGCTACACTTTGTGAGAGTGGGGAGGTTACTTCATCTTCTGCGGAGATAGTGGGAGGTGTAGTACCGGAGGGATCCTCGGATTTGAGGGTCAAGACTGCCACGGCGGCGCCATGGCAAGCTGCAGCTGCCAGGTTGATGGAGCTGCCAGCTAGGCCAGCCATTGAGCGCGCCATGGTGACACCTGGAGTTCTCATGTTAGACAACCAGGGTGGCATTTTCTGTTTGAATGGACCGGCAGGCAAGAGGTACCGGCCACTGCGGGTCTTGTTGGACTCGGGAGCTCAGCCATTGATGTTGGGCAGAGCTGCTATTGCAGGCTTGGGCCTCACGAAGGCGGATATGGAGCCTTGTCCTTTCCAGATACAGACGTCCCTGGGAGTATCGGAGCATTCTCGGGGCATGACACGGCATGAGTTGGCTATCAGACTACGGCTGGATCACCCTACAGATGGCTCAGTGATGCGAGCCAAGGCCATTGTGACAGACGCAGTCTCGTACGATGTCCTAGTTGGTGGGGCAGTGTTGTACCCCATGGGCTTCACCCTGGATTTTTGGGAGGAGTTAGCTTCCTATAGGCTTGGATGGCAGTCAGGGGAGGGCTGGCGTGTGCAGCTCCCTGTGACGTTTATAGGAGGAGTTGCGGTTGCCCAGCGGGGCAAGATGCCCACACTAGCAGCATTTACAGCTGTACTGACTTGGCCCGGAGAGTTGCTTGAGGGAAACGCTCATTCAGAGGATGACATACCTCCAGGAGAACAGGATGACATGTATGATATGGCAGAGTTGCCTGCCATGGTTGCTCAGACTCCATTGTGGGGCACGACCAAGGATTGCAGTGGGTTGCTGATCGACGGGTGCAACAAGCCTGGGTGGAGGCTTTTGTATCATCAGGAGTAGAAGAGAGTGCGGGGATTGCACCAGGACCACCTCAGTTGTCTCCATTGGACACCACACCTATTGTGTGGCAGTATCCGGATGAAGGCATTTGTCTTCTGGACTTGTTTGGCGGGATCAGCACCGGATTGGCTGCTGTGTTACAGGCAGGTGTACGAGTTTGGCGTTACCTGTATGTGGAGAGGGATGAGACTGCACGACATATTTCATTTCGCCATGTTGCTCAGTTGGTGCAGCGGTTCCCTGAGTTGTTGCCGGTGGCTGCAGTTCGTGGATATCAGCAGACCTTGCCAATAGACATTTCGTTGTTGGGGGCGCAGGATTTAGAGCGGGTTGGCTCCATTGATCTGGTAGTGGCAAGTTGGCCCTGCCAAGGGCATTCATCAGCCAGGCATGGCAATGGATTGCGAGACTCGAGGTCGGGTCTGTTTTGGGAGATGGTGCGGGTTTTGCGCCACTTGCAGCTTCATCAGCCTGTATCTCCTACATACATCTTGGAAAATGTGCCACTGATGGGCGATTCTCGGGCCAGGGTGATGGCCAGTGTGCATCAAGTCCAGTCGTGGCTTGGGTTAGCAGTGTTGTTAGATGCAGCTACAATGGGGTCACGGGCTCATCGTCCACAGCTATGGTGGACTAACTTGATACCACCCGCACTGCTCAAGCGTGCATTTGATGGGGTGCAGCGGCCAGTACATCTCACAGTGGATAGCATTCTGGACATAGAGAGGCAGTCTCAGCATATGAGACACGATGACCATTCGCCTTTGGCAGTGGTCAACAAGGTGGGTCAACCACGAGCAGCATTACCTACACTGCTCAGCTTCCCAGGATCGCATGCTTTCCGGGATTGTGGACCTGGCCTCATGTGGGATGCTCAGTTGCAGCAGGTAGTGGAGCCTAATGCTGACAAGCGTGAGCCGGCAATGGGTTTTATCACTGGTACCACGGCGGTGTCATTTCTTTCTGAGGCAGCACGTCGTCAGGTGTTGGGGCAAGCAATGGATCTCAATTGCTTGACCTCCATTATCAGCTTGGCTATGGCTGAGCAACGTAGAGTGCGGAGTGCACTTCCCTCGCTGGTCTCTCTGCCTACCGAGACGGTACAGGCAGTGAGTGGGGGCAAGCATATGAGGACCACGGGGTGCAGGCATCCATGGCACACGTGGGAGGTGCTCGAGGTTCAGAGGGAGTTGGCAGCCAAGGTGGCGGTGATGGATGAGGCTGGGGATTTTTCTCAGGTTGAGGAAGTCCTCGATGATGAGATGATGGGGCAAGATGAGGCCTTGTCATTGACTGAGCAGGTAAGGAGTACTGCTCAAGAGGTTGCAACATAGCAACCACTGGACGCATCCTCTACCTCTAAGCCCACTGGACTTAAGGTTGTAGTTACGGTGGACAATTGGGAGCCTGACATTGGACCAAGGACCCTGAGGCTAGTGATAAGCCAGGTGGTACCAGAGATATACATGAGGATTCGGCTGTGTTGGACTACCTCCGTACTGGAGACATGACAGCCACTGTGACTGCCAAGGAGAGGGATCGGATCCTGCAACGAGCCAAAAGGTTCAAGTGGGAGGGGATACACCTGCTCCAAGTATGGGAGGATGGTCGGGTGAGGATTGTGCCTCACCCCATACAGCATGCACGGTTAGTGCGGCATGCCCATGAGGGGTTGGGGCATTTTGGAGTGCGACGCACTCACAATTTACTGCAGGGGCAGTATTGGTGGCGTGGTATGCGTACAGAGGTGCAACAGTTTGTGGCTAGGTGCATGGTGTGTGACATGGTGCGTGCTTCATTCAACGCCCCTACACCCCAGTTGCATCATTTACCAATCATGGGATTGGGCTACAAGTGGAGTCTTGACTTCGCAAGACCATTGCCACTGACTATGCGCCACCACAGATATGTGTTGGCGATGGTGGAGCACTTCTCTAAGTGGATTGAGTTGGTTCCATTGCGCGACAAGGCTAGTGAGGGGGCTGCGTATGCATTCTTGGATTGTGTGCTTAGCCGATTCGGTGCTCTAGCTGAGGTACTCACGGACCAAGGGAGAGAGTTCTTGGGGGAGTTTCAGGCTTTGTGTGATAAAGCCTTGATATACCACCGCACCACTTCTCGGGATCATCCTGAGGCCGATGGCTTGGCAGAGAGAGTGTTCAGACGGTGAAGAGGGTCTGCGCAAGTATGGCTTGCAGAAAGGACACCTAGGAGATTGGGATCTTCAGGTGCCTCGGTTAGCCATGGGCTGCAGGTTCAGCAAACAAGCATCACTTGCATATTTCTCACCATATTTCCTTCTCTTTGGCCGAGAGCCGGATTTTCCTGTAGCCATTCGTAGGGACACTGCTCAAGTCCTCAACGTTGATGATCCGGACGTGTAGGTACGTGCATGTGATCAGCATGCAGAGTTGTTCAAGAAAGTCATGCCCATGGCTTTTGAGAACCTTGCCATTGCATAGCACCATATCGTTGAGGTATGCCACTATACGTGGTGGAGGATATCGTCCTGGGGTTCGGAGGTTTAGCCCTGGTGACTATGTTTATTTGCAGCAGACTACTCCTACGACCCTGGATGTCACTGTAGGGCGTGTTATTCTGAGGGTTCAAGAGGTATTGCCCTCAGGAGTCCTGATCTTGGAGGGTCGGGATAGCATGACTTGGAAGGACATGTGCGTAATTCTGCGCCATGACACCTTCCCAATGTTGATGGCAGAGTTGATCCAAACTTGCCAGTGGTACGTGCAGGTTTGAGGTGCATGCTTTGTGGGTCTGCCAAAGGGGCAGCCACCGTGCTGGTGTGTGATCGATGCTCAAGGGGATGGCATATGGGATGCTTGACACCACCTCTTGATAAGGTTCCTGACGGAGATTGGTTGTGTCCACACTGCTTGGGATAGTGGCAGTGGACATGATTGGAGGCAGCTAACAAGATATGGGAGGCCAAGCTCATAGGAGTCAATACATGAGATCCCCAGCTCAAGTTCACAGGTTGCAAGACGGCGACTAACGATGGGGCAACTCATGCACCCCGCCTCTTGATCTATCGAGTTTGAGTGTAGTAGGAACAGTGGTGGAGGACTTAGTGAGGCTATGATAACTATCACATCTTGTGGCTACCTGAACTTAGAGGGACCTAAGCACCAGCTAGGGGGGCGATTGTGTGGACTAGTGATTGCCATAGTGGGCAGCATAGTGGCAACCTAGTGACTGACTAGTTGTAGCCTAGTGGTTGGACTAGTGGTTGAACTAGTGGCTGAACTAGTGGTGGACTAGTGGTATACTAGTGTGTGGCGTGCACATGTGTTGTGTGGTTTTGGACAGCGATGTAGTTGTGTAGCGATATGTATGCGCACGACAGCTGTCAAGTTATTTTACCACTAGTATGAAACTAGCTAAGAAATAGCTAGCTTTTATATATTGACATTTGGGATTGGCCCAAGTATCAATCCAGGGGTCAAGGCAGATTTAGGCCCTGGAATGGTTATCTTCACGGCAAGCGCGGGAGGCTCATCTTTCTCGAGTTGAGCCTCACCGCGCCTAGCTATGGCACCGTAGTGTGGATTCCCCATGGCGTGGGGTGCACTTGGCTTGACTTGTATTTGAGTGATAAGGTTATACATGCATGAGTTTATGCTTTAGCTTTGTGAGCTCGCATGAGCTTGTGCTTGTATTCTTCTTCTTTATCATTGTGGTGACTGCCATAATGGGCAGCATAGTGGCAGCCTAGTGACTGACTAGTTGTAGCCTAGTGGTTGGACTAGTGGCTGGACTAGTGGTGGACTAGTGGTATATTAGTGTGTGGTGTGCACATGTGTTGTGTGGTTTTGGACAGCGATGTAGTTGTGTAGCGATATGAATGCGCACAACACTACTATTGGTGGTGTGTGGGAGCCGAAAGAGCAAGAATATCTTGCTGATTTCTTCAAAGCCGCCATAGCTCGGTGCAAAGAAGCCTAGAGTCCAAGAGACACAAACCCTAGCTTGGCATGGCTAAACCCCTTGGAGAAATGGCTAAACTGTCAGGAGTGGCCTGTGGGGCTGTGACGGGCTGTGACAGGCTGTGCCCTATGGCCTGTGGGGCTGTGAGGGGCTGTGATAGGCTGTGGCAGGCTGTGACAGGCTGTGCCATGCGGCCTATGGGGTTGTGACGGGTTGTGACAGGCTTTGACAGGTTGTGGCGGGCTGTAACAAGTGGGCTTAGAGGTAGAGGACGCGTCCAGTGGTTGCTATGTTGCAACCTCTTGAGCAGTACTCCCTACCTGCTCAGTCAGTGACAAGGCCTCAGCCTGCCCCATCATCTCATCCTCAAGGACTTTCTCCACCCGAGAAAAATCCCCAACCTCATCCATCACCGCCACCTTGGCTGCCAACTCCCTCTGAACCTCGAGCACCTCCCACGTGTGCTATGGATGCCTGCACCCCGTGGTCCTCACATGCTCGCCCCCACTCACTGCATGTACTGTCTCGGTAGGCAGAGAGTCCATCGAGGGAAGTGTACTCCGCACTCTACGTTGCTCAGCCATAGCCAAGCTGATAATGCAGGTCAAGCAATAGAGATCCATTGCTTGCCCCAACACCTGACGACGTGATGCCTCAGAAAGAGACGACACCGCTGTGGTACCAGTGATAAAAACCCATTGTCCGCTCACGCTTGTCAGCATTAGGCTCCACTACCTGCTGCAACTGAGCATCCCACAGGAGGCCAGGTCCACTATCACGGAAAGCATGCGATCCTGGGAAGCTGAGCAGTGTAGGTAATGCTGCTCCAGGTTGACCCACCTTGTTGACCACTGCCAAAGGCAAACGGTCATCGTGTCTCACACGCTGAGACTGCCTCCTTATGTCCAGAATGCTATCCACTGTGAGATGTGCTGGCCGTTGCACCCCATCAAATGCACGCTTGAGCAGTGCGGGTGGTATCAAGTTAGTCCACCATAGCCGTGGATGATGAGCCCGTGACCCTACTGTAGCTGCATCTAGCAACACTGCTCACCTAAGCCACAACCGGACTTGCACACTGGCCATCACCCTGGCCCGAGAATCGCCCATCAGTGGCACATTCTCCAAGATGTATGCTAGAGATACAGCTTGATGAAGCTGCAAGTGGCGCAAAACCTGCACCATCTCCCAAAACAGACCCGACCTCGAGTCTCGCAATCCATTGCCATGCCCGGCTGATGAATGCCCTGGCAGGGCCCACCTGCCACTACCAGATCAATGGAGCCAACCCGCTCTAAATCCTGCGCCCCCAGCAACGAAATGTCTGCTGGCAAGGCCTGCTGATATCCACGAACTGCAGCCACCGGCAACAACTCAGGGTACCGCTGCACCAACTGAGCAACATGGCGAAGTGAAACGTGTCGTGCAGTCTCATCCCTCTCCACATACAGGTAACGCCGAACTTGTACACCTGCCTGTAACACAGCAGCCAATCCGGTGCTGATCCCGCCAAAACAAGTCCAGAAGACAAATGCCTTCATCCGGATACTGCCACACAATAGGTGTGGTGTCCAATGGAGACAACTGAGGTGGTCCTGGTGCAATCCCGCACTCCTCCACTCCACTCTCTCTCCTGTACCAGCACAGCCTCCACCCAAGCTTATTGCATCCGTCGATCAGCAACCCGCTGCAAATCCTTGCTCGTGCCCCACAATGGAGTCTGAGCAACCATGGCAGACAACTCTGCCATATCATACATGTCATCATATTCTCCTAGAGGTATGTCATCCTCTGAATGAGCGTTTCCCTCAAGCAACTCTCCAGGCCAAGTCATTGCAGTTGTGAATGCTGCTAGTGTGGGCATCTTGCCCACATGGGCAAACCGCAAACTCCTCCTATAAACGTCACACAGGGAGCTGCACATGTCGGCCCTTCCTTAACTGCCATCCAGGCCTATAGGAAGCTGACTCCTCCCAAAAATCCAGGGTGAAGCCCATGGGGTACCAACCTGCCCCACCAACCAAGACATCTTATGAG